>OZ022503.1:60255072-60745690 GCA_963989385.1 Ctena decussata
CGTTGTGTGCGGGACGCGTCCACCCCTTTGGTTTCTCTCTTCTCCTGTCGTACACGTGTCAAAATAAAAGATAAGTTAATCTAGGTTAGGTTGTGTTGTGATTGGTTGATTTTCTTCTCACAAATGAGTTGCAATAAATGTAAAGTCAGGCATAAGGTATACTCGGGTGAAACTGGTTCAATATTTGCTCTGTCTCTAATAGTATGTTAAACTAGGTTAGGTTTGGATGTGATTGGTTCCCAACAGGCACTCGCCGTTGAATCAACACGGAATCAACTTTGATTCGACGTCATGACGTTGAATCAACTTTGAATCAGTGTTGATTCAACCTTGTGTGCCCAGTGGGTTATGTCATGTGATAATAGTTGCTTTATAACCCAAGTGTGTTGGACTTCTTTTGTCTCTCTTCTTTTTTCCATTTCAGATTCTGCGAGGAGGGAGAGAGGGGGGGAGGGGGGAGCTGAACCAAAAAAACGTAAGTATT
This sequence comes from Ctena decussata, assembly GCA_963989385.1. Taxonomy (NCBI): domain Eukaryota; kingdom Metazoa; phylum Mollusca; class Bivalvia; order Lucinida; family Lucinidae; genus Ctena; species Ctena decussata. The sequence goes on from OZ022503.1 coordinate 60,255,557, forward strand.
CTTTGATTTCTTTCTTACAAATGAGCCGCGACACGACAAAACCAACAAAGTGGTTGTGCGTCCAGCGAAGACTCAGATCAGCCTGGGCATCTGCCCAGTCTGATGAGAGTCTTTGCACTGCGTTTAAAGGGTAGCTAAGACTAAGCTACCCTTTAAGCGCACTGCAAAGACTCTCATCAGACTGGGCGGATGCCCAGGCTGATCTGAGTCTGCGCTGGGCGCACAACCACATTGTTGGTTTTGTCGTGTCGCGGCTCAAATGAGTTGCAATACATGTAAAGTCATGCATAAGGTAGACTCGGGTGAAACTGGCCCAATATTTGCTCTGTCTCTAATAGGTATATCAGCCCAACTCCCCGGGAGGCATACGACGTTAGGTCGACATTGAATCACCGTTAAATCATCTTCATGGGGTTGAATCGACGTTGATTCAATGTTGATTGAGCGTTGTGTGCGGGACGCGTCCACCCCTTTGGTTTCTCTCTTCTCCTGTCGTACACGTGTCAAAATAAAAGATAAGTTAATCTAGGTTAGGTTGTGTTGTGATTGGTTGATTTTCTTCTCACAAATGAGTTGCAATAAATGTAAAGTCAGGCATAAGGTATACTCGGGTGAAACTGGTTCAATATTTGCTCTGTCTCTAAAAGTATGTTAAACTAGGTTAGGTTTGGATGTGATTGGTTCCCAACAGGCACTCGCCGTTGAATCAACACGGAATCAACTTTGATTCGACGTCATGACGTTGAATCAACTTTGAATCAGTGTTGATTCAACCTTGTGTGCCCAGTGGGTTATGTCATGTGATAATAGTTGCTTTATAACCCAAGTGTGTTGGACTTCTTTTGTCTCTCTTCTTTTTTCCATTTCAGATTCTGCGAGGAGGGAGAGAGGGGGGGAGGGGGGAGCTGAACCAAAAAAACGTAAGTATTCTTTGATTTCTTTCTTACAAATGAGCCGCGACACGACAAAACCAACAAAGTGGTTGTGCGTCCAGCGAAGACTCAGATCAGCCTGGGCATCCGCCCAGTCTGATGAGAGTCTTTGCACTGCGCTTAAAGGGTAGCTAAGACTAAGCTACCCTTTAAGCGCACTGCAAAGACTCTCATCAGACTGGGCGGATGCCCAGGCTGATCTGTCTGCGCTGGGCGCACAACCACATTTTTGATTTTGTCGTGTCGCGGCTCAAATGAGTTGCAATACATGTAAAGTCATGCATAAGGTAGACTCGGGTGAAACTGGCCCAATATTTGCTCTGTCTCTAATAGGTATATCAGCCCAACTCCCCGGGAGGCATACGACGTTAGGTCGACATTGAATCACCGTTAAATCATCTTCATGGGGTTGAATCGACGTTGATTCAATGTTGATTGAGCGTTGTGTGCGGGACGCGTCCACCCCTTTGGTTTCTCTCTTCTCCTGTCGTACACGTGTCAAAATAAAAGATAAGTTAATCTAGGTTAGGTTGTGTTGTGATTGGTTGATTTTCTTCTCACAAATGAGTTGCAATAAATGTAAAGTCAGGCATAAGGTATACTCGGGTGAAACTGGTTCAATATTTGCTCTGTCTCTAATAGTATGTTAAACTAGGTTAGGTTTGGATGTGATTGGTTCCCAACAGGCACTCGCCGTTGAATCAACACGGAATCAACTTTGATTCGACGTCATGACGTTGAATCAAGTTTGAATCAGTGTTGATTCAACCTTGTGTGCCCAGTGGGTTATGTCATGTGATAATAGTTGCTTTATAACCCAAGTGTGTTGGACTTCTTTTGTCTCTCTTCTTTTTTCCATTTCAGATTCTGCGAGGAGGGAGAGAGGGGGGGGGGAGGGGGGAGCTGAACCAAAAAAACGTAAGTATTCTTTGATTTCTTTCTTACAAATGAGCCGCGACACGACAAAACCAACAAAGTGGTTGTGCGTCCAGCGAAGACTCAGATCAGCCTGGGCATCCGCCCCGTCTGATGAGAATCTTTGCACTGCGCTTAAAGGGTAGCTAAGACTAAGCTACCCTTTAAGCGCACTGCAAAGACTCTCATCAGACTGGGCGGATGCCCAGGCTGATCTGAGTCTGCGCTGGGCGCACAACCACATTGTTGGTTTTGTCGTGTCGCGGCTCAAATGAGTTGCAATACATGTAAAGTCATGCATAAGGTAGACTCGGGTGAAACTGGCCCAATATTTGCTCTGTCTCTAATAGGTATATCAGCCCAACTCCCCGGGAGGCATACGACGTTAGGTCGACATTGAATCACCGTTAAATCATCTTCATGGGGTTGAATCGACGTTGATTCAATGTTGATTGAGCGTTGTGTGCGGGACGCGTCCACCCCTTTGGTTTCTCTCTTCTCCTGTCGTACACGTGTCAAAATAAAAGATAAGTTAATCTAGGTTAGGTTGTGTTGTGATTGGTTGATTTTCTTCTCACAAATGAGTTGCAATAAATGTAAAGTCAGGCATAAGGTATACTCGGGTGAAACTGGTTCAATATTTGCTCTGTCTCTAATAGTATGTTAAACTAGGTTAGGTTTGGATGTGATTGGTTCCCAACAGGCACTCGCCGTTGAATCAACACGGAATCAACTTTGATTCGACGTCATGACGTTGAATCAAGTTTGAATCAGTGTTGATTCAACCTTGTGTGCCCAGTGGGTTATGTCATGTGATAATAGTTGCTTTATAACCCAAGTGTGTTGGACTTCTTTTGTCTCTCTTCTTTTTTCCATTTCAGATTCTGCGAGGAGGGAGAGAGGGGGGGAGGGGGGAGCTGAACCAAAAAAACGTAAGTATTCTTTGATTTCTTTCTTACAAATGAGCCGCGACACGACAAAACCAACAAAGTGGTTGTGCGTCCAGCGAAGACTCAGATCAGCCTGGGCATCCGCCCAGTCTGATGAGAGTCTTTGCACTGCGCTTAAAGGGTAGCTAAGACTAAGCTACCCTTTAAGCGCACTGCAAAGACTCTCATCAGACTGGGCGGATGCCCAGGCTGATCTGAGTCTGCGCTGGGCGCACAACCACATTGTTGGTTTTGTCGTGTCGCGGCTCAAATGAGTTGCAATACATGTAAAGTCATGCATAAGGTAGACTCGGGTGAAACTGGCCCAATATTTGCTCTGTCTCTAATAGGTATATCAGCCCAACTCCCCGGGAGGCATACGACGTTAGGTCGACATTGAATCACCGTTAAATCATCTTCATGGGGTTGAATCGACGTTGATTCAATGTTGATTGAGCGTTGTGTGCGGGACGCGTCCACCCCTTTGGTTTCTCTCTTCTCCTGTCGTACACGTGTCAAAATAAAAGATAAGTTAATCTAGGTTAGGTTGTGTTGTGATTGGTTGATTTTCTTCTCACAAATGAGTTGCAATAAATGTAAAGTCAGGCATAAGGTATACTCGGGTGAAACTGGTTCAATATTTGCTCTGTCTCTAATAGTATGTTAAACTAGGTTAGGTTTGGATGTGATTGGTTCCCAACAGGCACTCGCCGTTGAATCAACACGGAATCAACTTTGATTCGACGTCATGACGTTGAATCAACTTTGAATCAGTGTTGATTCAACCCTGTGTGCCCAGTGGGTTATGTCATGTGATAATAGTTGCTTTATAACCCAAGTGTGTTGGACTTCTTTTGTCTCTCTTCTTTTTTCCATTTCAGATTCTGCGAGGAGAGAGAGAGGGGGGGGGGAGGGGGAGCTGAACCAAAAAAACATAAGTATTCTTTGATTTCTTTCTTACAAATGAGCCGCGACACGACAAAACCAACAAAGTGGTTGTGCGTCCAGCGAAGACTCAGATCAGCCTGGGCATCCGCCCAGTCTGATGAGAGTCTTTGCACTGCGCTTAAAGGGTAGCTAAGACTAAGCTACCCTTTAAGCGCACTGCAAAGACTCTCATCAGACTGGGCGGATGCCCAGGCTGATCTGAGTCTGCGCTGGGCGCACAACCACATTGTTGGTTTTGTCGTGTCGCGGCTCAAATGAGTTGCAATACATGTAAAGTCATGCATAAGGTAGACTCGGGTGAAACTGGCCCAATATTTGCTCTGTCTCTAATAGGTATATCAGCCCAACTCCCCGGGAGGCATACGACGTTAGGTCGACATTGAATCACCGTTAAATCATCTTCATGGGGTTGAATCGACGTTGATTCAATGTTGATTGAGCGTTGTGTGCGGGACGCGTCCACCCCTTTGGTTTCTCTCTTCTCCTGTCGTACACGTGTCAAAATAAAAGATAAGTTAATCTAGGTTAGGTTGTGTTGTGATTGGTTGATTTTCTTCTCACAAATGAGTTGCAATAAATGTAAAGTCAGGCATAAGGTATACTCGGGTGAAACTGGTTCAATATTTGCTCTGTCTCTAATAGTATGTTAAACTAGGTTAGGTTTGGATGTGATTGGTTCCCAACAGGCACTCGCCGTTGAATCAACACGGAATCAACTTTGATTCGACGTCATGACGTTGAATCAACTTTGAATCAGTGTTGATTCAACCTTGTGTGCCCAGTGGGTTATGTCATGTGATAATAGTTGCTTTATAACCCAAGTGTGTTGGACTTCTTTTGTCTCTCTTCTTTTTTCCATTTCAGATTCTGCGAGGAGGGAGAGAGGGGGGAGGGGGGAGCTGAACCAAAAAAACGTAAGTATTCTTTGATTTCTTTCTTACAAATGAGCCGCGACACGACAAAACCAACAAAGTGGTTGTGCGTCCAGCGAAGACTCAGATCAGCCTGGGCATCCGCCCAGTCTGATGAGAGTCTTTGCACTGCGCTTAAAGGGTAGCTAAGACTAAGCTACCCTTTAAGCGCACTGCAAAGACTCTCATCAGACTGGGCGGATGCCCAGGCTGATCTGAGTCTGCGCTGGGCGCACAACCACATTGTTGGTTTTGTCGTGTCGCGGCTCAAATGAGTTGCAATACATGTAAAGTCATGCATAAGGTAGACTCGGGTGAAACTGGCCCAATATTTGCTCTGTCTCTAATAGGTATATCAGCCCAACTCCCCGGGAGGCATACGACGTTAGGTCGACATTGAATCACCGTTAAATCATCTTCATGGGGTTGAATCGACGTTGATTCAATGTTGATTGAGCGTTGTGTGCGGGACGCGTCCACCCCTTTGGTTTCTCTCTTCTCCTGTCGTACACGTGTCAAAATAAAAGATAAGTTAATCTAGGTTAGGTTGTGTTGTGATTGGTTGATTTTCTTCTCACAAATGAGTTGCAATAAATGTAAAGTCAGGCATAAGGTATACTCGGGTGAAACTGGTTCAATATTTGCTCTGTCTCTAATAGTATGTTAAACTAGGTTAGGTTTGGATGTGATTGGTTCCCAACAGGCACTCGCCGTTGAATCAACACGGAATCAACTTTGATTCGACGTCATGACGTTGAATCAACTTTGAATCAGTGTTGATTCAACCTTGTGTGCCCAGTGGGTTATGTCATGTGATAATAGTTGCTTTATAACCCAAGTGTGTTGGACTTCTTTTGTCTCTCTTCTTTTTTCAATTTCAGATTCTGCGAGGAGGGAGAGAGGGGGGGAGGGGGGAGCTGAACCAAAAAAACGTAAGTATTCTTTGATTTCTTTCTTACAAATGAGCCGCGACACGACAAAACCAACAAAGTGGTTGTGCATCCAGCGAAGACTCAGATCAGCCTGGGCATCCGCCCAGTCTGATGAGAGTCTTTGCACTGCGCTTAAAGGGTAGCTAAGACTAAGCTACCCTTTAAGCGCACTGCAAAGACTCTCATCAGACTGGGCGGATGCCCAGGCTGATCTGAGTCTGCGCTGGGCGCACAACCACATTGTTGGTTTTGTCGTGTCGCGGCTCAAATGAGTTGCAATACATGTAAAGTCATGCATAAGGTAGACTCGGGTGAAACTGGCCCAATATTTGCTCTGTCTCTAATAGGTATATCAGCCCAACTCCCCGGGAGGCATACGACGTTAGGTCGACATTGAATCACCGTTAAATCATCTTCATGGGGTTGAATCGACGTTGATTCAATGTTGATTGAGCGTTGTGTGCGGGACGCGTCCACCCCTTTGGTTTCTCTCTTCTCCTGTCGTACACGTGTCAAAATAAAAGATAAGTTAATCTAGGTTAGGTTGTGTTGTGATTGGTTGATTTTCTTCTCACAAATGAGTTGCAATAAATGTAAAGTCAGGCATAAGGTATACTCGGGTGAAACTGGTTCAATATTTGCTCTGTCTCTAATAGTATGTTAAACTAGGTTAGGTTTGGATGTGATTGGTTCCCAACAGGCACTCGCCGTTGAATCAACACGGAATCAACTTTGATTCGACGTCATGACGTTGAATCAACTTTGAATCAGTGTTGATTCAACCTTGTGTGCCCAGTGGGTTATGTCATGTGATAATAGTTGCTTTATAACCCAAGTGTGTTGGACTTCTTTTGTCTCTCTTCTTTTTTCAATTTCAGATTCTGCGAGGAGGGAGAGAGGGGGGGAGGGGGGAGCTGAACCAAAAAAACGTAAGTATTCTTTGATTTCTTTCTTACAAATGAGCCGTGACACGACAAAACCAACAAAGTGGTTGTGCATCCAGCGAAGACTCAGATCAGCCTGGGCATCCGCCCAGTCTGATGAGAGTCTTTGCACTGCGCTTAAAGGGTAGCTAAGACTAAGCTACCCTTTAAGCGCACTGCAAAGACTCTCATCAGACTGGGCGGATGCCCAGGCTGATCTGAGTCTGCGCTGGGCGCACAACCACATTGTTGGTTTTGTCGTGTCGCGGCTCAAATGAGTTGCAATACATGTAAAGTCATGCATAAGGTAGACTCGGGTGAAACTGGCCCAATATTTGCTCTGTCTCTAATAGGTATATCAGCCCAACTCCCCGGGAGGCATACGACGTTATGTCGACATTGAATCACCGTTAAATCATCTTCATGGGGTTGAATCGACGTTGATTCAATGTTGATTGAGCGTTGTGTGCGGGACGCGTCCACCCCTTTGGTTTCTCTCTTCTTCTGTCGTACACGTGTCAAAATAAAAGATAAGTTAATCTAGGTTAGGTTGTGTTGTGATTGGTTGATTTTCTTCTCACAAATGAGTTGCAATAAATGTAAAGTCAGGCATAAGGTATACTCGGGTGAAACTGGTTCAATATTTGCTCTGTCTCTAATAGTATGTTAAACTAGGTTAGGTTTGGATGTGATTGGTTCCCAACAGGCACTCGCCGTTGAATCAACACGGAATCAACTTTGATTCGACGTCATGACGTTGAATCAACTTTGAATCAGTGTTGATTCAACCTTGTGTGCCCAGTGGGTTATGTCATGTGATAATAGTTGCTTTATAACCCAAGTGTGTTGGACTTCTTTTGTCTCTCTTCTTTTTTCCATTTCAGATTCTGCGAGGAGGGAGAGAGGGGGGGAGGGGGGAGCTGAACCAAAAAAACGTAAGTATTCTTTGATTTCTTTCTTACAAATGAGCCGCGACACGACAAAACCAACAAAGTGGTTGTGCGTCCAGCGAAGACTCAGATCAGCCTGGGCATCCGCCCAGTCTGATGAGAGTCTTTGCACTGCGCTTAAAGGGTAGCTAAGACTAAGCTACCCTTTAAGCGCACTGCAAAGACTCTCATCAGACTGGGCGGATGCCCAGGCTGATCTGAGTCTGCGCTGGGCGCACAACCACATTGTTGGTTTTGTCGTGTCGCGGCTCAAATGAGTTGCAATACATGTAAAGTCATGCATAAGGTAGACTCGGGTGAAACTGGCCCAATATTTGCTCTGTCTCTAATAGGTATATCAGCCCAACTCCCCGGGAGGCATACGACGTTAGGTCGACATTGAATCACCGTTAAATCATCTTCATGGGGTTGAATCGACGTTGATTCAATGTTGATTGAGCGTTGTGTGCGGGACGCGTCCACCCCTTTGGTTTCTCTCTTCTCCTGTCGTACACGTGTCAAAATAAAAGATAAGTTAATCTAGGTTAGGTTGTGTTGTGATTGGTTGATTTTCTTCTCACAAATGAGTTGCAATAAATGTAAAGTCAGGCATAAGGTATACTCGGGTGAAACTGGTTCAATATTTGCTCTGTCTCTAATAGTATGTTAAACTAGGTTAGGTTTGGATGTGATTGGTTCCCAACAGGCACTCGCCGTTGAATCAACACGGAATCAACTTTGATTCGACGTCATGACGTTGAATCAACTTTGAATCAGTGTTGATTCAACCTTGTGTGCCCAGTGGGTTATGTCATGTGATAATAGTTGCTTTATAACCCAAGTGTGTTGGACTTCTTTTGTCTCTCTTCTTTTTTCCATTTCAGATTCTGCGAGGAGGGAGAGAGGGGGGGAGGGGGGAGCTGAACCAGATTTCTTTCTTACAAATGAGCCGCGACACGACAAAACCAACAAAGTGGTTGTGCATCCAGCGAAGACTCAGATCAGCCTGGGCATCCGCCCAGTCTGATGAGAGTCTTTGCACTGCGCTTAAAGGGTAGCTAAGACTAAGCTACCCTTTAAGCGCACTGCAAAGACTCTCATCAGACTGGGCGGATGCCCAGGCTGATCTGAGTCTGCGCTGGGCGCACAACCACATTGTTGGTTTTGTCGTGTCGCGGCTCAAATGAGTTGCAATACATGTAAAGTCATGCATAAGGTAGTCTCGGGTGAAACTGGCCCAATATTTGCTCTGTCTCTAAAAGGTATATCAGCCCAACTCCCCGGGAGGCATACGACGTTAGGTCGACATTGAATACCGTTATATCATCTTCATGGGGTTGAATCGACGTTGATTCAATGTTGATTGAGCGTCGTTCTGTGCGGGACGCGTCCACCCCTTTGGTTTCTCTCTTCTCCTGTCGTACACGTGTCAAAATAAAAGATAAGTTAATCTAGGTTAGGTTGTGTTGTGATTGGTTGATTTTCTTCTCACAAATGAGTTGCAATAAATGTAAAATCAGGCATAAGGTATACTCGGTTGAAACTGGTTCAATATTTGCTCTGTCTCTAATAGTATGTTAAACTAGGTTAGCTTTGGATGTGATTGGTTCCCAACAGGCACTCGCCGTTGAATCAACACGGAATCAACTTTGATTCGACGTCATGACATTGAATCAACTTTGAATCAGTGTTGATTCAACCTTGTGTGCCCAGTGGGTTATGTCATGTGATAATAGTTGCTTTATAACCCAAGTGTGTTGGACTTCTTTTGTCTCTCTTCTTTTTTCCATTTCAGATTCTGCGAGGAGGGAGAGAGGGGGGGGGGGAGCTGAACCAAAAAAACGTAAGTATTCTTTGATTTCTTTCTTACAAATGATCCGCGACACGACAAAACCAACAAAGTGGTTGTGCGTCCAGCGAAGACTCAGATCAGCCTGGGCATCCGCCCAGTCTGATGAGAGTCTTTGCACTGCGCTTAAAGGGTAGCTAAGACTAAGCTACCCTTTAAGCGTACTGCAAAGACTCTCATCAGACTGGGCGGATGCCCAGGCTGATCTGAGTCTGCGCTGGGCGCACAACCACATTGTTGGTTTTGTCGTGTCGCGGCTCAAATGAGTTGCAATACATGTAAAGTCATGCATAAGGTAGACTCGGGTGAAACTGGCCCAATATTTGCTCTGTCTCTAATAGGTATATCAGCCCAACTTCCCGGGAGGCATACGACGTTAGGTCGACATTGAATCACCGTTAAATCATCTTCATGGGGTTGAATCGACGTTGATTCAATGTTGATTGAGCGTTGTGTGCGGGACGCGTCCACCCATTTGGTTTCTCTCTTCTCCTGTCGTACACATGTGTCAAAATAAAAGATAAGTTAATCTAGGTTAGGTTGTGTTGTGATTGGTTGATTTTCTTCTCACAAATGAGTTGCAATAAATGTAAAGTCAGGCATAAGGTATACTCGGGTGAAACTGGTTCAATATTTGCTCTGTCTCTAATAGTATGTTAAACTAGGTTAGGTTTGGATGTGATTGGTTCCCAACAGGCACTCGCCGTTGAATCAACACGGAATCAACTTTGATTCGACGTCATGACGTTGAATCAACTTTGAATCAGTGTTGATTCAACCTTGTGTGCCCAGTGGGTTATGTCATGTGATAATAGTTGCTTTATAACCCAAGTGTGTTGGACTTCTTTTGTCTCTCTTCTTTTTTCCATTTCAGATTCTGCGAGGAGGGAGAGAGGGGGGGAGGGGGGAGCTGAACCAAAAAAACGTAAGTATTCTTTGATTTCTTTCTTACAAATGAGCCGCGACACGACAAAACCAACAAAGTGGTTGTGCGTCCAGCGAAGACTCAGATCAGCCTGGGCATCCGCCCAGTCTGATGAGAGTCTTTGCACTGCGCTTAAAGGGTAGCTAAGACTAAGCTACCCTTTAAGCGCACTGCAAAGACTCTCATCAGACTGGGCGGATGCCCAGGCTGATCTGAGTCTGCGCTGGGCGCACAACCACATTGTTGGTTTTGTCGTGTCGCGGCTCAAATGAGTTGCAATACATGTAAAGTCATGCATAAGGTAGACTCGGGTGAAACTGGCCCAATATTTGCTCTGTCTCTAATAGGTATATCAGCCCAACTCCCCGGGAGGCATACGACGTTAGGTCGACATTGAATCACCGTTAAATCATCTTCATGGGGTTGAATCGACGTTGATTCAATGTTGATTGAGCGTTGTGTGCGGGACGCGTCCACCCCTTTGGTTTCTCTCTTCTCCTGTCGTACACGTGTCAAAATAAAAGATAAGTTAATCTAGGTTAGGTTGTGTTGTGATTGGTTGATTTTCTTCTCACAAATGAGTTGCAATAAATGTAAAGTCAGGCATAAGGTATACTCGGGTGAAACTGGTTCAATATTTGCTCTGTCTCTAATAGTATGTAAAACTAGGTTAGGTTTGGATGTGATTGGTTCCCAACAGGCACTCGCCGTTGAATCAACACGGAATCAACTTTGATTCGACGTCATGACGTTGAATCAACTTTGAATCAGTGTTGATTCAACCTTGTGTGCCCAGTGGGTTATGTCATGTGATAATAGTTGCTTTATAACCCAAGTGTGTTGGACTTCTTTTGTCTCTCTTCTTTTTTCCATTTCAGATTCTGCGAGGAGGGAGAGAGGGGGGAGGGGGGAGCTGAACCAAAAAAACGTAAGTATTCTTTGATTTCTTTCTTACAAATGAGCCGCGACACGACAAAACCAACAAAGTGGTTGTGCATCCAGCGAAGACTCAGATCAGCCTGGGCATCCGCCCAGTCTGATGAGAGTCTTTGCACTGCGCTTAAAGGGTAGCTAAGACTAAGCTACCCTTTAAGCGCACTGCAAAGACTCTCATCAGACTGGGCGGATGCCCAGGCTGATCTGAGTCTGCGCTGGGCGCACAACCACATTGTTGGTTTTGTCGTGTCGCGGCTCAAATGAGTTGCAATACATGTAAAGTCATGCATAAGGTAGACTCGGGTGAAACTGGCCCAATATTTGCTCTGTCTCTAATAGGTATATCAGCCCAACTCCCCGGGAGGCATACGACGTTAGGTCGACATTGAATCACCGTTAAATCATCTTCATGGGGTTGAATCGACGTTGATTCAATGTTGATTGAGCGTTGTGTGCGGGACGCGTCCACCCCTTTGGTTTCTCTCTTCTCCTGTCGTACACGTGTCAAAATAAAGGATAAGTTAATCTAGGTTAGGTTGTGTTGTGATTGGTTGATTTTCTTCTCACAAATGAGTTGCAATAAATGTAAAGTCAGGCATAAGGTATACTCGGGTGAAACTGGTTCAATATTTGCTCTGTCTCTAATAGTATGTTAAACTAGGTTAGGTTTGGATGTGATTGGTTCCCAACAGGCACTCGCCGTTGAATCAACACGGAATCAACTTTGATTCGACGTCATGACGTTGAATCAACTTTGAATCAGTGTTGATTCAACCTTGTGTGCCCAGTGGGTTATGTCATGTGATAATAGTTGCTTTATAACCCAAGTGTGTTGGACTTCTTTTGTCTCTCTTCTTTTTTCCATTTCAGATTCTGCGAGGAGGGAGAGAGGGGGGGAGGGGGAGCTGAACCAAAAAAACGTAAGTATTCTTTGATTTCTTTCTTACAAATGAGCCGCGACACGACAAAACCAACAAAGTGGTTGTGCGTCCAGCGAAGACTCAGATCAGCCTGGGCATCCGCCCAGTCTGATGAGAGTCTTTGCACTGCGCTTAAAGGGTAGCTAAGACTAAGCTACCCTTTAAGCGCACTGCAAAGACTCTCATCAGACTGGGCGGATGCCCAGGCTGATCTGAGTCTGCGCTGGGCGCACAACCACATTGTTGGTTTTGTCGTGTCGCGGCTCAAATGAGTTGCAATACATGTAAAGTCATGCATAAGGTAGACTCGGGTGGAACTGGCCCAATATTTGCTCTGTCTCTAATAGGTATATCAGCCCAACTCCCCGGGAGGCATACGACGTTAGGTCGACATTGAATCACCGTTAAATCATCTTCATGGGGTTGAATCGACGTTGATTCAATGTTGATTGAGCGTTGTGTGCGGGACGCGTCCACCCCTTTGGTTTCTCTCTTCTCCTGTCGTACACGTGTCAATATAAAAGATAAGTTAATCTAGGTTAGGTTGTGTTGTGATTGGTTGATTTTCTTCTCACAAATGAGTTGCAATAAATGTAAAGTCAGGCATAAGGTATACTCGGGTGAAACTGGTTCAATATTTGCTCTGTCTCTAATAGTATGTTAAACTAGGTTAGGTTTGGATGTGATTGGTTCCCAACAGGCACTCGCCGTTGAATCAACACGGAATCAACTTTGATTCGACGTCATGACGTTGAATCAACTTTGAATCAGTGTTGATTCAACCTTGTGTGCCCAGTGGGTTATGTCATGTGATAATAGTTGCTTTATAACCCAAGTGTGTTGGACTTCTTTTGTCTCTCTTCTTTTTTCCATTTCAGATTCTGCGAGGAGGGAGAGAGGGGGGGAGGGGGGAGCTGAACCAAAAAAACGTAAGTATTCTTTGATTTCTTTCTTACAAATGAGCCGCGACACGACAAAACCAACAAAGTGGTTGTTCGTCCAGCGAAGACTCAGATCAGCCTGGGCATCCGCCCAGTCTGATGAGAGTCTTTGCACTGCGCTTAAAGGGTAGCTAAGACTAAGCTACCCTTTAAGCGCACTGCAAAGACTCTCATCAGACTGGGCGGATGCCCAGGCTGATCTGAGTCTGCGCTGGGCGCACAACCACATTGTTGGTTTTGTCGTGTCGCGGCTCAAATGAGTTGCAATACATGTAAAGTCATGCATAAGGTAGACTCGGGTGAAACTGGCCCAATATTTGCTCTGTCTCTAATAGGTATATCAGCCCAACTCCCCGGGAGGCATACGACGTTAGGTCGACATTGAATCACCGTTAAATCATCTTAATGGGGTTGAATCGACGTTGATTCAATGTTGATTGAGCGTTGTGTGCGGGACGCGTCCACCCATTTGGTTTCTCTCTTCTCCTGTCGTACACATGTGTCAAAATAAAAGATAAGTTAATCTAGGTTAGGTTGTGTTGTGATTGGTTGATTTTCTTCTCACAAATGAGTTGCAATAAATGTAAAGTCAGGCATAAGGTATACTCGGGTGAAACTGGTTCAATATTTGCTTTGTCTCTAATAGTATGTTAAACTAGGTTAGGTTTGGATGTGATTGGTTACCAACAGGCACTCGCCGTTGAATCAACACGGAATCAACTTTGATTCGACGTCATGACGTTGAATCAACTTTGAATCTGATTCAACCTTGTGTGCCCAGTGGGTTATGTTATGTGATAATAGTTGCTTTATAACCCAAGTGTGTTGGACTTCTTTTGTCTCTCTTCTTTTTTCCATTTCAGATTCTGCGAGGAGGGAGAGAGGGGGGGGGGGGAGCTGAACCAAAAAAACGTAAGTATTCTTTGATTTCTTTCTTACAAATGATCCGCGACACGACAAAACCAACAAAGTGGTTGTGCGTCCAGCGAAGACTCAGATCAGCCTGGGCATCCGCCCAGTCTGATGAGAGTCTTTGCACTGCGCTTAAAGGGTAGCTAAGACTAAGCTACCCTTTAAGCGCACTGCAAAGACTCTCATCAGACTGGGCGGATGCCCAGGCTGATCTGAGTCTGCGCTGGGCGCACAACCACATTGTTGGTTTTGTCGTGTCGCGGCTCAAATGAGTTGCAATACATGTAAAGTCATGCATAAGGTAGACTCGGGTGAAACTGGCCCAATATTTGCTCTGTCTCTAATAGGTATATCAGCCCAACTCCCCGGGAGGCATACGACGTTAGGTCGACATTGAATCACCGTTAAATCATCTTCATGGGGTTGAATCGACGTTGATTCAATGTTGATTGAGCGTTGTGTGCGGGACGCGTCCACCCCTTTGGTTTCTCCCTTCTCCTGTCGTACACGTGTCAAAATAAAAGATAAGTTAATCTAGGTTAGGTTGTGTTGTGATTGGTTGATTTTCTTCTCACAAATGAGTTGCAATAAATGTAAAGTCAGGCATAAGGTATACTCGGGTGAAACTGGTTCAATATTTGCTCTGTCTCTAATAGTATGTAAAACTAGGTTAGGTTTGGATGTGATTGGTTCCCAACAGGCACTCGCCGTTGAATCAACACGGAATTAACTTTGATTCGACGTCATGACGTTGAATCAACTTTGAATCAGTGTTGATTCAACCTTGTGTGCCCAGTGGGTTATGTCATGTGATAATAGTTGCTTTATAACCCAAGTGTGTTGGACTTCTTTTGTCTCTCTTCTTTTTTCCATTTCAGATTCTGCGAGGAGGGAGAGAGGGGGGAGGGGGGAGCTGAACCAAAAAAACGTAAGTATTCTTTGATTTCTTTCTTACAAATGAGCCGCGACACGACAAAACCAACAAAGTGGTTGTGCGTCCAGCGAAGACTCAGATCAGCCTGGGCATCCGCCCAGTCTGATGAGAGTCTTTGCACTGCTCTTAAAGGGTAGCTAAGACTAAGCTACCCTTTAAGCGCACTGCAAAGACTCTCATCAGACTGGGCGGATGCCCAGGCTGATCTGAGTCTGCGCTGGGCGCACAACCACATTGTTGGTTTTGTCGTGTCGCGGCTCAAATGAGTTGCAATACATGTAAAGTCATGCATAAGGTAGACTCGGGTGAAACTGGCCCAATATTTGCTCTGTCTCTAATAGGTATATCAGCCCAACTCCCCGGGAGGCATACGACGTTAGGTCGACATTGAATCACCGTTAAATCATCTTCATGGGGTTGAATCGACGTTGATTCAATGTTGATTGAGCGTTGTGTGCGGGACGCGTCCACCCCTTTGGTTTCTCTCTTCTCCTGTCGTACACGTGTCAAAATAAAAGATAAGTTAATCTAGGTTAGGTTGTGTTGTGATTGGTTGATTTTCTTCTCACAAATGAGTTGCAATAAATGTAAAGTCAGGCATAAGGTATACTCGGGTGAAACTGGTTCAATATTTGCTCTGTCTCTAATAGTATGTTAAACTAGGTTAGGTTTGGATGTGATTGGTTCCCAACAGGCACTCGCCGTTGAATCAACACGGAATCAACTTTGATTCGACGTCATGACGTTGAATCAACTTTGAATCAGTGTTGATTCAACCTTGTGTGCCCAGTGGGTTATGTCATGTGATAATAGTTGCTTTATAACCCAAGTGTGTTGGACTTCTTTTGTCTCTCTTCTTTTTTCCATTTCAGATTCTGCGAGGAGGGAGAGAGGGGGGAGGGGGGAGCTGAACCAAAAAAACGTAAGTATTCTTTGATTTCTTTCTTACAAATGAGCCGCGACACGACAAAACCAACAAAGTGGTTGTGCGTCCAGCGAAGAATCAGATCAGCCTGGGCATCCGCCCAGTCTAATGAGAGTCTTTGCACTGCGCTTAAAGGGTAGCTAAGACTAAGCTACCCTTTAAGCGCACTGCAAAGACTCTCATCAGACTGGGCGGATGCCCAGGCTGATCTGAGTCTGCGCTGGGCGCACAACCACATTGTTGGTTTTGTCGTGTCGCGGCTCAAATGAGTTGCAATACATGTAAAGTCATGCATAAGGTAGACTCGGGTGAAACTGGCCCAATATTTGCTCTGTCTCTAATAGGTATATCAGCCCAACTCCCCGGGAGGCATACGACGTTAGGTCGACATTGAATCACCGTTAAATCATCTTCATGGGGTTGAATCGACGTTGATTCAATGTTGATTGAGCGTTGTGTGCGGGACGCGTCCACCCCTTTGGTTTCTCTCTTCTCCTGTCGTACACGTGTCAAAATAAAAGATAAGTTAATCTAGGTTAGGTTGTGTTGTGATTGGTTGATTTTCTTCTCACAAATGAGTTGCAATAAATGTAAAGTCAGGCATAAGGTATACTCGGGTGAAACTGGTTCAATATTTGCTCTGTCTCTAATAGTATGTTAAACTAGGTTAGGTTTGGATGTGATTGGTTCCCAACAGGCACTCGCCGTTGAATCAACACGGAATCAACTTTGATTCGACGTCATGACGTTGAATCAACTTTGAATCAGTGTTGATTCAACCTTGTGTGCCCAGTGGGTTATGTCATGTGATAATAGTTGCTTTATAACCCAAGTGTGTTGGACTTCTTTTGTCTCTCTTCTTTTTTCCATTTCAGATTCTGTGAGGAGGGAGAGAGGGGGGGAGGGGGGAGCTGAACCAAAAAAACGTAAGTATTCTTTGATTTCTTTCTTACAAATGAGCCGCGACACGACAAAACCAACAAAGTGGTTGTGCGTCCAGCGAAGACTCAGATCAGCCTGGGCATCCGCCCAGTCTGATGAGAGTCTTTGCACTGCGCTTAAAGGGTAGCTAAGACTAAGCTACCCTTTAAGCGTACTGCAAAGACTCTCATCAGGCTGATCTGAGTCTGCGCTGGGCGCACAACCACATTGTTGGTTTTGTCGTGTCGCGGCTCAAATGAGTTGCAATACATGTAAAGTCATGCATAAGGTAGACTCGGGTGAAACTGGCCCAATATTTGCTCTGTCTCTAATAGGTATATCAGCCCAACTCCCCGGGAGGCATACGACGTTAGGTCGACATTGAATCACCGTTAAATCATCTTCATGGGGTTGAATCGACGTTGATTCAATGTTGATTGAGCGTTGTGTGCGGGACGCGTCCACCCCTTTGGTTTCTCTCTTGTCCTGTCGTACACGTGTCAAAATAAAAGATAAGTTAATCTAGGTTAGGTTGTGTTGTGATTGGTTGATTTTCTTCTCACAAATGAGTTGCAATAAATGTAAAGTCAGGCATAAGGTATACTCGGGTGAAACTGGTTCAATATTTGCTCTGTCTCTAATAGTATGTTAAACTAGGTTAGGTTTGGATGTGATTGGTTCCCAACAGGCACTCGCCGTTGAATCAACACGGAATCAACTTTGATTCGACGTCATGACGTTGAATCAACTTTGAATCAGTGTTGATTCAACCTTGTGTGCCCAGTGGGTTATGTCATGTGATAATAGTTGCTTTATAACCCAAGTGTGTTGGACTTCTTTTGTCTCTCTTCTTTTTTCCATTTCAGATTCTGCGAGGAGGGAGAGAGGGGGGGAGGGGGGAGCTGAACCAAAAAAAACGTTAGTATTCTTTGATTTCTTTCTTACAAATGAGCCGCGACACGACAAAACCAACAAAGTGGTTGTGCGTCCAGCGAAGACTCAGATCAGCCTGGGCATCCGCCCAGTCTGATGATAGTCTTTGCACTGCGCTTAAAGGGTAGCTAAGACTAAGCTACCCTTTAAGCGTACTGCAAAGACTCTCATCAGGCTGATCTGAGTCTGCGCTGGGTGCACAACCACATTGTTGGTTTTGTCGTGTCGCGGCTCAAATGAGTTGCAATACATGTAAAGTCATGCATAAGGTAGACTCGTGTGAAACTGGCCCAATATTTGCTCTGTCTCTAATAGGTATATCAGCCCAACTCCCCGGGAGGCATACGACGTTAGGTCGACATTGAATCACCGTTAAATCATCTTCATGGGGTTGAATCGACGTTGATTCAATGTTGATTGAGCGTTATGTGCGGGACGCGTCCACCCCTTTGGTTTCTCTCTTGTCCTGTCGTACACGTGTCAAAATAAAAGATAAGTTAATCTAGGTTAGGTTGTGTTGTGATTGGTTGATTTTCTTCTCACAAATGAGTTGCAATAAATGTAAAGTCAGGCATAAGGTATACTCGGGTGAAACTGGTTCAATATTTGCTCTGTCTCTAATAGTATGTTAAACTAGGTTAGGTTTGGATGTGATTGGTTCCCAACAGGCACTCGCCGTTGAATCAACACGGAATCAACTTTGATTCGACGTCATGACGTTGAATCAACTTTGAATCAGTGTTGATTCAACCTTGTGTGCCCAGTGGGTTATGTCATGTGATAATAGTTGCTTTATAACCCAAGTGTGTTGGACTTCTTTTGTCTCTCTTCTTTTTTCCATTTCAGATTCTGCGAGGAGGGAGAGAGGGGGGGAGGGGGGAGCTGAACCAAAAAAACGTAAGTATTCTTTGATTTCTTTCTTACAAATGAGCCGCGACACGACAAAACCAACAAAGTGGTTGTGCGTCCAGCGAAGACTCAGATCAGCCTGGGCATCCGCCCAGTCTGATGAGAGTCTTTGCACTGCGCTTAAAGGGTAGCTAAGACTAAGCTACCCTTTAAGCGCACTGCAAAGACTCTCTCTTGTCCTGTCCTGTCGTAGCTAAGACTAAGCTACCCTTTAAGCGCACTGCAAAGACTCTCATCAGACTGGGCGGATGCCCAGGCTGATCTGAGTCTGCGCTGGGCGCACAACCACATTGTTGGTTTTGTCGTGTCGCGGCTCAAATGAGTTGCAATACATGTAAAGTCATGCATAAGGTAGACTCGGGTGAAACTGGCCCAATATTTGCTCTGTCTCTAATAGGTATATCAGCCCAACTCCCTGGGAGGCATACGACGTTAGGTCGACATTGAATCACCGTTAAATCATCTTCATGGGGTTGAATCGACGTTGATTCAATATTGATTGAGCGTTGTGTGCGGGACGCGTCCACCCCTTTGGTTTCTCTCTTCTCCTGTCGTACACGTGTCAAAATAAAAGATAAGTTAATCTAGGTTAGGTTGTGTTGTGATTGGTTGATTTTCTTCTCACAAATGAGTTGCAATAAATGTAAAGTCAGGCATAAGGTATACTCGGGTGAAACTGGTTCAATATTTGCTCTGTCTCTAATAGTATGTAAAACTAGGTTAGGTTTGGATGTGATTGGTTCCCAACAGGCACTCGCCGTTGAATCAACACGGAATCAACTTTGATTCGACGTCATGACGTTGAATCAACTTTGAATCAGTGTTGATTCAACCTTGTGTGCCCAGTGGGTTATGTCATGTGATAATAGTTGCTTTATAACCCAAGTGTGTTGGACTTCTTTTGTCTCTCTTCTTTTTTCCATTTCAGATTCTGCGAGGAGGGAGACAGGGGGGAGGGGGGAGCTGAACCAAAAAAACGTAAGTATTCTTTGATTTCTTTCTTACAAATGAGCCGCGACACGACAAAACCAACAAAGTGGTTGTGCGTCCAGCGAAGACTCAGATCAGCCTGGGCATCCGCCCAGTCTGATGAGATTCTTTGCACTGCGCTTAAAGGGTAGCTAAGACTAAGCTACCCTTTAAGCGTACTGCAAAGACTCTCATCAGACTGGGCGGATGCCCAGGCTGATCTGAGTCTGCGCTGGGCGCACAACCACATTGTTGGTTTTGTCGTGTCGCGGCTCAAATGAGTTGCAATACATGTAAAGTCATGCATAAGGTAGACTCGGGTGAAACTGGCCCAATATTTGCTCTGTCTCTAATAGGTATATCAGCCCAACTCCCCGGGAGGCATACGACGTTAGGTCGACATTGAATCACCGTTAAATCATCTTCATGGGGTTGAATCGACGTTGATTCAATGTTGATTGAGCGTTGTGTGCGGGACGCGTCCACCCCTTTGGTTTCTCTCTTCTCCTGTCGTACACGTGTCAAAATAAAAGATAAGTTAATCTAGGTTAGGTTGTGTTGTGATTGGTTGATTTTCTTCTCACAAATGAGTTGCAATAAATGTAAAGTCAGGCATAAGGTATACTCGGGTGAAACTGGTTCAATATTTGCTCTGTCTCTAATAGTATGTTAAACTAGGTTAGGTTTGGATGTGATTGGTTCCCAACAGGCACTCGCCGTTGAATCAACACGGAATCAACTTTGATTCGACATCATGACGTTGAATCAACTTTGAATCAGTGTTGATTCAACCTTGTGTGCCCAGTGGGTTATGTCATGTGATAATAGTTGCTTTATAACCCAAGTGTGTTGGACTTCTTTTGTCTCTCTTCTTTTTTCCATTTCAGATTCTGCGAGGAGGGAGAGAGGGGGGGGGGAGCTGAACCAAAAAAACGTAAGTATTCTTTGATTTCTTTCTTACAAATGAGCCGCGACACGACAAAACCAACAAAGTGGTTGTGCGTCCAGCGAAGACTCAGATCAGCCTGGGCATCCGCCCAGTCTGATGAGAGTCTTTGCACTGCGCTTAAAGGGTAGCTAAGACTAAGCTACCCTTTAAGCGCACTGCAAAGACTCTCATCAGACTGGGCGGATGTCCAGGCTGATCTGAGTCTGCGCTGGGCGCACAACCACATTGTTGGTTTTGTCGTGTCGCGGCTCAAATGAGTTGCAATACATGTAAAGTCATGCATAAGGTAGACTCGGGTGAAACTGGTCCAATATTTGCTCTGTCTCTAATAGGTATATCAGCCCAACTCCCCGGGAGGCATACGACGTTAGGTCGACATTGAATCACCGTTAAATCATCTTCATGGGGTTGAATCGACGTTGATTCAATGTTGATTGAGCGTTGTGTGCGGGACGCGTCCACCCCTTTGGTTTCTCTCTTCTCCTGTCGTACACGTGTCCAAATAAAACATAAGTTAATCTAGGTTAGGTTGTGTTGTGATTGGTTGATTTTCTTCTCACAAATGAGTTGCAATAAATGTAAAGTCAGGCATAAGGTATACTCGGGTGAAACTGGTTCAATATTTGCTCTGTCTCTAATAGTATGTTAAACTAGGTTAGGTTTGGATGTGATTGGTTCCCAACAGGCACTCGCCGTTGAATCAACACGGAATCAACTTTGATTCGACGTCATGACGTTGAATCAACTTTGAATCAGTGTTGATTCAACCTTGTGTGCCCAGTGGGTTATGTCATGTGATAATAGTTGCTTTATAACCCAAGTGTGTTGGACTTCTTTCGTCTCTCTTCTTTTTTCCATTTCAGATTCTGCGAGGAGGGAGAGAGGGGGGGAGGGGGGAGCTGAACCAAAAAAACGTAAGTATTCTTTGATTTCTTTCTTACAAATGAGCCGCGACACGACAAAACCAACAAAGTGGTTGTGCGTCCAGCGAAGACTCAGATCAGCCTGGGCATCCGCCCAGTCTGATGAGAGTCTTTGCACTGCGCTTAAAGGGTAGCTAAGACTAAGCTTCCCTTTAAGCGTACTGCAAAGACTCTCATCAGACTGGGCTGATGCCCAGGCTGATCTGAGTCTGCGCTGGGCGCACAACCACATTGTTGGTTTTGTCGTGTCGCGGCTCAAATGAGTTGCAATACATGTAAAGTCATGCATAAGGTAGACTCGGGTGAAACTGGCCAAATATTTGCTCTGTCTCTAATAGGTATATCAGCCCAACTCCCCGGGAGGCATACGACGTTAGGTCGACATTGAATCACCGTTAAATCATCTTCATGGGGTTGAATCGACGTTGATTCAATGTTGATTGAGCGTTGTGTGCGGGACGCGTCCACCCCTTTGGTTTCTCTCTTCTCCTGTCGTACACGTGTCAAAATAAAAGATAAGTTAATCTAGGTTAGGTTGTATTGTGATTGGTTGATTTTCTTCTCACAAATGAGTTGCAATAAATGTAAAGTCAGGCATAAGGTATACTCGGGTGAAACTGGTTCAATATTTGCTCTGTCTCTAATAGTATGTAAAACTAGGTAAGGTTTGAATGTGATTGGTTCCCAACAGGCACTCGCCGTTGAATCAACACGGAATCAACTTTGATTCGACGTCATGACGTTGAATCAACTTTGAATCAGTGTTGATTCAACCTTGTGTGCCCAGTGGGTTATGTCATGTGATAATAGTTGCTTTATAACCCAAGTGTGTTGGACTTCTTTTGTCTCTCTTCTTTTTTCCATTTCAGATTCTGCGAGGAGGGAGAGAGGGGGGAGGGGGAGCTGAACCAAAAAAACGTAAGTATTCTTTGATTTCTTTCTTACAAATGAGCCGCGACACGACAAAACCAACAAAGTGGTTGTGCGTCCAGCGAAGACTCAGATCAGCCTGGGCATCCACCCAGTCTGATGAGAGTCTTTGCACTGCGCTTAAAGGGTAGCTAAGACTAAGCTACCCTTTAAGCGCACTGCAAAGACTCTCATCAGACTGGGCGGATGCCCAGGCTGATCTGAGTCTGCGCTGGGCGCACAACCACATTGTTGGTTTTGTCGTGTCGCGGCTCAAATGAGTTGCAATACATGTAAAGTCATGCATAAGGTAGACTCGGGTGAAACTGGCCCAATATTTGCTCTGTCTCTAATAGGTATATCAGCCCAACTCCCCGGGAGGCATACGACGTTAGGTCGACATTGAATCACCGTTAAATCATCTTCATGGGGTTGAATCGACGTTGATTCAATGTTGATTGAGCGTTGTGTGCGGGACGCGTCCACCCCTTTGGTTTCTCTCTTCTCCTGTCGTACACGTGTCAAAATAAAAGATAAGTTAATCTAGGTTAGGTTGTGTTGTGATTGGTTGATTTTCTTCTCACAAATGAGTTGCAATAAATGTAAAGTCAGGCATAAGGTATACTCGGGTGAAACTGGTTCAATATTTGCTCTGTCTCTAATAGTATGTTAAACTAGGTTAGGTTTGGATGTGATTGGTTCCCAACAGGCACTCGCCGTTGAATCAACACGGAATCAACTTTGATTCGACGTCATGACGTTGAATCAACTTTGAATCAGTGTTGATTCAACCTTGTGTGCCCAGTGGGTTATGTCATGTGATAATAGTTGCTTTATAACCCAAGTGTGTTGGACTTCTTTTGTCTCTCTTCTTTTTTCCATTTCAGATTCTGCGAGGAGGGAGAGAGGGGGGAGGGGGGAGCTGAACCAAAAAAACGTAAGTATTCTTTGATTTCTTTCTTACAAATGAGCCGCGACACGACAAAACCAACAAAGTGGTTGTGCGTCCAGCGAAGACTCAGATCAGCCTGGGCATCCGCCCAGTCTGATGAGAGTTTTTGCACTGCGCTTAAAGGGTAGCTAAGACTAAGCTACCCTTTAAGCGCACTGCAAAGACTCTCATCAGACTGGGTGGATGCCCAGGCTGATCTGAGTCTGCGCTGGGCATACAACCACATAGTTGGTTTTGTCGTGTCGCGGCTCAAATGAGTTGCAATACATGTAAAGTCATGCATAAGGTAGACTCGGGTGAAACTGGCCCAATATTTGCTCTGTCTCTAATAGGTATATCAGCCCAACTCCCCGGGAGGCATACGACGTTAGGTCGACATTGAATCACCGTTAAATCATCTTCATGGGGTTGAATCGACGTTGATTCAATGTTGATTGAGCGTTGTGTGCGGGACGCGTCCAGCCCTTTGGTTTCTCTCTTCTCCTGTCGTACACGTGTCAAAATAAAAGATAAGTTAATCTAGGTTAGGTTGTGTTGTGATTGGTTGATTTTCTTCTCACAAATGAGTTGCAATAAATGTAAAGTCAGGCATAAGGTATACTCGGGTGAAACTGGTTCAATATTTGCTCTGTCTCTAATAGTATGTTAAACTAGGTTAGGTTTGGATGTGATTGGTTCCCAACAGGCACTCGCCGTTGAATCAACACGGAATCAACTTTGATTCGACGTCATGACGTTGAATCAACTTTGAATCAGTGTTGATTCAACCTTGTGTGCCCAGTGGGTTATGTCATGTGATAATAGTTGCTTTATAACCCAAGTGTGTTGGACTTCTTTTGTCTCTCTTCTTTTTTCCATTTCAGATTCTGCGAGGAGGGAGAGAGGGGGGGAGGGGGAGCTGAACCAAAAAAACGTAAGTATTCTTTGATTTCTTTCTTACAAATGAGCCGCGACACGACAAAACCAACAAAGTGGTTGTGCATCCAGCGAAGACTCAGATCAGCCTGGGCATCCGCCTAGTCTGATGAGAGTCTTTGCACTGCGCTTAAAGGGTAGCTAAGACTAAGCTACCCTTTAAGCGCACTGCAAAGACTCTCATCAGACTGGGCGGATGCCCAGGCTGATCTGAGTCTGCGCTGGGCGCACAACCACATTGTTGGTTTTGTCGTGTCGCGGCTCAAATGAGTTGCAATACATGTAAAGTCATGCATAAGGTAGACTCGGGTGAAACTGGCCCAATATTTGCTCTGTCTCTAATAGGTATATCAGCCCAACTCCCCGGGAGGCATACGACGTTAGGTCGACATTGAATCACCGTTAAATCATCTTCATGGGGTTGAATCGACGTTGATTCAATGTTGATTGAGCGTTGTGTGCGGGACGCGTCCACCCCTTTGGTTTCTCTCTTCTCCTGTCGTACACGTGTCAAAATAAAAGATAAGTTAATCTAGTGTAGGTTGTGTTGTGATTGGTTGATTTTCTTCTCACAAATGAGTTGCAATAAATGTAAAGTCAGGCATAAGGTATACTCGGGTGAAACTGGTTCAATATTTGCTCTGTCTCTAATAGTATGTTAAACTAGGTTAGGTTTGGATGTGATTGGTTCCCAACAGGCACTCGCCGTTGAATCAACACGGAATCAACTTTGATTCGACGTCATGACGTTGAATCAACTTTGAATCAGTGTTGATTCAACCTTGTGTGCCCAGTGGGTTATGTCATGTGATAATAGTTGCTTTATAACCCAAGTGTGTTGGACTTCTTTTGTCTCTCTTCTTTTTTCCATTTCAGATTCTGCGAGGAGGGAGAGAGGGGGGGGGAGCTGAACCAAAAAAACGTAAGTATTCTTTGATTTCTTTCTTACAAATGAGCCGCGACACGACAAAACCAACAAAGTGGTTGTGCGTCCAGCGAAGACTCAGATCAGCCTGGGCATCCGCCCAGTCTGATGAGAGTCTTTGCACTGCGCTTAAAGGGTAGCTAAGACTAAGCTACCCTTTAAGCGCACTGCAAAGACTCTCATCAGACTGGGCGGATGCCCAGGCTGATCTGAGTCTGCGCTGGGCGCACAACCACATTGTTGGTTTTGTCGTGTCGCGGCTCAAATGAGTTGCAATACATGTAAAGTCATGCATAAGGTAGACTCGGGTGAAACTGGCCCAATATTTGCTCTGTCTCTAATAGGTATATCAGCCCAACTCCCCGGGAGGCATACGACGTTAGGTCGACATTGAATCACCGTTAAATCATCTTCATGGGGTTGAATCGACGTTGATTCAATGTTGATTGAGCGTTGTGTGCGGGACGCGTCCACCCCTTTGGTTTCTCTCTTCCTCTGTCGTACACGTGTCAAAATAAAAGATAAGTTAATCTAGGTTAGGTTGTGTTGTGATTGGTTGATTTTCTTCTCACAAATGAGTTGCAATAAATGTAAAGTCAGGCATAAGGTATACTCGGGTGAAACTGGTTCAATATTTGCTCTGTCTCTAATAGTATGTTAAACTAGGTTAGGTTTGCATGTAATTGGTTCCCAACAGGCACTCGCCGTTGAATCAACACGGAATCAACTTTGATTCGACGTCATGACGTTGAATCAACTTTGAATCAGTGTTGATTCAACCTTGTGTGCCCAGTGGGTTATGTCATGTGATAATAGTTGCTTTATAACCCAAGTGTGTTGGACTTCTTTTGTCTCTCTTTTTTTTCCATTTCAGATTCTGCGAGGAGGGAGAGAGGGGGGGGAGCTGAACCAAAAAAACGTAAGTATTCTTTGATTTCTTTCTTACAAATGAGCCGCGACACGACAAAACCAACAAAGTGGTTGTGCGTCCAGCGAAGACTCAGATCAGCCTGGTCATCCGCCTAGTCTGATGAGAGTCTTTGCACTGCGCTTAAAGGGTAGCTAAGACTAAGCTACCCTTTAAGCGCACTGCAAAGACTCTCATCAGACTGGGCGGATGCCCAGGCTGATCTGAGTCTGCGCTGGGCGCACAACCACATTGTTGGTTTTGTCGTGTCGCGGCTCAAATGAGTTGCAATACATGTATAGTCATGCATAAGGTAGACTCGGGTGAAACTGGCCGAATATTTGCTCTGTCTCTAATAGGTATATCAGCCCAACTCCCCGGGAGGCATACGACGTTAGGTCGACATTGAATCACCGTTAAATCATCTTCATGGGGTTGAATCGACGTTGATTCAATGTTGATTGAGCGTTGTGTGCGGGACGCGTCCACCCCTTTGGTTTCTCTCTTCTCCTGTCGTACACGTGTCAAAATAAAAGATAAGTTAATCTAGGTTAGGTTGTGTTGTGATTGGTTGATTTTCTTCTCACAAATGAGTTGCAATAAATGTAAAGTCAGGCATAAGGTATACTCGGGTGAAACTGGTTCAATATTTGCTCTGTCTCTAATAGTATGTTAAACTAGGTTAGGTTTGGATGTGATTGGTTCCCAACAGGCACTCGCCGTTGAATCAACACGGAATCAACTTTGATTCGACGTCATGACGTTGAATCAACTTTGAATCAGTGTTGATTCAACCTTGTGTGCCCAGTGGGTTATGTCATGTGATAATAGTTGCTTTATAACCCAAGTGTGTTGGACTTCTTTTGTCTCTCTTCTTTTTTCCATTTCAGATTCTGCGAGGAGGGAGAGAGGAGGGAGGGGGGAGCTGAACCAAAAAAACGTAAGTATTCTTTGATTTCTTTCTTACAAATGAGCCGCGACACGACAAAACCAACAAAGTGGTTGTGCGTCCAGCGAAGACTCAGATCAGCCTGGGCATCCGCCCAGTCTGATGAGAGTCTTTGCACTGCGCTTAAAGGGTAGCTAAGACTAAGCTACCCTTTAAGCGCACTGCAAAGACTCTCATCAGACTGGGCGGATGCCCAGGCTGATCTGAGTCTGCGCTGGGCGCACAACCACATTGTTGGTTTTGTCGTGTCGCGGCTCAAATGAGTTGCAATACATGTAAAGTCATGCATAAGGTAGACTCGGGTGAAACTGGCCCAATATTTGCTCTGTCTCTAATAGGTATATCAGCCCAACTCCCCGGGAGGCATACGACGTTAGGTCGACATTGAATCACCGTTAAATCATCTTCATGGGGTTGAATCGACGTTGATTCAATGTTGATTGAGCGTTGTGTGCGGGACGCGTCCACCCCTTTGGTTTCTCTCTTCTCCTGTCGTACACGTGTCAAAATAAAAGATAAGTTAATCTAGGTTAGGTTGTGTTGTGATTGGTTGATTTTCTTCTCACAAATGAGTTGCAATAAATGTAAAGTCAGGCATAAGGTATACTCGGGTGAAACTGGTTCAATATTTGCTCTGTCTCTAATAGTATGTTAAACTAGGTTAGGTTTGGATGTGATTGGTTCCCAACAGGCACTCGCCGTTGAATCAACACGGAATCAACTTTGATTCGACGTCATGACGTTGAATCAACTTTGAATCAGTGTTGATTCAACCTTGTGTGCCCAGTGGGTTATGTCATGTGATAATAGTTGCTTTATAAGCCAAGTGTGTTGGACTTCTTTTTGTCTCTCTTCTTTTTTCCATTTCAGATTCTGCGAGGAGGGAGAGAGGGGGGGGGGGGGGAGCTGAACCAAAAAAACGTAAGTATTCTTTGATTTCTTTCTTACAAATGAGCCGCGACACGACAAAAC
The DNA here is from genome assembly GCA_963989385.1 of Ctena decussata. Lineage (NCBI taxonomy): Eukaryota > Metazoa > Mollusca > Bivalvia > Lucinida > Lucinidae > Ctena > Ctena decussata. Next base: position 60,283,451 of record OZ022503.1, read on the forward strand.
CAACAAAGTGGTTGTGCGTCCAGCGAAGACTCAGATCAGCCTGGGCATCTGCCTAGTCTGATGAGAGTCTTTGCACTGCGCTTAAAGGGTAGCTAAGACTAAGCTACCCTTTAAGCGCACTGCAAAGACTCTCATCAGACTGGGCGGATGCCCAGGCTGATCTGAGTCTGCGCTGGGCGCACAACCACATTGTTGGTTTTGTCGTGTCGCGGCTCAAATGAGTTGCAATACATGTAAAGTCATGCATAAGGTAGACTCGGGTGAAACTGGCCCAATATTTGCTCTGTCTCTAATAGGTATATCAGCCCAACTCCCCGGGAGGCATACGACGTTAGGTCGACATTGAATCACCGTTAAATCATCTTCATGGGGTTGAATCGACGTTGATTCAATGTTGATTGAGCGTTGTGTGCGGGACGCGTCCACCCCTTTGGTTTCTCTCTTCTCCTGTCGTACACGTGTCAAAATAAAAGATAAGTTAATCTAGGTTAGGTTGTGTTGTGATTGGTTGATTTTCTTCTCACAAATGAGTTGCAATAAATGTAAAGTCAGGCATAAGGTATACTCGGGTGAAACTGGTTCAATATTTGCTCTGTCTCTAATAGTATGTTAAACTAGGTTAGGTTTGGATGTAATTGGTTCCCAACAGGCACTCGCCGTTGAATCAACACGGAATCAACTTTGATTCGACGTCATGACGTTGAATCAACTTTGAATCAGTGTTGATTCAACCTTGTGTGCCCAGTGGGTTATGTCATGTGATAATAGTTGCTTTATAACCCAAGTGTGTTGGACTTCTTTTGTCTCTCTTCTTTTTTCCATTTCAGATTCTGCGAGGAGGGAGAGGGGGGGGGGGAGCTGAACCAAAAAAACGTAAGTATTCTTTGATTTCTTTCTTACAAATGAGCCGCGACACGACAAAACCAACAAAGTGGTTGTGCGACCAGCGAAGACTCAGATCAGCCTGGGCATCCGCCCAGTCTGATGAGAGTCTTTGCACTGCGCTTAAAGGGTAGCTAAGACTAAGCTACCCTTTAAGCGCACTGCAAAGACTCTCATCAGACTGGGCGGATGCCCAGGCTGATCTGAGTCTGCGCTGGGCGCACAACCACATTGTTGGTTTTGTCGTGTCGCGGCTCAAATGAGTTGCAATACATGTAAAGTCATGCATAAGGTAGACTCGGGTGAAACTGGCCCAATATTTGCTCTGTCTCTAATAGGTATATCAGCCCAACTCCCCGGGAGGCATACGACGTTAGGTCGACATTGAATCACCGTTAAATCATCTTCATGGGGTTGAATCGACGTTGATTCAATGTTGATTGAGCGTTGTGTGCGGGACGCGTCCACCCCTTTGGTTTCTCTCTTCTCCTGTCGTACACGTGTCAAAATAAAAGATAAGTTAATCTAGGTTAGGTTGTGTTGTGATTGGTTGATTTTCTTCTCACAAATGAGTTGCAATAAATGTAAAGTCAGGCATAAGGTATACTCGGGTGAAACTGGTTCAATATTTGCTCTGTCTCTAATAGTATGTTAAACTAGAGTAGTAAAGGACGTCACTACGGGGACAGCCGTCCGGAGACTAAGTCCGCAACCTGGGGCAGTCTCGGGCCGGGCTGTCCCCGTAGATGACATCGCTTTAGTAAACTTGAAAAGGCTAGTTTGAAATAACTTAGTCTTTTTCAGGGGAAAAGTCTATGTTAAATGGCATAGGATATGTCTTAAGAGGCTATACAGTAATATGCGTCTGCTATGAGTCTCTTGGCCCTGTATCTCAAGACCTCACTATACCAGAGGCATAACTCTATAGCGTCAGTTGATGGTATGAGTTGCTGTGGCATACTCTTGTTCATTCTGTTCAATTTCTGAGGCTTTACAGTAATATGCGTCTGCTATCAGTCTCTTGGTCCTGTATCTCAGGGTCTCACTATACCAGAGGCATAACTCTATAGCGTCAGTACTTGTTCCTTGGGGATTATAAAATCTTGTATCTCAAGATTTTAATGTTCTGGACTGAAATTATTTCTTACTAGCCTTCTAAAGTTTACCTGAAAAAATAACAAAGACTGGATTTTTTTCAATAACAGAACTTTAATTACCCCGCTAACGAACTAACTGACGATTGACAAAGGATTAGGGTCGTCCCTCTGCCATCGTTTACAAACATATTTACAACATCGTATACATTGGATATTTCTTTGATAAACAATTGGTATATCTTAAGCATTTACAACTTTGAATCCTATGTTCAAAGAACTGGTCTGGTGGCGTTATTGTCTTTTTCACTGATAAGTACAGTCTTCCATAATTCAAACTGAACCACATTTCAATGTCTCTGTCATTTTGGTATGGATCTTCTCCTGTTCCCATCAGGTTCTCGTGAATGGCCGTCTTCAGATCTAGTCCTCTGCTTAGCTGATGTAATATGTAGATACAATACATTCCACACACTTTACTCCATGGACTCTGAAGCATCTCTGTATTTTCTATCCACGTCTTGGTATTTCTTTGTATGAATGGTAGAATGTAGTCTTCTAATGGTGGTTGTCCATATGAATCGAAGTAAATCGCCTTGTCATCTTTGAAGTATAAGGCCACCCAATGTTCTCCTGGTTGGTCCGAGTCATCTGTATTAATGATGTATGCTTTCACATCCAGTGGCTTCTTCTGTGGCAGGAGATCCTTCGAGACAACTTTGGCGTTCAAATGCATAAGTTGAGACGCCTTGGTCAGAAGGGCCGTCAATTCTAGCGTATTCATCTCTGTTGTAGGAGTCTAAGATTCTCAGTTCCCAGTATTTTTTCCAGTCTTCATTCAGTGGAGAGCAGTATTGGTTTTTCTTCAGAAACATCCAGTTTTTATAGGCTTCCACGGCTTCTTCCGGCGTGAGATGACTCATGCCTCTTGCATTTCTAGTGTCTTTTAAGCCAAATTTTAGGCACAGTTCATGGTTCCAGTCTTTGATGACATCGTAGATGTTGAGACATTCTAATGCCGGTTCGTGATAGTGTAAGTCTTTTATCCAATCATCTCCGGCTCCTAGACAGAGCATGTGATTTTTCTGGCTGGGATGATCTATTCTGCAACCTTCACACTCGTGTTGAGCATATTCTCTGACAGCTATTCTCAGGTTCTTTAGCATCGCAAATATCAAAGCAGTCTTGTCCTTGCCAATAAATGTTTTTGGTGGTGGCACATCAAATTGTTCTAGCAGTTCTCCATTTTCATCACACACAGATCTGATCTTTGGGTGTAACAGCTGTTCAAGTTCGTCCTCCAAGGAACCAATTTCGTCAGAGTAGGATCCATGTAGTTGTTCGTAGCATTCCACTCTAAACTTTAGTTCTTGTTCTACAAAGTATCCTTTGTTCATGGTCTCAGTAGTCTGTGATGACTTCTCTCAAACCGTTGATTTCTATTAGGTTGTCAAACTCTGCATATACTATGACGTTGATGGTCTTGCCGAGTGCTCTAGCAAACTGAAGTTCCACTCGCAGGTTGCCGGTTTTTATAGGATGTAGATGGCTCTGATCGGCTCCTTGGTCTGGCGTGAAATCGTATCCCCAGAAGCAGTATCCACCTTTGTAGTCGTCGTAGTCGATGTTACAATTCTGAATCTGATTTTGACTGCCCAAAGCTTGATACAGAGACATGTAAGATCTGAGATATTGATCCAAGTTAAATTTCGGTTCAAATGGTTTTCCATAAATGCTGTGACCGTCACAACTCACTTCAAGTTTGCTGAGACCGAAATGTTTGAAGTTGAAAGGATTTGTGGCGAACGATCCATTGAATGTTGCATTATCTACCATGCCAATGAATAATCGTTTTGGAAGTTGTCCCTGAAACAAGTGGTCCTCGACTTTTGATCTAAGACCGGTGCCTATGGTAAATGTCTTAACTTCTACACGCCGTATGGGAAATTTGGCATTGTGATGTGCAATAGTTTGATTGAGATCATTGGCTATGGCTGGCAAAAGTTGAACATTGCGAACTGATAAGACTGCTGCATCGATCTTAACCATAACAGGGTACTCATCCTTAGACATGATACAAAATTGAGGAGAAGCACGATTGAGACGAAGTCTTAATTCTATTCCATTAGGTAAATATTTTTCCTGCATGGCCAAATCTAGATGTAAACGCCCTTGAAGTTCCTTAGGGTTACTTAGTTCAAAAGGGGTTATACGGGCTGTTACATTGCCATGAGCAAAATCTTCAAAGTAACCAGGTTCATCTTCGTACCAAAATTCTGCAGCTTTAAGTTGATTGTCTTTCACATCAGATCCAAAAGAAAATAAGTTTTCAATGTAAGCCCTGTAGGGATACGTATCCATATTACTGGTCACCAGTTTATTGTTAAGATATAGATCAATTTCACTAAACATACTGTGAAAGAAGTTGTTGATGGGAGCAACTTTTTTATCGTTCTCAAGATTGTCACCGTTTGCTCTCAAAATCCTGAATTTCAAGTACAAATAAGTTTGTGATAAATCAGTGTAATATTCCGTATGGCCTGGTACCACAAATTCGATGGGTGCATGATAACTGTCTAGAGAAGCTATGGGATGATAATCTATCCACTGAGAATCTTGCATGGTGGTCAGAGTTGGAGGAACAGTTTGCATGTCTATTTCAGACTTGCTACATTCACAAGATCCACTTTGCATCATTTTCTTAGTCAAAAATATCGCGGTCAAATTTTAGATTTGAATATTTTTTCCTAATGGCTCTGTTTACAGAATTCTTTCTGCCTCTACCCTTTTGCAGTTTGTTGTGAACAGTTCGACGATTTGTCTTAGACTGAGTTTTTCTACGTTTCTGACTTGATTTTATACCTCCCGAAGCCAAATGATCCAAAGCAGATTTTCCCAAAGATTTTAAAGCTGATTTACCTCTACTTTTTAAAACTTGTTTGATATTTTGACCATCCAAGATGTCGCGAAGTGCATGAATTCCTTGATCTTTGGCTACATGTTTGATACTTTGTAAACCTGCTTTTGCAACAGGTTTTAAGATTGGCATGACCGTTCTCAAGGCAGTTTTAAACATGGACCCTAAACCATAACCGTACTGTCTCGATACACCTCTGTAAACTGGAAAGTTATTTCCACCCGACCCTTGTTGACACACTACACCACGAGTTTGGAAATACATTTTTTTGGCTAATTATCTTTGAGTCTGAAATGTAACTTGATCAAAGACTTTCCCGTGATAAATGGAATATCTATTCCCGTATCGCCTTTTATACTCATGTGAACTTGATCTATGAATGATTTTGCCACCGGAACGTAATGCAAGTTGACAAACTCTTGATGAGAATGATGAGAGCGTTTTGAAATCTCAAATGGAACAACTCGCAAAATAGGAGCAGTTATGTCACCTACGTAAGTGTAACTGGCAATATCCGAGTAAACGTACAGTTGATTATTAGCCGTGTTTAAATCTACTTCGTATCTAAAAGCATGTCTTTCGTTTCCGATGGGTCTTTCTGACATTTTTGGATTTACCCCTAATTTCTCCCCAAGTAGTTTTGGGAATATCAGTCTGACGACTTTTGGATTGTTGTAAAATATTTTGACACGTTTACTGTTATTGCCATAACTCATTTCTATCGAAGCATTAACACTTCTCAAAGCATTTCCGAAACGTGTATCGATGATGCCTTGTATTTCTTCCACCAAATGTTGTGGACTGCTGTAATTTCCTTTGGGAATTTTCAACTCGTATTCTGCGCAGGTGTTGTCTTCCGTACAATCCTCGCTCATATTTTCTACTCCGAATTCTTGAGCTAAGACTTTATCGTAAAATCTCAAGTAGAAAAAATTGGTTTCATCCGAAATATTCATGATTTGAGTTGGTGTAATCATTTCTACCAAAGCAACTTCCCACTTTTCTTTTTCGATGTTGATGGGGTGATCTAATCTGACAGTAAAAGAACTTTGTGTATTGTCAGGAAAAGTCGTCATTGAACTGTCACTTAACAATGTCAAATAAAACCCTGTCATGGTGCTTGTTTGGAAGTTTCTTCAAAACCACTACGTTTTCTGAATTTTAACCCTGGGGAAGGAAGAATATAACCGACAGAGCTGCTCAATAAAATCAACCACAATTCTTTATCTGGACTTTGAAGACTGATTTGAACTAGAGAAGTGATGATGATGGCATAAACGATAATGATTTGAGATAAAAATGTCAATCTATTTTTGGGTAACTTGGCTAAACTTTCAGAAGATTGCAAAGAATCCGTGTCCCTTCTTATGACTGAAGATTTAAAATTCATGTTCGTGTTTTTATACAAGATCGGATTCCAAAATCCAACTGTCAAATTTGGATGGATAACCTTTCCAGTGAACTTTAATTTCTTTGACCCACTTTTTCCCAACTTTTCGTTTACGACGATCTAAGACAGATTCTATTTCGTAAATTTGATCTTTGTCCACACGTTGTAATTCTTGCGAATAAAAAGTACCTTTTATGAGTTCCCCGTCTAGATCTTCTATTTTATAGGTAACGGGACTCTGACTTTGTATGACACCCCTAACCTTAAACAATTCTTGCGTCCAGTTTGGTAAATAACCTTTTTCAAAAGTGCGTTTTGTTTTGTTGATGCGCACAAAATCACCCACTCTTAATTCAGGACTTGCAACTTTTTGCTTTTTGCCGTACAAAATTTGGGATACTTGAACTTCATTTTTGACATCGACAGATGCAGGCGTACGTTTAATGCTGCGATGATAAGCATGATTGTACCCGTGAACTAATTTTGGAAGTACATCGACATATTTCAGTGTACGATTATGAGTAAAATATTTCCACATGCGACTTTTCAGAGTTCTTTGAAACCTTTCTACAATACTTGCTTTTGTTTCTGGATTTTCTGTCGTGAAAAAATGAATATTTTTAGATTTCAAGAACTTTTGAAACTCTTTATTTTTGAATTCCGTACCTTTATCAGTTTGCAAACTTTTTGGAATACGTCCATGTTTCAAAACAGATTTAAAAGCTTCCACCAAAGTTTTTCCAGATTTGTCTTTGATCGGTACAACCCAGGCGTATTTTGAAAATACGTCTATCAAACAGAGCACGTAACGATATTTGTCGTTATATTTTGCCATACTAGATACGTCCGCCAAATCTCCCTGCCATTGATAATCTATTCCTGCCACCACAGTTTTGCGACGCACAAATTTTCTACGTATGGGTTTGTGCAAAGTGTAAGTTTGTTGTTTTCTCAACCAAGTTTTCACATCGTCAAGTTTGATTTTCTTTGAAATTTTCTTTGCTGCTTTATACAAAGCTTGCAACCCCGTATATCCCACTGGACTTTTAGGATCGTAATAAAGTTTTGATAATAATTTATTCATTGTTCATCATAAGATAACCATTTTCTGGGTGATTCAAACAGTTCTTCTTTTATAGGTTTGATAGAACTGGGTGTAAACAGTTCGTCTCTGATATGTTTTCTAGTGGCAGACAAACTTTGAGATAAGTCTTTCTTGATGTGTTTTCTAACCGATTGTGTAACGGGACTTGTTCTTTTTTTAAGAGTAGGCATGCGTCGATGTTTGGTTTTAGGAGTGACATACTCTTCTTCATCTTCGTGCTGAAGAGGAGTACGATGCATCCATTCCCATCGTTTCTTATTTCCCACAAAATCTTGAGGCACGTTCATGTCTCTAAGAGCCTCAGCAAAAGGTTCCCAACCCCTGGGCTCAGTGTCTTTTCTCTGTCTTAAAACATCATTGACTAAATCTATGATATTAGACCCTGCAACCGGTTTGCCATACATCTTAACCGTTCCGTCTTCGTCCCAAGATAAGTTAGGATTATTTTCTAACCAAGATATCAATAATTTAGCTTTCTTTCGCATCGTGGTAGGAACACTATCAAAAATACGTTGATTAATTTTCGATTCAGGCTCTACTGGGAGAGAAAGTTTTGTTTCTGTCAGTGCTTTGCGATGTGCCGTTTTAAATTTATGTAAAGTTTGACCAAACAATTGAGATTTTTCTGCCTCTGACAAATCTTCGTTGGCCATGACCGAAGACAAGTCTCTTTGAAGACTGGCCGTCGCAGAAACATTTGGATCGGGTGGAAGTCTTGGTTTTTGAATTTGTTCTTCTTTCCAGCGTTTCATGTCTTCCCAAAGTTTAAATGGTACCACGGCCATTTTACGCCCTTCCATTGCAATTTTTTTTACTGACCAAGAATAGATCCTAAGACTGAACCAAGCAAAGGTTTTAAAAGTAAACCCAGGAGTGCACCACCTTTCTGATTGAGAATTTTTTTCTTGTTTGCTAGTGCAACACGTTTTGTAGACAATAATCGAATATCATTCTTCCTAGAACGTAATTGTTCTTTCTGAGCTTTTGTGAGTTTGACATTGCCTTTTATAAGATTTAAACAACATTCCCCTACACAGTCTAATATCTCTTTTGGACAATCATTGACAATTTTTTGACGAAACCGATATGGAATGTTACATAGTCCTTCCAGAAAAGGACCATACTTTTTAATCAGTGAACCTCTTTTCTTTTTGATTTGTGTTCTTTTCTTACGTGCAGCCATGATAGCAGTCAAGAATTAAACTAGTAAAATATCATGTTAACCAAGTCCTTTTATAGTGAAAGTTTACGTTTAGCCAACATCTGTTTCATGGCAGCTTCAAATCCATGTTTTCTGGCAGTACGAAGATATTCGTTTGCAGGAGAAGAACTCCTTCGAGGAGAAGCCCTTAGAGGAGAAAATCTAGAAATTTCTAGAGCAGGTGATTTTGCAGCAGTGCGTCTTTCACCAATTTTTCTGAGACTAGAGTTTGGAGTAGAAAACTGAGTAGAAAATGGAGAAGGTGTTTTTGCAGGAGTGAATCTTTCACCTATTTTTCTGATACTTGAACTTGGAGTAGAAAATCGAGTAGAAAATGGACTTGGAGTTCTTAGACTAGAGTTTGGAGTAGAAGGAGTAAATGGACTTGGAGTTCTTGCAGTTGACGGTCCTGCAACAGGAGATGGAGGTTTTCTAGGTTTCTTAATTCTTACAGTGACAAACTTATCGTTCACTTTTATTTTTCTCCTTGATTTAGTCTTAGGGGATTTTTTCCTCTGAGTTTTTTTCTTTGGAGATTTTTTCTTGCCAGTTTTTTTCTTAGACTTTTTAGGACCTTTTCTACCCACTTTCTTTTTCTGAGAAAACCGTCTAAGTATTTTATTACCGTCCCAACGAATGAGAGATCTGATTATCACCCCACCAAAAAACCCACCGCCACCAGGTTTTAGAATGATTTCTCGTTTTGTATCTGCATTTACCAAAGGACTTGCTAGTTTTCTAACATCGTCTTTGCGTTTGTCCATGAATTTTTGAGTTTGTTTTGGTAATTTCATTTTATTTTCAGCTATTTTTCTAGCTGCTAAAGAAAACCATTTGATCATTTCCATCAACCCGGCATTAAGCAAAGTTTTTCTTTTGTTCGAATCATGCTCTCTACTCAAATTGTAGAGAGCCCTGATCAAGTTTGCCGATGCTTTTTGAGCCATGTCTGGTTTCATTCTGATCCATGTAAGACCAAACACACCATTTTATACTGGAAAATACACAACTGGACCTTGTTGATCCGATTTTGTATACCAGTTTGTAAAAATATCTGTTCTAAACCTCAAATGATTTGGTGTGTCTGGTTTTAAATCAATCAGTAAATAACCGTGTGGCTTAGAAGTGGCATCGTTGAAGGCAGACATCAAGTGTGGAGCTTGAAGTTGTTGTGCCAAAACTTTAATTTGCATTTTGTCTCTTGGACTTTGAAACAAAATCAAGTAATGGGCATTCAAACTGATGGTACGTGTCGATTTACTCTGCTGAAACAAGTTTTGTGTGATGTACACAACACTTGCATTTCTGTGATGACCTTTCCTCGTGAACCAAAGTTTAATTTTTTCTTCGTCTTTATCGCCCAACATATCGTCAAAGACAATCAAGTGAGTTTCACTCGTGTCTGTGACAATATCGTCGTCGTCATTTGGAATTCCTAAAATAAATCTGATGTTTAAATCTTTGCGTTCTTGCAAGATATTGTACACAGGTTGCCATTCTTTGTAACACCACACGATACGTTGTGGTAAAATATCAAACAAGTCTTCTTTGTACTGAATCAGTTTTTTAACAAATTCAGTTTTTCCCGATCCACTTGGACCCGATATAAAAATATTAGCAGGATGCTTAAAAAACAAACTACCAATATTTTCGTCTTGAACTGTTACCGACATGATTGAAAGATAAAATGAGAAAGAATAATGAAAGACATGTGTATATATAACATATTTTTATTTTTTACAAACAACAAATTGTTTTACTGACATACTTTACAAATAATTTTTCTTACTGAAAACACTGTTTCACAACAGTCTCTGATCTGATTTTCTTTGGTTTACAGTACATATCCATACGGAACAGTTTCACCACTTTTTAAAATCACACGTTTGTCATAAGTAAATCTATATGTCTTAGATTGTCTCTCAGTAGTAATTTTTCTGTCTTTATGTTTTCTTATACGGTGGTGATATTCCACAGATTCTTGAAAGTCCCTCTTCTCACTATGGGCCCATTCCATCATGTTGTAGAAATGGATTACTTGTGAAGTATTGTAATCCAGGGTCAGTCCTTTGACTTTACAGGTAGATTTGCGTTTCCCAGTATCGTGCTCCACATACTCGTAGCCATAATTTTTTGGTCCCATACCCACAAACTTGGTGATTTTCGCAGTAGGCAGTTCGTCTGTCCATTCGCCGAGTCTGTTGTTGATGATCTCTGGATTCCATAATTCTGGTTTGTGAATGTAGATGACAGAATCCGTATCGAAGTACAACACACGTTTGTCAAGTTGATGCAGGACACTGTATAACTTCAGTCTGGCTTGTGCTGTCACAAAGGATCCTACCACCACGTTGCTGCAAGCATGAGGTTCTACAATCGAGTCCAGATCTTCCCAGTTGACTAACAAAAACTCTTCTCCAAACACTTCGACATTCTTCACTTTCTTCAATGGATTAGTCACCAGTTCAAAGTAGTCAGAAGGATCTGACACATATTCTGTTTTGGTCATGTTGTCTCTCTGTGCTAATTTTCCCCACAAACTGTTTAAACTGATCTTGCTGATTCCACGTCGACCTTTGTTCTTTTCCACCTTCTCTAGTCTGATACCTTCTGCTTCGAAATAGTCCTGTTTGAATTTGATCTTGTCTAATTCCGTCTTGCACCAGTCGGGATAGCCACTTGACTCTTGTTTAATCTTCAGGAAAGTATCGATATATCCAGCAAAGATTCCACCTTGTCCAGTTGACTTGTTGTACTGTGAAGATTGGGGAAAATGCCATACTTCGTACACATCTTTCAGCTGGTAACCCAGTTTCATCGCCTCAAACAATTCGATGCTCACCCAAGTTCCCACTAATTCTCTGTCTTCTTCTCTGTCGTGCGTACATAATTTCGAATTATCAGATGTCTCTGCACAACTTCTACAGAGTGGAAACAGTAATTTGTTGTTGCACTTGTACGGCAATACCGGATGATACAAGTTTCTGGGTGGTAACACTTTACATTTGATCAGTCCAAAATATTGATGTATATTATCTCTGTCGATGTCTTCTTGTGAATAAATTTCCGGATGTCCAATAGGGAAGATTCCATACTTGCAGATGTATGGATAGAGTGAACACACATCGATATACTTAATTTCCTCGTCTCCTTCAATTTCGTAGAACAGTCTTGTAGAATTCGTACGTCCTCCAAACAGTGCATCTCTGGGTTTGAGTGGATCCAAGTTGGTAAATTCTGCATCCACCATCTCCCTAAAATCTTTGTCATCTTGATAATATTGGTCGTAATCGCATTCCCACATTTCTATCACTTGATACCCAGCTCTTTTCAATTTCTCGGTCTTCTCCACAGTCTGTTTGTATAGCTGGTACATCGTCTGGCAGTTGTAAGTATTGATCTTAGTTCTGTCGGGGAAATGTTTGGGACACCCGTGCCAGTAACATCCATGGAACTCGTACACTGTTTCTTTTTCTGGATCGTACCCATCCACATAATGTCCAAAAACTTTCTGTTCACCACCATTCAAAGCGTGACGAATTTGGATGTGATTCTTTCTAGCCACGGCTTGAATCCAGCGCACAGCTTTGATAGAATACTTCTTTTGGTTGGGATAGCCTTCTGGTGGAATGATGGCCACAGAGTTTTCAGGCATGTGATTCTTCCTCCATACTTGGGAACAAGCTTGAGCGATCGTGCATGCATTAGAAAAAGGATCCAAGTCGCTGATATCTATCGATTGTTTTCTAAAACATGCACAACCTCTCCTCAGGATATCCACATCGCTGCGACAGTATTCTTCCATTTCACGTCTGAAGTCAAAGACGGCACTGGATTCCACTTTCTGCTTGTGCCATTCCAGGAAAGTTTCTCTGTCTTTGACCGACATCTGTCCAGGATTGTACATCTCCACGGGAAAGTAAGCTCCCACGTAATTCTGGTTGGCATCAACATTTGCCAAATGTGGGAAGTAGCCTTTTTTCATCTCTGTTAATCCAAAGGTATCTGGAAAATTGGCTAATCTCATATGCAGAAAATGATACGAGTCCAAGAACTTGACTTTGGCAGCAGTCATCGTCACGATAGTATTTCCATTCATGATCACATCGGGCTTAAAAGTACCATTTTCTAGTATGTAGCGTAAAATAAATTGTCCATCATAGCCTCCAAAATTATGTGCAATGACTGTCACTCCTTCATTTTCTTTTCTAAATAACCAGGAACAGAAATCTGACAAAGTATTTTCACCTTCAAAGATCATTTCTCTTCCAAACTGACTACAATTGTCACAATACTGATCTACAGGTAAATTAACACAATGGTCACACGCTTTGTTTGTGAACTTATTACAAATTTTACATGGCTGTTCAATAGGTAAATCCATACACTGATCACAAGCTCTATGTGCAATACAAAAGTTGACAATATGTTCGCCAGAGTCTTGCTTGGATTCAAAGTCAAAAAATATGAATTGAGGTTGAATAACGGTACCTTTCTCTTCATCGATGATATCGTCCTCCTCGGCATCTTCTTGCAACACTTCGGTCTTGGGTTTGCACACGTAAGGTTGAATGTAACATTGATGTTCGGCTCCAACAATCTGTTTACAAAACTTACATTTCTTCTGTCCTGGACACACGTGATTTCTTTTATATCCTACAATCCTATTTCCACATTTCTCACAATTATACACAAGTTGACAAATAGATTTTTTCTGTCCTGGCTTGACTAAGGTATGATTAGCAAAACAAGATGCACTATGAAATGTTCTCTTACATTTTGTACAGTACTGGTTTTGTTCGTGAAGACATGGCGTTGCATTATAACAACTAGTACATCCATTCGAACAAGCATGATCCTCTCTATGATTAAATCCCTTGTCACAAAACTCACAATAGTATATACATCCTTGAAATCCTTTGACATTGGTGATAGTGTCATAGTGATCTGTGCCATTGTAATAGATATGAATCACTTTTGTTTTGTCACTAGGTTTAAATCCAAGTGGAAACAATAATCCGTCTTTAGGATGCTGTGAATGTACTTTGATCAAATAATCAGGAGCTAACACAGTTTGAATTTTCTTGTATTCTTCAAATCCACAAGGTTGGTTGTGAGGAATCTGAGCACGATCTAATAATTTCATGGCTTCTCTAGTCTGTAGCGGTCTGTCAGATTTTCGGATAAGTTCCCAAGTTTTCTTCCATGAGTCAGATGCGTCCCTGTCGGCATGATGTTTTCCTACCACAACAGCTCTGCCCATACACATGACATCTTTAGTGTTGTTGATTTGAACGATACTATGTTTCATCTTTCTCATATTGCGTGATTCAAAGTAAAGTCCATGGTGTAATGCCTTTCTTCCACTCCCAGTTGGTAACTTGGTGTGTGTCACTTCCAAACTCATCTGTCCATCATTGATTTTAAAGTCTTCATTGGATTGTAACACTTTCTCGATTTCTTGAGTCAAAGATTCGCCAGTCAGACTCGTCACATCTGTAAATGGTACAAAGATTCCTAATTTCAGTCCGGGATGATAAATGCTCATTCGAATCCTGTCATTGCCTTGAGCTTGAGAATGGGTCTTGATGTCATCCACCAACTGTTGAAACATCCGAGGTACAAATTCCAGCGGTGATACGTCTTCTGGAAATTTATTGACATCCACATTATACACATTAGCTCTTGTTCTGAAACGTCTCGACTCACGTTCTCTAACAGGCTTGATTACATAGTACTGTTTGTAATCATCTTCTTCATCGTCCGAATAAATCACCATAGGTCTTTTTCTTGGTGGTGACACCTCATCTTCAGATTCTTCACTGTCGGAATAATCCACAAGTTTCACCTTCTTTGGCGGTGGTAACTCGTCCTCCTCAGAGTCTGATGAAGTGGGTGGGGTACGTATTCTCTTCCAATGTTTCTTTGGCATGTTGTCTTGTCACTGTTCAAACGCAGAATGTCAGGAGATCTGAATAATTGACTTATATATCTATCATCAATTCATACAAGATCAGGCAGGCGAGATACATAGTACATGACTTATCAGGTTAGACTACATGTTCTATGGAACTCTTGTGATACAGGCAAGATACATAGTATTTGCTTTAACAGGCGAGACAACAGTCTTAAGGAATTTTTGTGGTACAGGCGAGACATGGGCTGTACGGAATTTTTGTGGTAAGGCGAGACAACAGTCTTAAGGAATTTTTATTAACTAACAGGCGAGACTACATGCTATATGCAATTCTTATCACCAGGCGAGACACTTAGAATTTTTGTGCTACAGGCGAGACACTAGTTTTACGGAATTTTTGTTATTTTGAAAAGAAGTGCAAGAAGAGTGTGCTGTTCAGCACCTTGTTCTTCCCCGGTCGGTTACCCTATGCCTGGGAAGCCCTGGCGATTTGAAGCCATATCTACATGATCACAAGTCCTGAATGTCGCTGTGGACCAGAGACCTGCCAGCGGAGGTTCAGTTTACTGGGATAGTGTCCCGACCCCTTAAGCCATAAGGCTTCTACTGTTTCACATGTAATCGATAGACTTCGCATCTGCGGGCCCAGGCGGTATAACCGTTGTGCACACCAGTTCCAGTCCAACGGTGACCGGCAAACCAGCAATATTAATATGTTAGTTCCCAATATATATACCTAAACATAAACCAGTTTACTTGAGACAAGATTGGACATTTGCATATCATATATCTTATTTCAATAAAGGTCATGTTACTATTTATAGTAACACATTTCAAAATATAACAATTAATTAGAGAATAATAAAATCTACATTTTGGTGTTTATTTTATCAAAATCGGCCGAAAAATAACAAAGTTATTCAATTTTTCATATTATGGTGTGATTACAAGGGAGGTAAATCTGGATTGACTTTCTTTTATACTATAAATAGACAAAACAAGTAATAGCTTTCAGAAAAAATGATAAAAATGAAAAGTGAATATGTGTATGGTATAAGAACTTCTGTTATGAGTATATTTTGTATGACTTTGTAACTCTTAAATACAAAAATATAAGTTTTGCCAGGCATGTGCACTGCGCATGCGCGGAATTTGGAGGGTAAGAAAACTGTAATAACTCCAGATTGCCTTGACGGATTTTCATAATTCTTTTTTTATTGGAAAGAACAAGTCACCATCTACCAAATGAAATTAAAATAAATTGTCAAACTGCGCATGCGCGGAATATAGAGGGTAAGAAAACTGTAATAACTCTATTTTGCCTTGATGGATTTTCAAAATTCTTTTTTTATTTGAAAGATAAAACACAGAGCTGTCACATAATCTTACAAAATAATATGCCACATCGAGAATGCGAGAATCAAGAGATATATAATGTGTACATTTCATTTTTGCAGCTCATAAAGTTTCAAGATGTCTGAAGAACTAGTCGATCTGGGTGTGTTACCAACTGAAATTAGAAGTATAATCTACTCAAGGCTCGTCAATATTTCGAGGAAAAGTAAAAAGTTTAGAGACGAACTTCAACTGACGTGGTTTAACATGTGTTTTCAAAGAGCTCTGTCTTGCAACAATTTTTACCAGAGCCTAGCACAGCTATTATATGACATCGATGGAATATCGAATCTTGACCAGAACATGAGATTATACTTTCACAAACGCATGATGGAAGTGTTGAAGGATACTCATTCTAGACATGACCGATGGATCTTTACGATTTACAATTTCAACAAGGAAACATGTGAACAGTTTTTTGAAAACTTGTTTCCTTTCCATTATGACATTTACGTACATGGAAAAATCGTGAATGGACATCTGACTGGGCTTCTAGTATTCTTTCAGAGTTTAGCATTTTTTTACTACTTACCATTTCTTTACCAGTTAAATTTTCCTGCACCTATGAACGATTTGTTATTATCAACCTGGGAAGAGCATATAAACAGTTTGCATGGTTGTGATGTGTCATTTGGAAACAGAGACGCATATGAACAAGTCATCGAGAGTGAAGAGAGATTATTACCATTACGTTTTCCAACAGTCTATTCAGACCTGCTACTTGGAATAAAACAATGAACGTGATCAAGAAATCTCCTCCAGTATCGTTAGGTCGAATTTTACAGTTTGACATTTATCGAGGGTCACTTGAACACACACTATCCTTACAACCTACAAGTTCAGAATTTCTGAAGTCAAAAGATGGACTCAGAACGTGGTTGGGACGATATGAAACATTCATGACCTTTCGACAAGCCATGTGTGAAACAGCTTTGATAATGAACACTATTTTAGACGCATCGCCTGTGAAGTATAGGCAATGGCTACTTCATGTGGCAAACAACGAGGACGTGATTACTTACCTTTGCAATGTACTCAAAGATGTTGAAGAGGCTTCGAGAGAACAATCTATGGATATCGACTCAACAACAACAACAACAGAAAATATGGAAATTGAACAGGCATCACAGGAAGAACCAATGGATATTGACATGGATAAATTGACTGCAAAATTTGAAGCTTTGACACTATAAAGTGGAACTGTTTGTCTCTTGCAAAATCATTTATCTTAGGGCAAGCATGGAGACAAAGTGGTTTGAAATTCCTCTGACACAAATTCTGAGATTTAGACCTTACAGAAAATTACTAGTTTGTGTTTACATACTGCATTCACATAAGAACATTACTTTAGATGAAATTCAGATGAAATTAAACACAGAAGAATATTTCAAAGATTTTAAAAGACTCTGGTGTTCGTGTGCGAAACAGGAATTATCAGAGGAGACGGTCTTTACATTTGACAACTGGAAACTTCATGTGGCCAACAATTCAAAAGTGATTGACTATCTACAGTCGAAGACAAGGCGTATATAAGGACTACAACTAGATCTGCGAGTCATTTCAGCTCTGACTTTCAAACTGTCAAGATGGAAAGTAAACCTGTGGATCCAAGACTTAATAAATACAGTGATGCCAACAGTATTTATTATCACTGCACAGCATTGAAGAAACTTTTGAAAGAGAATGACAGAAAATTAATTCAGCCATTGGAAATTTCACTAAAAGAACAAGGCCTGTTGAAACCACCCTATGGTTATTGCTACAATTGTGGGTCATTGGATCATTGGACTGCCTCGTGTACCGAGGAGAAGAAGAAAACTACTACAAATAAACCACCCAATAGGAATTGTTACAACTGTGGTTCACCTGATCATTGGACTGCCTCATGTACCGAGGAGAAGAAGAAAACTACAAAGAAGCCACCCTATGGGACTTGTTACAACTGTGGCTCGCCTGATCACTGGCTACCCTCATGTCCTCATACCGACTTACAAGATGAAAGCTCGGGATCACCACAACCGGCCGAGAAGTCAGAAACTACGAGAAAAAGACGCCATACTGATGATGACTCTGATGTACCCAGTAAAAAGAAGTCAAGAACGGCTTCACCAGAACCGACAAAACCTACTGCTAGACAACATAAGAAGAAGAAATACTGTGTTGTGTGCAAAGAAGACACTCATATGATGAAAAACTGTCCTGAAATAGTGAAAAACTAGTGACTAGATAAGAGACCTAGTGGATAGACAATATCTAAACGATATTGTGTGTCTACTGGACAGTGACTACTATTGTGTTCATAATGGATTAGTTTTCATAGTTACATGTAAGTTTTTATTCAATAAAATTGTTTTTTAAAGTAATGGTCTTTGTTATTTCATAAGGTTACTCTTTAAACGAAAGAGTTGGGTAGCCCTGAAAAGGGCTGTTTGGGTGTTCTAAGTCTTCACTTACTGTGAAGACTTAGACACAGGTTTTACAATCCCCACAACTGGATTCGTCTTGGATAAATTAATCCCTCTCCTCCTCATAAATACTTCAAACCCCATCTTATTTTGCTGCCTTTCAACTTCTTTCCAGTCTTTCTTCTTAAAAGCTTTACACAGTCGGCTGAGATCAAAAGGAATATACTTTGACAACCCCATATTTGAGAATGAAGTTGTTAAAGGCAGTTAAATATATATATTGACTCATGGCGGACGTGAAAGAGAGCATAGTCTCTTGACCAATCAAAACTATGCAAAGTAGTTATAGGGTTTTATGCAACAATCAACAAAGTATTTCTTTCTGATAAGTTGTGGTGGCCCTGAAAAGGGCCGTTTTGAGGTTTTAATAAACCTTTCTATGAGCAGGGACACCGCGAGGGCCTGCCACCACAAGCTGGACAGCGTACTGACCAGCTCGTGTACGTCACCGTCCTCCCTGTTGGCAAGTAGAATGGTGGCTGGTCAGCCTCCCTCTCCCAATCTTCACCGGATGGCCGTTCTTCGGGCTCTTGCTTCACTTCTTCGGGCTCTTGCTTCACCACAGCCATCTGTCTGTCGACCGTCACCATCCTTCTTACGATGCCTATCAGCTCTACGAGCCTCTCTGCACTCTCCATTACAGACCTAGTCTGTGTCTCCAAAGCATCGAGATATTCGTCGCTCAACATCTTCTCTGTGTATAGCATAAAGACAATGTGACGAAGTGGGTCAGTGTTCCAGTATTTATTCTCTCAGCACCGACCTGAAAGAAAGCACTTTTCGAAGTAGGTCAATCCGGTCTTGGGAGTATAAAACGGCACTGACCTACTTACAACTTCAGTCATGGAGCCACTACTGACCTTAGACGATCTTATGAAAGAACCAGACCTTCTATCGACGGCTATTAATACAATTGCTACTGATGGATCGTTAACTCAACAACAACAACCGAACGTGCAGACCTATTACTACCACCCACAGCAATCACAACTGCAACAAACACAGCCACAGGTGTCACAGCCAAAGACGGGAGCTGTAGAAGTCTTGCTCAAAGAACTCAATGATCTCAAGAAAAGAGTACAGCAATTAGAGGACCAAAAGCAACAACGTCCCATGGACTTAAATCCGATCAGAATACCATTAACTATAGAAGTAATGACACCAGAATCGTCTGTGACAGTACCAACTCAAAATGGACTTGGGTCGCATAGCAAGAACATAGATAATTCAAAAAGAAAGAAGAAACAATAGATTCTTCTTAGCTATAACCACAAAAAACAGTCCTTTTCAGGACTACCAATTACATCAGAAAGAATACCCTACTGGTTGCCCTAATACTAAGGAAGCTATAGAGTTATGCCTCTGGTATAGTGAGGTCTTGAGATACAAGGCCAAGAGACTCATAGCAGACGCATATTACTGTATAGCCTCTTAAGACATATCCTATGCCATATTACATAGACTTTTACCCTGAAAAAGACTAAGTTATTTCAAACTAGCCTTTTCAAGTTTACTAAAGCGATGTCATCTACGGGGACAGCCCGGCCCGAGACTGCCCCAGGTTGCGGACTTAGTCTCCGGACGGCTGTCCCCGTAGTGACGTCCTTTACTACTAACTAGGTTAGGTTTGCATGTAATTGGTTCCCAACAGGCACTCGCCGTTGAATCAACACGGAATCAACTTTGATTCGACGTCATGACGTTGAATCAACTTTGAATCAGTGTTGATTCAACCTTGTGTGCCCAGTGGGTTATGTCATGTGATAATAGTTGCTTTATAAGCCAAGTGTGTTGGACTTCTTTTGTCTCTCTTTTTTTCCATTTCAGATTCTGCGAGGAGGGAGAGGGGGGGGAGCTGAACCAAAAAAACGTAAGTATTCTTTGATTTCTTTCTTACAAATGAGCCGCGACACGACAAAACCAACAAAGTGGTTGTGCGTCCAGCGAAGACTCAGATCAGCCTGGGCATCCGCCTAGTCTGATGAGAGTCTTTGCACTGCGCTTAAAGGGTAGCTAAGACTAAGCTACCCTTTAAGCGCACTGCAAAGACTCTCATCAGACTGGGCGGATGCCCAGGCTGATCTGAGTCTGGGCTGGGCGCACAACCACATTGTTGGTTTTGTCGTGTCGCGGCTCAAATGAGTTGCAATACATGTAAAGTCATGCATAAGGTAGACTCGGGTGAAACTGGCCCAATATTTGCTCTGTCTCTAATAGGTATATCAGCCCAACTCCCCGGGAGGCATACGACGTTAGGTCGACATTGAATCACCGTTAAATCATCTTCATGGGGTTGAATCGACGTTGATTCAATGTTGATTGAGCGTTGTGTGCGGGACGCGTCCACCCCTTTGGTTTCTCTCTTCTCCTGTCGTACACGTGTCAAAATAAAAGGTAAGTTAATCTAGGTTAGGTTGTGTTGTAATTGGTTGATTTTCTTCTCACAAATGAGTTGCAATAAATGTAAAGTCAGGCATAAGGTATACTCGGGTGAAACTGGTTCAATATTTGCTCTGTCTCTAATAGTATGTTAAACTAGGTTAGGTTTGGATGTGATTGGTTCCCAACAGGCACTCGCCGTTGAATCAACACGGAATCAACTTTGATTCGACGTCATGACGTTGAATCAACTTTGAATCAGTGTTGATTCAACCTTGTGTGCCCAGTGGGTTATGTCATGTGATAATAGTTGCTTTATAACCCAAGTGTGTTGGACTTCTTTTGTCTCTCTTCTTTTTTCCATTTCAGATTCTGCGAGGAGGGAGAGGGGGGGGGGGGGGGGGGGGGAGCTGAACCAAAAAAAACGTAAGTATTCTTTGATTTCTTTCTTACAAATGAGCCGCGACACGACAAAACCAACAAAGTGGTTGTGCGTCCAGCGAAGACTCAGATCAGCCTGGGCATCTGCCTAGTCTGATGAGAGTCTTTGCACTGCGCTTAAAGGGTAGCTAAGACTAAGCTACCCTTTAAGCGCACTGCAAAGACTCTCATCAGACTGGGTGGATGCCCAGGCTGATCTGAGTCTGCGCTGGGCGCACAACCACATTGTTGGTTTTGTCGTGTCGCGGCTCAAATGAGTTGCAATACATGTAAAGTCATGCATAAGGTAGACTCGGGTGAAACTGGCCCAATATTTGCTCTGTCTCTAATAGGTATATCAGCCCAACTCCCCGGGAGGCATACGACGTTAGGCCGACATTGAATTACCGTTCAATCATCTTCATGGGGTTGAATCGACGTTGATTCAATGTTGATTGAGCGTTGTGTGCGGGACGCGTCCACCCCTTTGGTTTCTCTCTTCTCCTGTCGTACACGTGTCAAAATAAAAGATAAGTTAATCTAGGTTAGGTTGTGTTGTGATTGGTTGATTTTCTTCTCACAAATGAGTTGCAATAAATGTAGAGTCAGGCATAAGGTATACTCGGGTGAAACTGGTTCAATATTTGCTCTGTCTCTAATAGTATGTTAAACTAGGTTAGGTTTGGATGTGATTGGTTCCCAACAGGCATTCGCCGTTGAATCAACACGGAATCAACTTTGATTCGACGTCATGACGTTGAATCAACTTTGAATCAGTGTTGATTCAACCTTGTGTGCCCAGTGGGTTATGTCATGTGATAATAGTTGCTTTATAACCCAAGTGTGTTGGACTTCTTTTGTCTCTCTTCTTTTTTCCATTTCAGATTCTGCGAGGAGGGAGAGAGTGGGGGGGGAGCTGAACCAAAAAAACGTAAGTATTCTTTGATTTCTTTCTTACAAATGAGCCGCGACACGACAAAACCAACAAAGTGGTTGTGCGTCCAGCGAAGACTCAGATCAGCCTGGGCATCCGCCTAGTCTGATGAGAGTCTTTGCACTGCGCTTAAAGGGTAGCTAAGACTAAGCTACCCTTTAAGCGCACTGCAAAGACTCTCATCAGACTGGGCGGATGCCCAGGCTGATCTGAGTCTGCGCTGGGCGCACAACCACATTGTTGGTTTTGTCGTGTCGCGGCTCAAATGAGTTGCAATACATGTAAAGTCATGCATAAGGTAGACTCGGGTGAAACTGGCCCAATATTTGCTCTGTCTCTAATAGGTATATCAACCCAACTCCCCGGGAGGCATACGACGTTAGGCCAACATTGAATCACCGTTAAATCATCTTCATGGGGTTGAATCGACGTTGATTCAATGTTGATTGAGCGTTGTGTGCGGGACGCGTCCACCCCTTTGGTTTCTCTCTTCTCCTGTCGTACACGTGTCAAAATAAAAGATAAGTTAATCTAGGTTAGGTTGTGTTGTGATTGGTTGATTTTCTTCTCACAAATGAGTTGCAATAAATGTAAAGTCAGGCATAAGGTATACTCGGGTGAAACTGGTTCAATATTTGCTCTGTCTCTAATAGTATGTTAAACTAGGTTAGGTTTGCATGTAATTGGTTCCCAACAGGCACTCGCCGTTGAATCAACACGGAATCAACTTTGATTCGACGTCATGACGTTGAATCAACTTTGAATCAGTGTTGATTCAACCTTGTGTGCCCAGTGGGTTATGTCATGTGATAATAGTTGCTTTATAACCCAAGTGTGTTGGACTTCTTTTGTCTCTCTTCTTTTTTCCATTTCAGATTCTGCGAGGAGGGAGAGGGGGGGGGAGCTGAACCAAAAAAACGTAAGTATTCTTTGATTTCTTTCTTCTAAATGAGCCGCGACACGACAAAACCAACAAAGTAGTTGTGCGTCCAGCGAAGACTCAGATCAGCCTGGGCATCCGCCTAGTCTGATGAGAGTCTTTGCACTGCGCTTAAAGGGTAGCTAAGACTAAGCTACCCTTTAAGCGCACTGCAAAGACTCTCATCAGACTGGGCGGATGCCCAGGCTGATCTGAGTCTGCGCTGGGCGCACAACCACATTGTTGGTTTTGTCGTGTCGCGGCTCAAATGAGTTGCAATACATGTAAAGTCATGCATAAGGTTGACTCGGGTGAAACTGGCCCAATATTTGCTCTGTCTCTAATAGGTATATCAGCCCAACTCCCCGGGAGGCATACGACGTTAGGTCGACATTGAATCACCGTTAAATCATCTTCATGGGGTTGAATCGACGTTGATTCAATGTTGATTGAGCGTTGTGTGCGGGACGCGTCCACCCCTTTGGTTTCTCTCTTCTCCTGTCGTACACGTGTCAAAATAAAAGATAAGTTAATCTAGGTTAGGTTGTGTTGTGATTGGTTGATTTTCTTCTCACAAATGAGTTGCAATAAATGTAAAGTCAGGCATAAGGTATACTCGGGTGAAACTGGTTCAATATTTGCTCTGTCTCTAATAGTATGTTAAACTAGGTTAGGTTTGGATGTGATTGGTTCCCAACACGCACTCGCCGTTGAATCAACACGGAATCAACTTTGATTCGACGTCATGACGTTGAATCAACTTTGAATCAGTGTTGATTCAACCTTGTGTGCCCAGTGGGTTATGTCATGTGATAATAGTGGCTTTATAAGCCAAGTGTGTTGGACTTCTTTTTGTCTCTCTTCTTTTTTCCATTTCAGATTCTGCGAGGAGGGAGAGAGGGGGGGGGGGGGGAGCTGAACCAAAAAAAACGTAAGTATTCTTTGATTTCTTTCTTACAAATGAGCCGCGACACGACAAAACCAACAAAGTGGTTGTGCGTCCAGCGAAGACTCAGATCAGCCTGGGCATCTGCCTAGTCTGATGAGAGTCTTTGCACTGCGCTTAAAGGGTAGCTAAGACTAAGCTACCCTTTAAGCACACTGCAAAGACTCTCATCAGACTGGGTGGATGCCCAGGCTGATCTGAGTCTGCGCTGGGCGCACAATCACATTGTTGGTTTTGTCGTGTCGCGGCTCAAATGAGTTGCAATACATGTAAAGTCATGCATAAGGTAGACTCGGGTGAAACTGGCCCAATATTTGCTCTGTCTCTAATAGGTATATCAGCCCAACTCCCCGGGAGGCATACGACGTTAGGTCGACATTGAATCACCGTTAAATCATCTTCATGGGGTTGAATCGACGTTGATTCAATGTTGATTGAGCGTTGTGTGCGGGACGCGTCCACCCCTTTGGTTTCTCTCTTCTCCTGTCGTACACGTGTCAAAATAAAAGATAAGTTAATCTAGGTTAGGTTGTGTTGTGATTGGTTGATTTTCTTCTCACAAATGAGTTGCAATAAATGTAAAGTCAGGCATAAGGTATACTCGGGTGAAACTGGTTCAATATTTGCTCTGTCTCTAATAGTATGTTAAACTAGGTTAGGTTTGGATGTGATTGGTTCCCAACAGGCACTCGCCGTTGAATCAACACGGAATCAACTTTGATTCGACGTCATGACGTTGAATCAACTTTGAATCAGTGTTGATTCAACCTTGTGTGCCCAGTGGGTTATGTCATGTGATAATAGTTGCTTTATAAGCCAAGTGTGTTGGACTTCTTTTGTCTCTCTTCTTTTTTCCATTTCAGATTCTGCGAGGAGGGAGAGAGGGGGGGGGGGAGCTGAACCAAAAAAACGTAAGTATTCTTTGATTTCTTTCTTACAAATGAGCCGCGACACGACAAAACCAACAAAGTGGTTGTGCGTCCAGCGAAGACTCAGATCAGCCTGGGCATCCGCCTAGTCTGATGAGAGTCTTTGCACTGCGCTTAAAGGGTAGCTAAGACTAAGCTACCCTTTAAGCGCACTGCAAAGACTTTCATCAGACTGGGCGGATGCCCAGGCTGATCTGAGTCTGCGCTGGGCGCACAACCACATTGTTGGTTTTGTCGTGTCGCGGCTCAAATGAGTTGCAATACATGTAAAGTCATGCATAAGGTAGACTCGGGTGAAACTGGCCCAATATTTGCTCTGTCTCTAATAGGTATATCAGCCCAACTCCCCGGGAGGCATACGACGTTAGGTCGACATTGAATCACCGTTAAATCATCTTCATGGGGTTGAATCGACGTTGATTCAATGTTGATTGAGCGTTGTGTGCGGGACGCGTCCACCCCTTTGGTTTCTCTCTTCTCCTGTCGTACACGTGTCAAAATAAAAGATAAGTTAATCTAGGTTAGGTTGTGTTGTGATTGGTTGATTTTCTTCTCACAAATGAGTTGCAATAAATGTAAAGTCAGGCATAAGGTATACTCGGGTGAAACTGGTTCAATATTTGCTCTGTCTCTAATAGTATGTTAAACTAGGTTAGGTTTGGATGTAATTGGTTCCCAACAGGCACTCGCCGTTGAATCAACACGGAATCAACTTTGATTCGACGTCATGACGTTGAATCAACTTTGAATCAGTGTTGATTCAACCTTGTGTGCCCAGTGGGTTATGTCATTTGATAATAGTTGCTTTATAACCCAAGTGTGTTGGACTTCTTTTGTCTCTCTTCTTTTTTCCATTTCAGATTCTGCGAGGAGGGAGAGAGCGGGGGAGCTGAACCAAAAAAACGTAAGTATTCTTTGATTTCTTTCTTACAAATGAGCCGCGACACGACAAAACCAACAAAGTGGTTGTGCGTCCAGCGAAGACTCAGATCAGCCTGGGCATCCGCCTAGTCTGATGAGAGTCTTTGCACTGCGCTTAAAGGGTAGCTAAGACTAAGCTACCCTTTAAGCGCACTGCAAAGACTCTCATCAGACTAGGCGGATGCCCAGGCTGATCTGAGTCTGCGCTGGGCGCACAACCACATTGTTGGTTTTGTCGTGTCGCGGCTCAAATGAGTTGCAATACATGTAAAGTCATGCATAAGGTAGACTCGGGTGAAACTGGCCCAATATTTGCTCTGTCTCTAATAGGTATATCAGCCCAACTCCCCGGGAGGCATACGACGTTAGGCCGACATTGAATCACCGTTAAATCATCTTCATGGGGTTGAATCGACGTTGATTCAATGTTGATTGAGCGTTGTGTGCGGGACGCGTCCACCGCTTTGGTTTCTCTCTTCTCCTGTCGTACACGTGTCAAAATAAAAGATAAGTTAATCTAGGTTAGGTTGTGTTGTGATTGGTTGATTTTCTTCTCACAAATGAGTTGCAATAAATGTAAAGTCAGGCATAAGGTATACTCGGGTGAAACTGGTTCAATATTTGCTCTGTCTCTAATAGTATGTTAAACTAGGTTAGGTTTGGATGTAATTGGTTCCCAACAGGCACTCGCCGTTGAATCAACACGGAATCAACTTTGATTCGACGTCATGACGTTGAATCAACTTTGAATCAGTGTTGATTCAACCTTGTGTGCCCAGTGGGTTATGTCATGTGATAATAGTTGCTTTATAACCCAAGTGTGTTGGACTTCTTTTGTCTCTCTTCTTTTTTCCATTTCAGATTCTGCGAGGAGGGAGAGAGGGGGGGGGGAGCTGAACCAAAAAAACGTAAGTATTCTTTGATTTCTTTCTTACAAATGAGCCGCGACACGACAAAACCAACAAAGTGGTTGTGCGTCCAGCGAAGACTCAGATCAGCCTGGGCATCCGCCTAGTCTGATGAGAGTCTTTGCACTGCGCTTAAAGGGTAGCTAAGACTAAGCTACCCTTTAAGCGCACTGCAAAGACTTTCATCAAACTGGGCGGATGCCCAGGCTGATCTGAGTCTGCGATGGGCGCACAACCACATTGTTGGTTTTGTCGTGTCGCGGCTCAAATGAGTTGCAATACATGTAAGGTCATGCATAAGGTAGACTCAGGTGAAACTGGCCCAATATTTGCTCTGTCTCTAATAGATATATCAGCCCAACTCCCCGGGAGGCATACGACGTTAGGTCAACATTGAACAACGTTGATTCATCTTCGTGGGGTTGAATCGACGTTGATTCAATGTTGATTGAGCGTTGTGTGCGGGACGCGTCTACCCCTTTGGTTTCTCTCTTCTCCTGTCGTACACGTGTTAAAATAAAAGATAAGTTAAGCTAGGTTAGGTTGTGTTGTGATTGGCTGATTTTCTTCTCACAAATGAGTTGCAATAAATGTAAAATCAGGCATAAGGTATACTCGGGTGAAACTGGTTCAATATTTGCTCTGTCTCTAATAGTATGTTAAACTAGGTTAGATTGTGTTGTGATTGGTTCCCAACAGGCACTCGCCGTTGAATCAACTCTGAATCAACTTTGATTCGACGTCATGACGTTGAATCAACTTTGAATCAGTGTTGATTCAACCTTGTGTGCCCAGTGGGTTATGTCATGTGATAATAGTTGCTTTATAACCCAAGTGTGTTGTACTTCTTTTGTCTCTCTTCTTTTTTCCATTTCAGATTCTGCGAGGAGGGAGAGAGGGGGGAGCTGAACAAAAAAAAACGTAAGTTTATTTTGATTTCCTTCTTACAAATGAGCCGCGACACGACAAAACCAACAAAGTGGTTGTGCGTCCAGCGAAGACTCAGATCAGCCTGGGCATCCGCCCAGTCTGATGAGAGTCTTTGCACTGCGCTTAAAGGGTAGCCTAGTCTTAGTTTGGTTCCGCATGTAATCATTAAAGATAAGAAGAAAATAATTTCACAGATAATTTTATTTTCAACCTGTTATATGTGCAGTAAAACTGTGCCCAGTATAATTCTGGAGTTTCTAAAGTTGACAAATGCAGGTCTGACGGATAAAATTTGCTTGAAACCAGACTGCAAGAGAAATCATGGAACACAGCTTTGAGCCATTATATTTTGAACATTATGCATTGATTACGTCGTTGGAATATCAAATGACTCCATATACTATCTGTTTAGCTTATTTCAACACATTTGGTTTGCCTATTTTTAAGGGGAAAGTTCCCATGTCAATTTTTCCTGGTTACGCATGTGATAGCTCGGTTCAGCATTAGTCTTCTGTCAAACTTCACAATTTCTTTTGCTTAAACTAAGCTATAAACGTCTCAAGCTATACATTTCAGAATTTCTTTTGCTTAAACTAAGCTATAAACGTCTCAAGCTATACATTTCAGAATTTCTTTTGCTTAAACTAAGCTATAAACGTCTCAATCTATACATGGATCACTATTAAATTAGTTATGCCAATACTGTTTCTTCTGATTTGTCTTCTGATTTGTCTTCTGATAAAAATAGCCCCCGAAAATACTCATATGTCCTGCTTCAGTATCGTAATAATGGTATTAGATTAGTACTGAAGTAATTCCTCATTATGTCATGTTTACATGTACTTTGAGTGAATAAAGTTACTGTCTGTCTGGTAATTTACTGACTGTTCTTTATTGATTGGCGTTTTATGTCCTGCTCGACAATATTAATTCTTAGGAAAGTTATGATCAGTTTATTTAAGTTTCAGTCGCAGTAAGTCTTTACTATTTTGTACTAGATCTCCTTCCTGAGTCCCTAGGGGTTACTTTAAGTAGAAACTAAGTGGATGGCTAGAACTGCCCCTGGCTTGAACTAATTTTCATGGTCTTAGGCTTGTTAGAGCCTTTATAGTTCATTGAAGAGAAAAAACTGTCATTTTTATACTGATTGGAGAAAAATAAGAGCTGAGAAAAATAGAGATAGAGAAAAGGCACACAAATTAAAGAAAAGTATGGGCTAATTTTTTCCTGATACAGAAATTCACACGTCAGATTCAATTTAAAAGGACATAATCAAACAAACGGTAAAGAATTAGGTTTAACGGCTCTTTGAGACAGTATTTCAGCCAATATCGAAACTCAGGAGAAAGTCTAACTGAGATTAGCATTGAACCCCACGATCGCGCGAACCGTCAGTTTTAAGGGGTAGCCTGTCAGTAAACCCCACTTATTGAGGCTGTCATATGCAGAAGGGAATCTGCTTTTTACCAGAGCAAGGTTTTCCCCACATCACTGGTTTGTAGTTTGCAAACACTGAAAATACGTTAAAATTTTAAGTTATATTTTTTTTCAATATCATCTTTTCAAGCGGCACCATTACCTAGTTGATCCGATTTTCTGGAAAGAAGACCTCATCCATCTAAACTTTTTTCTGTTGATATATGTTCAGCAATAACATCGGGCCTCAGACAAGCAGTCACTTTCCATCTCTAAAGCATATACCTGGGGCTGATATCTTGTATTCTTTTTTAAGTGTCTTGGTCGGGTTCCGGTTGATTCTGTTAGCTCCAAGTATGGACGGCGATGGACCTTGGTAACTTCCAGAACGACAGCACACACCTTGTTGCAGCTGAGTGAAAATATATCAGTCAAATCGATCAGAGTTTGTGGCTTCTGAGGTATGGGTACCCGCATGTTTAGGATCCCATGAATAACTTAAGTGGCTATTATAGATATACTGAGACCAAAACCATCATACTTGGCTAAAATTATCTGGCGTATGTTTAGAAGTATTTAAACGTGCTTTTAAATTCAAGCGCACAATCCCTTTTGAGCAGAATATAATTGTCCCCATGTCAGTTTCAATACTATTGACCGCCGATAAATATTCGTTTAGGGCTTGCATTTTCTTGAAATTAAATTTTCAACGCGGTTATGTAAGTGAAGTGTCTTGCTGCATCGATAAGAAATCACAGAAAGTCTGCAAATGCACACACAGGGCTGATTTATCTGTGCAGGACTATTTCCTTCTTTCGGTACTGAACTTGGAGGACAAATGCAATATACCAAACACCACTTAAAACTGTTCATATCACTTGATCTTAACATACAATTGTAAACAACTAATAGCATGACATTCTCCAAAGTTTCGCAATACCTTTCCTTGAATGACTGAAATGCTGCTGAAAAACGTAAAATCGCAGGTAATCCATCCGCAAGTTAAACTTTAGGCCCTTCTAAACTTTTAAGAGTGACTAGTCTCATAAACGATTTTATTCTAAGAAAAACATGTCTTTCTGGCTACATGGCCAGGTCAAACAAAACTAGATTATCTGTCAGAGAAGATCCTTAGAGTTGTAGGTTTAATGATACAACAGCTTTTCGTGCTAATCGAGCTGACCAAACTGTGCGAAGTCGCAGATTGATCGATGTTTTCGTGGTTCATATAATGGTCAGGTTGGTTGGTTGGTTGATTTGATGCTTAACGTCCTCGGTAAACAACTAAGGTCATGTCGGGACGGTCAGTTAACCTCACCACACTATTCCTGGGCAGGCTTAGACCTCCTAAGCGGTTAACCAGTACTAAGTGCACATACTTTCGCCAGTAACTGACAACTGCCCTTCTTGAATCAGCGGAAGGAGAAACGAAAGTATGTGGCCAGACCGGGTTTCGAACCCAGGACCCCTGACTTATGAGTCAGGTGCCCTACCGATTGCGCTACGCGGCCCGGCTTAATGGTCAGGCTGCCTCGCAGTTAAATTAGGCACCCAAGCTCATTTGATATTCCATACATTCCAATGCTCAACCGAACATTCTCATGCGCAACCACAAAATTTTTGATAGGAGCTTCCCATTCAAATGCATAAAATAAATTTTTTGAAAAAATCGTGTTAATTATTCAAATGTAATGTTAGAACATCTAAATCAGCTTGCATTTAAAACCATTGAAGCAGTAAACACCCATGAAATACTTTAGGGAATGGGATCAACTTTGTTCTGTTTTTTTTTTTTTTTTTTTTTTTTTTTTTTGTTAAAACATAATCTCCAACTGCATAGATCCTTTAAGTCTCAGCTGACATCTAACAAATGTTGAAAAAAAAATCCAGCGTAAAATTTATGTCATTAAAACAGACTAAAATAAGCAGATTGATGTTGACATATTTCCTTCTATTTTTTAATGATTAAATGCTGAACCAAAACATTTCGCCCCTTTTGACAATGATTTCAGAACAATGCTTGATACCTGGTCACTGAAACATCGTTGTTGATGACAGATATTAATTATTACATTGATATGCAATGATGAATTCGGATGCTTTTTGCTCGTTTTTGAGATCGAGCAGAAAATGTCGTTATTTTATCTCCTGTTTTGTCTGACCTTGATCGTGTTGGACAGACATTTCGGAGGATGGAACAAATATCAAGAAAACCGCGGAACCAATTATAGAATTATTTGGTGTGTTGAAGGAGCAATGTTTAAGTAACAAAATAGCATTCTTAGATTTAGGATATCTCTCGTATCATTCTTAAAAAACATTCTAAAATCTGACTGAGTAGGTATTGTTTACCTTTTTCGGCTCCTCTTCTACGTCACCGGAAAGCGATCTAACGGATTGCTTTGCTTCACCGCCGGTTCCGCATGAGACTGATTGTCAGGCGTGGTTTCGTAACAGCTCTTTTTCGTTTGGTAACAGCCCCTGTATATATATAGTTAACCAGGAGTGCAATAACCGGTCATTTTTTCAGCACAGGGCATACTGGAAGTGGATTTTCCTGTCCACTGGATTGAAGAAATTGATCGGACATGTGCCACCAGTGGGAGTCGAGCTCACGTCCCACTGCGTGAAATGCGAACATTTTTAGCTCCACGAGACACTCCCGTAATTTTTATGGTCTTCCGCATTTTTTTCTTTTCCAATAAGGACCGATAGACGAACAGCATTTGCAGCACGAAAAGCAACAATGCATCAATAGCAATCCCATAAAAAAGTCTAAGTATTGGGACAGATGAGGCTGCACAAACATTGTAGACCCTGATCAGACTGCCCCCAGCACAGAGACAGTATATATTCAGTGAAATATAATTCATTTGGAAAACTTATTGCGTGAGGGGAGACCGTACATTAAACTTTATCATTTCCAGTCAGATTCGATCTAGGACTAGGGGGGTTAAGTCCGGTAAATTCGGACAGCAGGTAAATTCGGACAGTGACTGTTTCCTTTATATGTCAGTCGTTTTGAATTAAAACAAAATAACCCGGGCAAACAGTGAAAATCTTGATGAGTCGGCTCATTATGAGCTAATTCTTTCCACTAATAATTGACCCGCATTTGTAAGGGAGGTAAACACGAAAAGGGTAGCTTTCTATGAAAGTATACTTCTCTACCTGACGAGCCAAAAACGTATATCTACAAATTTTTTTGTCCCAAAGACTAACGTATTTTATGCACTTAGCTCTCCAATCATACTATTTTCTATTTCCTCTTTAAAGCTGCCAAAAAATTAATTTTCTGGAAAACAAGTTATTTAATGTACTAAGTCTATGAACAAATTTTGTGGCATTACACAGGTATGGTTTGGCCAGACTGAGCTAGGTGAGCAGTCCATGCCCATTTTGGCGTCTTTTTTGCAGATTTCGTAAACCACAAGTTATAACTCTAACCACATAACCATTAATTTGTAATCACCTTTTGTTTCAAAGGCATTATGCAGTCTTGCAGGTCATTAGCTGACCATAATTTCATCCGCGCCCAAAACACCCGTCTAAGGGAATAAATGCAGATAGCATCTGCACAGAACAGCCAACGCAGATTTTGACTTTGGTCTGGGCATGCAGAGTTTGTCCAGCAAATAGTTATAAAAGATAAGTGTGTTTGCACTGACCAGACTGCGCAGGCTGTGCACGCCGGCCTGTGCATGCGCGGCTCTTGTACGGTTATGCATTAAAGACCGTGACGTGGCTCGTGGCTTATTTAGTTTAGAAAAGTGCTCTAATAATGAGTTTTTATTACAACATGACAAAAAGATAATGTGTTTAACGTCTCGGTTACCAGACTTTCAATGAGCCTGCTGTATCATATTTTAAATAGGAGATTACAATAGGCCTTTTACCGTCTATATCGTAAATATTGGGACATGGCCACTTTGAAAATTATCATTAATTACTCAAAAATTTGAAAATTGTAAAAGTAAATTTTGCTATCCAACCTGTTTGAATAAACGGCTAATGTGGGATGACAAACGGTGCACATCCTGGCCAGACTGCTTGTTTACAGTCTGGGTTTGTACGGTTTGCAGGTAACACGTTTGTCCCGATATTAAGTGTCCTGGCGGTATCTACAAAAGAACTTACACTAATAGTTGACTTTATCCATACAATGTACTAAGTTTGAAACGGTAGCAAAAAGTGTAGATCCTGATGAGATGGCTCATGATGAGCCATCTCATCTGGATCTATTCTGTTTGCAACTTTGTTTTAGACTTTCTGTCAACTACCCCTTTCATAAACAATGGACTAGTCCAAATGCAATAAGGAGTGATCTATTTCAGATATAAGTGGACTTACGTATTTACGCAGGACAATATTTTTACTACTGTATTCACTTCAACTGATAAAATGTCTGCTTTAGGATATTTTGTTAAATTATTCATATTATCGGTACTCGTTACGGAAGGATTTTCCATCGCAAAATGTGAGTCAGTTCTTTTGTAATATTTAATACTTCCTTTGTAGCGAAAACCGTGTACATTTCCCCCAAAAGATATTAAGTAAAACATAACATAAAATTTGTTCAATCATTAACACACTCGCCTGACATTTAAAACGGGAAACTTAGACATCGTAAAAACAGATGTTTGTTCCTCAGTAGGGTGAGTTTGTTTCAAAAGTAAAGTTTCTTAAACCACCCAACTCCTGGTTCCTTAACTCTTTCGGCGCCAAATTTTTCAGACGACAAATTTTCGTCTGCTCAAATCATCAGACGACAGATTTGTAATTGGAAATTTTAACAATCTAAAGACATTTTTCACAAAATCAGGCTTTTTAAGTTCATATTTGAATGGCAAACAGTGTAGATCCTGATCAGACGGCTCTTTTAAGAGCCGGCTGATCTGGATATACGCTGTTTGCAAAGTCGCATTTTCGCGACTTTGGCGCCGAAAGAGTTAAATGGAAATCAACAGGTTTACTGCACTAATATGCATATTCATGAAATGGTTAAGACATATTTTTTTCGGGCTACAACGATCCTGGTAGCGAAATGATGAAAACACTGTTTTTGGGGGATTGCGTTTAAACCGGTGGGTATTCACTCGAACAACCGATTTGATTTAGAGGTCTGACAAACTATCGGGTCCATAAGAATAATATTTTGAAATAAAATTAAGTAATATAAGAAAAGTCAAAAATTTTCGTTAGCTTATACGTAGCTTTTTGCCTGTTATGCCCGCTAGACCACTGTGTCGTTAAGTTGATTTCCGAGTTCCTGGGAAGTTCCTTGGTATACAAATGGTAGTATTGGCCGAGCAGATGGCACCCAGAAGTCGTGGATTCGAGTCCGGTATATGCCATGGGTCTTTGATTATTTAAATGACTGCAGGACAGCTGAACCAGCCGAAAAACCAAAATCAGCCATCTGTCAAATTAAGTACCCGGTATAGGGTTTGCCTTGAAATGAACTACTGGACCAAAGACATTGAATCAACAATGGTTCAATGTTGTGAGCCTGCTAGGAAAAGCTTAACGCTGTTTAAGACTATATGTTTTTGTTGTTGTTTTAGTTGGTACCTTTTTGTAACTTTAAACCAGTTCGCTGACAATACAGAAAACTCGTGCTTACTACAAAGATTTTTTGCATAAAGAACACTTGAAACAAATATACTAACGTTAGTTTGTCAGAAATGTTTCAATTTAGCCAAGCTAAATACGTAATTATACATGTACCACAGTTTGTGTGCCTGAACGGGGAGGTAATCGACCGTACGCGTACAGGCGGACTAACCGTGGGATCACAACGAACGTTTACACTGTCTGGCAAGATCCACACTACGTTACATCATGGGCGCATCAATGGCGATAAACGTTACATCGACCTTGATCCGTTCCGTTGGGAATGCTTTTACCTTCAAATACTGACCATTTGACAACAACAACAACAAAAAAAAAAACATGCTAATTCATGAAAACTCACTTTTATTTATAATAATCATCTAGATCGGTCATGGCCGAAGACAAATCGGATTAAAATTGTGAAGCGTTTTTGAAATATTTTCCCTTATCTATTAGACTGATATAAAAACCTTAAGGATAGTGAAACGTCGATCTCTACCGTTATTACAGTAAATATTGCGACACTGTAGGTCCTGAAATAGGCATAAAACTGCTAGGAAGAAAGGCAAACAGCGGAGACCACGACCAGACTGCTCATATGAGCAGTCTGATTATGGTCTCCACTGTTTAGCAGTCTGGTAATGATCTCTACCGGTTTGCTCAGGTAAGTAAGCCGTTACGGTAACTTCAACGTAACCCACCTTTAACTCGGACAAAGAATTTTACAACTGCCTGCCTGTAGCACTTTGACCAATGTTTGATCTATATGCATATTAGATTAACTGGGACTTGAATTTCAATACTTTTAGAGAAAATAATTGAAGGAAAAGCTTATGGATAGAGACTTATCATTCTGAAATACCCAAGTCAACGGCCAATGTTCAATATACAAGAAAATGTTGTCTAATGACCTTGTAGCAAAACCGACTAATCTGGGTTCCAAAATGTACAGGTCTGATCCAGATTTGTGAAATTTTAAGAAATATTAGGAATGTTTTGTTTTTCAAATAACCATATCGTGTCTAGTCAGAGAAACTCACTTCATGTCTATTTTGAGCCCGCCTTCATGTGATTATATTTAGGGCTTCAAATTATTCAGAGCAATCAGGTTGCAGTTATACAATTATACGGTGCAATAAGGAAATTAATACAAAGTTTCGCTTGTTAATGTCTCGTTTTCTTTCCCTCTATTATTCTATCAACTGACCTTGTTTTTTATACAAAAGCATTTGATAGTCAAACCAAAAACGTTGTGGTTAAATATAAGAATCTATATGTTGAAGGGAGAGCACTCCCATCCGGAAGTATCAGTCTCCCCGTCTCACAACAGGGTTCCATCTTAAATGGAAAGAGTTTTTTTTTCAGAGAGAGAGAGAGCAAAATTTATTCTGTACGAGCAACCCCCCCCCCCCCCCCCCACCCCCACTGAAATACCTTTCTGTAAAGGTGCAAAGGTGAATGGAGACACTTTCAGAATGGAGAAACCCTGCAATTTTAGGGTCAACTCTTAAAGGAAGGAATTTGCTCCCATAGGAGCAGATTCGAATTTGCTCCCATAGGAGCAAATTCTTTTCTGTAAGAGTAGGCCTCATGTTGGAGAGCCTCCGTCGTCCTGGGAGGCAAACAGACTGAAAGTTGTTTCCCTTGTAAAATGGTGGCTGAATCATGGAGGCCAACCAGAAGCTGAAGCAGCTCATTATCTCATCTAGATTTACGCTCTTTGATTTAGTTGTCTATGCTTTCTTTGTCTACGTACAAGAGCGTAGACTTTAATGTTTGGTTTGGCCAGGAAGTAGTTTTAGCTTCCCGCATCATGCAGCATGCCGCATGGAAACTTACTGTTTGTATCATTATCGAATTGTGGCGATTGGACTGTAAAGGCATTCACGTGTTGCAAGCAGAGATGTGTGTATGACTTTTGATTTTAGTCCTTTTTCAACAGTGTTTCAGTCATATCAGGACGATGGGAGGGTAATAATAAAAGGCTGTGTGCAAAAGGACCCTGTATTTCCGCCTCCCGCGGGATTCGTCAGGTTAAGTAGAGATTCACGTGGAGAAGTTAATGATTTGCATGTAAACGACTCAACGACTCTGAAAATTCTCCCTCGTCTTTTTCCTGTACCCTAGTTGTTAACTTGGTAGGTTTAAAATTTTTACGGACATCTTTCTGAACATAAAATCCACCATTTGTTCTTTTCTGTCTTTCTTTTTTTTTTCTTCGAACGTCTCAGCAAGTCCGACTTTATCGGTTGAGGTAATTACCGTTAATAAAGATAAATTAAACTCTAATCTAGGTTAATTATTTTCATGGAAATCTACACTATTAAGATATGCTTAAAATTAGCTTAAAGAAATTTAAAGCGGCCGAATCATCAAGGTAAATCGCATGGAAACAGATGTCTCTGATATTCAATACCATCAACCATAATTGCGCTAAATATTTGGACATCATAACCATTTGCGGTAAATATCATCAGTATTGGGACAGCTAAACTAATAAAGGTAGTTGTCGTAAATTTTGAAGGTAATTAATTAATTTTGCTATGTTCACTAAATACGGCGATGAATAAAAAATTGCCAGCTGAAAGCCAGATAGTGCAGTCCTGGTCGGGAGAAACCAGATTCTGACATGGGTTTACAAGGTTTGCTCGGGCAATATTCCGCGTCCCAATATTTGCAACCAAATGCGAGTTTGACGGCACATCACCATAAAAAGGCTTTATCGCGCCGAATCAAAATAATGTGAACAGGTACACTTTCCGGGGAAGCAACTCAGCTATATACATTCGAGCCTCCATTGTGCCTCCCTTCAACGTATGGTCTAATCCAAAGGGAAAGAATTTGCTCCTCTAGGAGCAAATCCTTTCCTTTTAGAGAAGACCCCTATTTGGAAAAAATTGCTTGCCAAGGGAAGCGAATAGGAAGCTACAAAAGTTGTTTTCCATTACCGTATTGTACCTAATTAGCGCACATGCCTCTATAAGCGTACGCCGTGGCAATTTGTGAGGCATAGGACTAGTAATGCACATATTTGTACTGGTTTATCCCTTTGCTTTCTCGTTTACAAGAGCTGAAAATGCAATAGAATATTTAAGTTTTTACTTCTAAATCTTCTCTATCCTTCTACATGTATATCCTTACGAATTTAAAGGTTAAGCATCAGAGAAAAGCTGCTTATAAGCTTATTTTGAAAAAGTTAAGCACACAGGGCGCTAATAAGGTCGATTACGGTATTGTAACTGATGTACCCATATACCACAAACGATGAAAAAATCAGCTTTTCATATGTCACCTGTAAGGGAGATAACTCTGTAAGGATGTATTAATTTTATCGCCTTTCGGACAGTGTTCTTTCAAATGCGCAATGTCTAAAGAAGTTCCCCATTGAAAACCAGGAACTGGAACTCTAGTAAAGTTGTCTCCCTTGGCAGATAAACCACGGGGGCATATCCACATGTTTTAACACAATCTGAGACCTAAACTGGTTAGCCGAGACAAAGAAAGAAAGAGTGTAGACACAGTCCACTTATTACGAGCCATATCAAGATTTAAGGGACAATAAGTACTGGCGCATGGTAAACACACTTAAAGGTGATATGCACCACTGGCTCACTTTTTCTTTGTCTATCCTAATCAGAAAAAAATATCGATCATCAGAGAAATGAAACTGAAAATTATGGAAGAGTATTAGGGCCAGGCAGACTTTTATATTTTCGACGAAATTTCGACTTAGTATCTCTAAATTTCGACTTGCTAACTCGAAATTTCGACTTAGTATCTCGAAATTTCGACTTAAGATAATAAGTCGAAAGGAGGGGTGTCTATAAGGCTGTTTTCATGGCCACTACCGATTTTCTTTAAACTTTGTAAACTTAGACTACTATGTGTTGGCTGTAATGTCATGCAATATCAAATCATTTGGTGAAGGTTTCTTTGATGTGTACGAGATGAAAGTGGGTGGGGTAATTCTGTGTCGAAGAGGGTTCTGTTACGAAAATGCTAATATTTTTATTGCTACTTAGAACTGGAAGTCTACCATTTCATGACTCCTTATGTAATGCCAGATATAACAAATGATTATAATACTTTTGTGAAATTTCTGCATGCAGTGCGTTTATACTCACTTGTATGACATACCTAAATTTTAGCCTTTTTTATTCTCCAACTTTACGCGAAACCACAACAGCTTTTTACACTCAAAGCTATTCCAACGATATTTTGCAGTTATACAGTATATTAGATTGTTGTTCCAAAATTATGCCGATGATTTTCTACAATGAATATTTTCTGAGTTATCTGCCCTTAAAACCGCTTCTTTTATTTTTTTTTCAAAATTATTACTCAGATTTTATATCCCCCGCCACATGTTAGTGGCGGGATATTTATACCTTCGTCATGCGAAGTATGTCAGGGGGTATATAGTTTTTGTCATTCCGTCTGTTCGTCCGTCCGTCCGTCCGTCACCTTTTCGTCAAAGTTTTGCTCATATTTCTTTAACCTTATATCAGACTCTCTTCAGATTTACTTTGTTATATCTCTGTAGCTTTACCTTTGATCTGAAATATCAAGGCACCTGGGTCAGGCCCCTGGGAGGAGGTCAGGGGTCAATAATAATGACTCAGGCATTTTCATTATGTCAAAGTTTTGTGTTATCCCTTTTCTAATTGTTCATATTTCTGTAACCACAGGTCAGATTCTTTTCATATTTTGTTCATGGTATCTCTTGAGCATTACCTTTGATGTGAAGAGTCTTTGCCCCTGGTTCAGGCCCCTGGGTGGGGCCAAGTGTCAATGATTACGACTTGCAACTTTTCATTATGTTAAGTTTAGGGTTAAACCATTTTGATTGCATATATCTCTGTAAATGCATTGCAAATATCTTCCATATTGTATTCACTGTATCTCTATAGCATTGCTTTTGATAGGGACTTTAGGGTCAGCCTCATGGGTCGGGCCAGAGGTCAATAACTAGGACTCAGCCATTTGTATTTTTTGCTTGTTCTGATATATTTTAATGGAATCTAGTGATGTATGACTAATTTTATTTTATACTAGTCTACTTTACGTGGATGCTGCTGCTGCCCTAAGGTCAAGTCACAGACTTTGAATTTGTTCCATTTACATTTCAATTTTTTTTTTGTGTTAAAAGTTTGCTTTTATTAGGCGGTGGCACTGGTTGGGGGTATACGTGAGCACCTGCTCATTTGCTCTAGTTTGTTTTCTGCTGTTTGAATTTCTGTTCATCTGTTGTACGCACATTTGTCTGCCTGTCTGAGTGTCCGTATGTCAGTCTGTCTATTCGTAAGACTTCGTTT
Organism: Ctena decussata; assembly: GCA_963989385.1. Classification (NCBI taxonomy): domain Eukaryota; kingdom Metazoa; phylum Mollusca; class Bivalvia; order Lucinida; family Lucinidae; genus Ctena; species Ctena decussata. The sequence goes on from OZ022503.1 coordinate 60,323,447, forward strand.
CCTTTCGATACCTTGAGTATTTTTGATGAATTTTCTTCAAACATGACATGTGCACTTGTCTTGGGTCTTTACAAGCTGCAAAATACGTTACTTAGAGTATGTGTAATAAGAAGAGACACTGGAAAGAACATGATACAATTCTGAGAAAATAAGCAAAGACATTTGACAGAGGGCATTAGTTTTATTTTATTTTAAATATTACGAAGACTCACGGATAGACAGACTGAAATACGGACAAACAGACAGGCAGACAAATGTACGTACAACAGATGAACAGAAATACATACAGCAGAAAACAAACTAGAGCATGCAAGCCGGGGCTCACGTATACCCCCAACCAGTGCCACCGCCTAATGAAAGCAACATTTTAACCGAAAGTTAAATGCAAATGTTAATGGAACAAATTCTAAGTCTGTGACCTTGACCTTGAGTCAGCAGCAGCATCCATTTAAATGGTAAACTAGTATATAATAGAATTAGTCATGCATCACTAGACTTCATCTAAATATTTCAGAACAAGCAAAAAATAAAACAAATGGCTGAGTCCTAGTTATTGACCCCTTGCCCCACCCATGAGCCTGACCCTGAAGTCCCTATCAAAAGCAGTGCTATAGCGATATCATGAATACAATATGGAAGATATTTGCAATGCATTTACAGAGATATGTGCAATTAAAAAAGGTTTAACCCAAAACTTTGACATAATGAAAAGGCAAAAGTCCTAATTATTGACCCTTGGTCCCACCCAGGGGCCTCACCCCGGGGCAAAGACTCTTTACATCAAAGGTAATGTTCATGAGATATCATGTACCAAATATGAAAAGAATCTGACCTGTGGTTACAGAAATATGAACAATTACAAAAGGTTTAACACAAAACTTTGACATAATGAAAATGCCTAAGTCATAATTATTGACCCGTGATCTCCTCCCAGGGGCCTGACCCAGGTGCCTTGATATTTCAGATCAAAGGTAAAGCTATAGAGATATAACAAAGTAAATATGAAGAGAATCTGATATAAGGTTAAAGAAATGAGCAACCACAAAAGGTTTAACGCAAACTTTGACGTAAAGTTGACGAACGGACGGACGGACGGACAAACAGACGGAATGGCAAAAACTATATACCCCCTGACATACTTCGCATGTCGGGGTATAAATATCCCGCCACTAACATGTGGCGGGGGATATAAAATCTGAGTAATAATTTTGAAAAAAAAAAATAATAAAAGAAGCGGTTTTAAGGGGAGATAACTCAGAAAATATTCATTGTAGAAAATTATCGGCATAATTTTGGAACAACCATTTAATATACTGTATAACTGCAAAATATCAATGGAATAGCTTTGAGTGTAAAAAGCTGTTGTGGTTTTGCGTAAAGTTGGAGAATAAAAAAGGCTAAAATTTAGGTATGTCATACAAGTGAGTATAAACGCACTGCATGTAGAAATTTCACAAAAGTATTATAATCATTTGTTATATCTGGCATTGCATAAGGAGTCATAAAATGGCAGACTTCCAGTTCTAAGTAGCAATAAAAATATTAGCATTTTCTTAACAGAACCCTCTTCGGGTCAGAATTACCCCACCCACTTTCATCTCGTACACACCAAAGAAACCTTCACCAAATGATTTAATATCGCATGACATTACAGCCAACACATAGTAGTTTGAGTTTACAAAGTTTAAAGAAAATCGGTAGTGGCCATGAAAACAGCCTTATAGACACCCCTCCTTTCGAGTTAATAAGTCGTAATTTCAAGATATTAAGTCGAAATTTCGAGTTAATAAGTCGAAATTTCGAGATGCTAAGTCGAAATTTCGAGTTAATAAGTTGAAATTTCGAGATAGTAAGTCAAAATTTCGAGTTAATAAGTCGAACTTTCGAGAAACTTAGTCGAAATTTCGAGATACGAAACACAAAATGTAAAAGTATGCCTGGCCCTAATACTTTTCCGTAGAAAATACAATTGTAGCAGGTAATCACAAAGAGTCCTAGATTCATCTACGAGTTTTAAAAACTGTAGCAGTCATTTTATGTTATTTTGTAAGAATTCGTGTGAAAAGTAATAAGGGACGAGTCATTTATTGCCAGGTGGGGGGGGGGGGGGGGGGGGGGGGGGGGGGCGGGTACATTTAGGGGGGGGGGTCGGAATTTTTTTTGGTGATGTACTGGGGGGGGGGTCGGAAATAAAAAAGCCATGGAGCAGGGGGGGTCATATATTTTATTCAGCATATTGGGGGGTCAGAATTCTTCCATTAGTCTTCTTTTTTTAAAAAAATCTCTCCATTACTTATATTCTGGTAAACCCATTACTTATATTCTGGTAAACTTAAACTCAAGCTTAGAGACATTTGTAGAAATGACACACAGAACTTTGGCACTTCATATCCGAAAAAGATATTTTTCATAAATTTGCTAGTAAGACAGTATGCAATTGTCTATAAAATCATGTTGAGCAGATGATTTTGTTCTTGATTAAATTTAATGCATGCATTTGTGATATCAGCTCTCCAGTTGCCTTGTCATGAGCAAACTATTGTGGCTTCTGGGGGCTGCGCCCCCAGACCCCCCTCCATAACTATTATTAACAGTTTTATTGAACTTTCAACAACAGATCTCTGGATGGCCATATGCAGGAAGAAAAATGAAAAATATCAAAATATGCTGACAAAATTTAAAGAACATTAACCTGCATGATTTATCAACCTGTCAAAGTAAGAAAATGTTATTTGTGTTTCATACACGTTGGATTAAGGTCAGTCTGACTTAAAAAAGGTAATACAGTATGTGGGCGAAAGGTAGCTGGGGTGTTGGGATGGTGGGGGGGGGGGGGTCATAAACTTTTTTGTCACCTATCTGGGGGGTCGGAAAAAAAAATCTGGTGAGACTGGGGGGGTCGGAAAAATTTTGGGGACTCGAATGAAAATGTACCCGACCCCCCCCCCCTCCTGATAATAAATGACTCGTCCCTAACAGGAAAAAAATGAAACCCTAATGAAAAAGTAAGAGTAAATGGCTATAAATAAGAATAGGTGGATGACTTGCGATTTTACGTCCTTGCCAATGAATGGCTTTGAGCAATAGAGCCCCGTTTACCGTGGCGATTGAAAAGATTTCAGTCTCCGGGAATCGAACTCGGGACGGCATAAATAAGGACTATGACTGAGCAGAATTTCATTACCTTCCTACCGCATAGCAGAACTTTAACCAATATAGCGTTCTATTCAGCTTAGAGCCAGTTCTGTCCTAGTAAGTCTGATAGCGAAAATATATGTTTCAGCATGGTTTGTCTGCCTGTGCGGGATATAATACACGAGCGTTTTAAGCTATTGTTCGTTGCTTATCTCTCGAACAGACGTACAAACCATACTCTGAGTAGTGCATATCAAATGTTACTGTTTCATTTAGGGTATATGCACACATTATGCAGACGATACCTATTCGACTATGGTGGCGAACTCGTCTTGGAAGAATCTCTGCTTGCTCCTCATCAAGACTCCTGCTTTGTTACCATTGTTGGAAACGGGAGCCAGCATAACAAGATCTCGTTCTTCTTCTCGTCTTTTCACGTTGGTTCCGATTGTCAAGGAAACGTAACTTTGATAGATGGCATTGCTGATCTATATACCCGAAAAATTATTGGTAAGTGTTTTTCCTGTAAATCGTTTCCAAATATGGCTTGCAACCTTCTATGAAATATACAAGATCTTCACAGTTTATAAATCATATTTCATACATCACAGTTCATACTTCATTTTTTTTTCCTAAAATGATATTTAAGACGTATAAAAAACGGGAAATGACATTAGAAATCATTTCAAAGTGCATGTTTCGTAGTTTACAGTTAGGACTTCATATATAGGAGCGGCGGTAGTGTAGTGAATAACTCACTGTATTACGAATCCAGGGGTCGCTTGATCGAATTCCCGCTTCTCCTGTCTTTCGGGTGAGACCCTAAATCGAGGTCTCGTCTCTATGACTTAGTTGTTGGTGGGACTTTAAACCCGAGTTCACTCACTCATTCATTCATGGCTGGTAATAAGGAGCTATGGCGTGTGAAGTCTGAACTACAAAGTGTTAAGTTTGATCAATGAAGTGAGAACAAAAACCATAAGTGTGAATTATCATAAGTGAAGTATGAAGTGTGAGGTGTGAATTGTGAAGTGAGAAGTATGAAGTGATGTGTGAATTGTGAAGTGAGAAGTATGAACTGTAAAGTGTGTAGTATGAACTATATATAAAATGTGAAGGATGAACTCTAACGTTTGAGGCATGAAATATAAAGAGGGATGTATGACTATTGTGTGAAGTACGAACTGTAAAGTGTGAGGTAGAACTCAGTATGAAATATTAACGGTATGAACTATTTATTGTGAAGTATAAATTTTGAATTATGAACAATGAACTATGAAGTGCGAAGCATAAATTACGAACTTAAAAATGTAAAGTTTGAACATGAGTATAAAGCTTGAAGTATAAACTATGAAATGCGAAGTTTGAAGTGTGAGCTATGAATTATTATATGTGAAGTATGAATTTTAACTACGAAGCACGAAGTTTGAAACGGGTCACCGTGGCCTAGTGGTTAGGAACGCTGACTCTTGAATATATAGTTTCAGACTGTTGTTGGTTCGAGCCTCGGCACACAAGTGAGAAAGCCAAGTTTTGCTTTATAATGGTAATGTGGTTTTTCCTAGGGAGCTCCGTTTTTTCGCCCATCTTTGCTTAGCGATCACTTAAGTGAAATATTCTTGAAAGAGCCTTAAAACCCATAACTTAAAAATGAAATTTGACATATGAACTATGACTGGAAAATATGAAGTGTGAAGTATGAATTATGAGCTGTGAAGTGAAAAGTATGAACTCTGAAGTATAAACTACAAAGTGTGGAGTATGATTTATGAACTATGAAGTGTGAACTGTAAACTACGAAGTGTGGAGTCCAATATTTCAACTAGTAACTGAGCAGACCCGAAAATGAAATTATTCACACTCTAAAAAATCTGTGAATTTCACGGTAGAATAACTGGCAACCAGCTGCCAGTCCATTTCCCGTTATTGTTACGAGCGTTTTCCTGTAGAACATCGTTGGAAATTACGATATGACTGGCCGCTCTTGAAAGTACCTTTATAGTGTTGAAGGGCAATATGACCAAAACAACACCTGTTCTATTCTATCCTACTCTGCTTGATAATTCCTGCAAATTTTTACGGACGCCCGTAAAAATAACGGGAACTGGACTGGCAGTTGGTTTCCAGTTATTGTACCGTAAAATCTACGGAAACGTTTTACAGTGCAGTCTTCACAGATCATACCTCACCATTCATACTTCATTCTTCACATTTCATACCGCATATTTCTTACTTCACCGGTACTGAAACATACACTAAATGCAGTTTTGGCTGCACCATTGATCCATCAAGACTTGCCCGCAGTGTACCAATTTCAGGTGTAATACATGTCTGTGATACTGGAACGTACCACGGTAATGAAGTTGCAGCAATAAGACGTCATGAGTCATGAACAACCTTACACCCAGCAGGAACATGACGTCGAAATGGCGTCGTACTGACGCAAAGCAACGCCATTACGTCTCATCGACGTCAGTTCAACCTCATTTCCATGTCATGTAAATGACATCGAACTGACGTTGATGCGACGTCATTACTTCGCATCGACGTCAGTACAACGTCATTTCAACGTCCTGTGCCTGCTGGGACAGAAAATGTCTGATCTTTGAATGTTAAGTTGGCATTGTTGTGCGTAAGTGAACCAAAATGATTTCATTCTCTAAGTTGTTATTAATTAACAAGTTCTGTTCTTCTTCAGGTTTGGAAAAATCTTTGTGTAAATATGGGCACCTTGATGAGAGAAGTATTTATGAAACGAGAGAAAGATATCTAGGCATCATGTTTCATAGACGGAGAGACAGATGGAGAAGCTCATCAAATGTATCAATTACATTAAAATTTGTTTCTTTTCAAAATGAAGGTAAGAATAGGGAGAGTGGAGTTTTATGTGTTAATAATAGCAGAAGTGGTCAAAGTATCAAACTCTTCAGTCACAACTCATGAAACGTAGAAACATTGACAACTCCGAGATATTTAGATACACACACATGGATCCCGAGAAAGAAGTGCAAGTAGAAAGCATCGCCTGCCTATTATATGCACCTGTTATGTCTATGTATCTGATGGACTAGTCTCCCATAGATTTTCACAAAAAAAAAAACATCACAAAAGTATCGCAGTTTCGTGCAATGTGCTCGATTTGTTTGTATAGAAACCCGAAAGAGATTTATTCATTTACATGTATATTTTTATTTTTTTGTTTTTAGATCTCATTCCTACGACTAAATATGTGGTATCAATAATATAAATTCGTCATTTAAACAAACTATATAAGGTGTTCCCTTGCTCCCTCGCTATAAATCTGGAGAACTAGTTATCGCTTTGCATAAGCAATGGCGGATCCAGAGGGGGTTCCGGGTTGGGGGGGGGTCAAACGAACCCCCTTCTCAGCCCAAATTATCTTATTTTCATGGGGAATTTCAGGAAAAATTGGCGTAACTGCATAAATCAAACCCCCTCAGCTAATTTGAATTCCTGGATCCGCCCCTGGCATAAGGATCGACAGGCGCGATCAAAACTTTCCTTCTGCTGCCGAGGGCAGCTGTTGTAACCACCGGCAGCCATATTGGTGGATCGACGGCCGCCACATCTTCCAAAACCCCAGAGTTTTGGCAGCTGTGGTAGTTATTCATGACGTAATTTCAAAATGGCTTCCAACATGAGCAAAGGTGGATGGATGACTTGGCCGTTTTACGTCCTTTTCAGCAGTAAGATAGTCATAGCAGAGCGGCGAAGTTTGCACTGAAGCGCCGTTATTTGAAGCCAGAAGCGCTTTAACCGCCGGCCACGTGAACGCTTCTCCAAAATAAAGCAGCAAATGCATATTGTTGAAACCATAATGTCCCTGCAAGTGCTAGCTGAAGTGCTTAAAGAAGCAAAAGCACACAAATGCGCAAGACTCAAATTTTATTTTCGAGAGAAGTCTTGAATTCAAGCCGCATTCATCAAATTCATCCGATGGCAACCGACGATACCTTTATCCGACGAATCCGTTCGGGATTTCATTCCTCCATCGGTTACTTTGGCTCTGGGGGTATCATCGGCCGCCGCTTGGTACATGCTGCGGTTGCCGATTTAAAATTTTCTGAATGCACTCTATGTGAGCCGCGACGCGACAAAACCAACGGTTGTGCGGTTGTGCGCCTAGCGCAGACTCAGATCAGCCTGGGCAGAGTCTTCGCTGTCCGCATGGATGTAGTTTAGGCCCTAAGCTACCCTTTGAGCACTTAACGAAGAGTCTGGTCAAATTTAGCGGATGCCCGGGCTGATCTGAGTCTGCCCTGGGCGCACAACCACATTGTTGGTTTTGTCGCGTCGCGGCTCATGTGTGTTTCTAGCTGCAGATCCAGAAGTTTTCCCATATGCCAGTGCACAAACACTGAATCCCGTTGAAAGAGTGAGTGAATTGTCACGGTAAACAATATTTCAGTCATGTCGAGACGTTGATTCCGAATTTGTATTAAACCGATCTGAGTAAATGTAAATGTACTCTCAGGTCCCGCTACAGCTACAACTGCTGGTTGCTCTGTCCCAGAGGTACCAGGTAGCCTATTTTCGTGCGCCTGTTAGGCTGGGGCCTTTGCCTTCAATGCCACTTCAGTGTTTGCAAACATCTTTGCATTTACCTGCGCGAGGATCTGATTGATTTGTTCTGAGCACCTACAGAAAGGTAGAAGCTTTCTGCAGCAGCTAGACAACGTTAAATTAAAAATTCTCTAAAGGTTTTTAAAGGAGAAGCATTCTTGCCAATTTCATTTTTGGCTCCCTTATAAATGAGGTCAACTCTTAAAGAACAGAATTTGCTCACCTTAAGAAATTATTTGCCCCTTTCACTTCACCAGAGTCTGAATTAATTTGTTGTTCCTGAAAGTGCTATGATGTTAAAAAATTAGGGGATAACTGTACTCAAAATTGTCATTTGGGGAGGTAAATCGGCGATTTTATGGTCGGAAATTTCGTTTTACGGCGACGCGCTAGCGGAGCCGTAAAACGCAATTTGCGACCATAAAACCGACGATTTACCTCACCAGAGGACAATTTTCAGTACAGTTATCCCCATTCTAATGCACTTTTCACATTTTCACCTTTAAAAGTGTGCTGTTTTGCACCCATAGCAAACGCTTTCAGCGACGTAACACCAGAAGTCAACCAATGAGAAGCGACGTTACGGAATGACGTTGGGTTTCCGACAGTATGTCGCAGGATATACTGTATTTTTGACGTTCTCCAATCAGACGTCGCGATACATACGTAGGTGCATTAGAATAAATTATTAACAATAATTTTGAATATCTTTTCTTCCATTGGGCCTACATGACAGGTGAACCATGCGACCCAGACGACACGGGTAAAATGCACTCCTGCAATAACGGTAGATGTATCAGTAATGACGTTTTGTGCCGGGGCCTGAATCCTTGTGCCGATTTCTCCGACGCCTGTGAGGCGTCGGGTATTCAACAAACGCCCGCCAAAGTAATATTATCGACAACCAAGTATATTATCATAGGGGTGGGTGCCTTTGTTGGACTACTGTGTTTGGCGCAAGGATGCTTTATAGTGAGACGGTGTTGCTGCAGTGGAAGGGGCGGTGAAGACGAAGAAAAGAACCATATTGAAATGGTAATCAGAGCTAACTGGGATATTCAGAGATAGTTTATTTTTCTTATTTCAAGATTTAAATATATCTTGTGATCCCTCATTAGAACCGTCTTGGCGAGACGGTTCTAATGAGGGGTCGCAATATATATTTTATGGAACGTGTAGGAAAATTATCCCTAAATTATCCCTTTTACCCCTATTTATCTGGAGCACTGGTAATGTATTTCACCATTTTTAAGGTGGCTGGATACACTGCCTGTCATTTTATCTACCATTTTTGAAGGAGAATGGCTTGTTTATAAGAAAAGCTCCGGCTCAAATGGGTCAACTTTTAAAGGAAAGAATTCTGTCCCAGGGGAGCAAACACCTCTTTCAGTTGAGTAGGGAGGCGGCAGCCACCGAAAGTGTATTTTCTAGTCGTTGTAATTGGACAACATTTAGCTATCTGAACTTTTGCCGCTCAATTTAAATTAAAAAAAACGATTTACACTTATTTTAAACCAAACCTAAACACACGAACAAACAAGAATAAACTTAAACTTAAAAAGATAGAAATAAACAAACAATAAATGTGACATCAATTAAACTCAGAAACAATTTCTATATGCTAAACAGGTAGGTTTGTTAGAGATTTTACCTTATGGTGAGACAACACGCGTTCCCTACATCACAAACTTCGTCATGGAATTGTCGCCCATAAAAGTTAAAGCCATACACAAACTATCCACAATATCTGCGGTCATACAGAACAGAAAGGTATTGCAGAAATATGAACGTTACTCGTATATGGCTAGTATTTCAACTATATTGAAAGAATATATGTGTAGCTTAACGTTTGTCTGTCACAGCAGGTGTTATCTCACCGAGCATAAGGTGCTCAGGTGAACACCTGTGATCACTACTTCGGTGACCGATATAGGACCATCATGGTCTTCTTGTTATTTTTGTTCTTTTTCAGAATACTAAAAAGAAACATGTATCTGAAAGTACAAAATGCGATGAAACAGACGTTCTGAAAGACCATAGTCAAATTCCTACTGAGGAAACTCCCGATGAAAACCAAAGTTTACTAAACGCCACTCCTAACATTGAAAGTAACATTAGCATAAGCGAAAGTGAAACTATCAGAACTGAAAGTGACCCTGCGAGAACTGCGAGTGACCGTGAGATGAGATATCAGTCTGTGCCAGGTAGATATCAGTCTGCGTCCGGTAAAGATATCAGTGAAGAAATCAATCACAAAATAAGAAATAGGACCAATGACTCAGAGACAGAAGCTAACACAATTCTCAAAAGACTAAACTCTTGACACATGCGTTGCGCTATTAGAAAAGCTGCTTTGTCTGTGGGCGGACCGCGAATACTCAGATCAGCAAAATCATTCAAGCAACCTTGGATTTGGACTTTGTGCAGGGCAGCTGGTATGCTGCCATTTTCTGCCATTTTATTTTCAAAATTGTGACTCTCTGTTGGCTACCGTGGAATCACAAAACCCTCTTGAATTCGGGTCTACTCTTAAAGGAAAGCATTTGCACCAAGAGGTGCAAATTCTATCCTTTACAGTTGAACTAATTGCAAGCTGAGACAGAAAATAGTAGAATTGCTTCCTCTGAAAGTGTACCCATTTACCTTTTTGAAGTGGAAAGGAACTGTCTGGTCAGTCTGATCAGGTATGCAGGATTATCTAAGTCTTGCCAATTTACACATAATGTATAAAGTGCCTTTTTCTGGTACAAACTTTACCCGGGTCCAGATGAGAAAGAGTTTAAAACACATACGAAGCATGACAGTGCCCATCACTAGGCGGAACCAGCACACCAACTTCATAACTACACGGAACCACCGTTACCCAGAGGGCATCTGACGTATTGACGACGTCATACTGACGTTGATGCGACGTAATGACGTCGCATCAACGTCAGTAAGATGTCATCCCGATGTGCCCGCTGGGCAACGGAGGTTCCGCCTAGTGATGAAGTACCTGCTGAAGTGTAGCTACTGTTAGAATTCAGAGTGACACTGCTAGAACTGAGAGAGACCTTAAGACTAGACATTAGACTGTACAAGGGAGATATCAGTTATTTAGTTATTTTAAAATTTCACAGAATATTTCCACTGAGTTACAAGGCGCCAAGGTTATAAAAGTTTTTTTATGATCAACTCAGCATGAAAATTCGAACCCACATTAAATAAATTCTAGGCAGCTTATAGAGATGTTTAGTTTCAAGTGCTTGATTTTCACATACTTTCTCGTTGTGTAACGCATGAAAAAGTTTGGTTTAGTATTTTGAAGTTTATTCAAATAAGAGAGTTGAGCACAATCTCAGCTGAGCCTGAAAAAAATGTTTTATAACCTCGGAGCCATTTTAAACAGCGTCATATAAACCTCTTCAAAATGATGCGTTAGCGCTGATACAACGTTTTTTTTTTGTTTTTGTTGCACAGGTGTTGTTTTTTTTTTCGTTGTGTGTCCATATTGAATATTGTAAGTAATTAGAAGTATAATTACAAAAGGACACAACTTTTTTTGACTCTCGATGACGTAGCCCGTTCAAAATCAGATTTACTTATAAGGGGAAGAATTTCTCCAGTGAACAGAAAGGCAAAAATGGTACAGTTACTTCCCCTGAAAGTTACACTGACAGACTCTTTTCTTAAAGAGAAAGATGTATCACTTTATTTCCGGTCTGGCCTCATACTTTCCTTTCTCCTTCCACTGATTCAAGAAGGGCAGTTGTCAGTTACTGGCGAAAGTATGTGCACTTAGTACTGGTTAACCGCTTAGGAGGTCTAAGCCTGCCCAGGAAAAGTGTGGTTAGGTTAACTGACCGTCCCGACATGACCATAGATATTTACCATGGACGTTAAGAACAAATCAATCAATCAATCAATCACTCTATTTAAGACTAACCTAATCTCGAATAGGGGTATTATTTGGAGTCCATTTTTAGTTTTAGAGGTTTCTGATGGATGTTTCTATTTTTATTATATTTTTGCATAGATATTCCTGTAAGCAAACAGTGTTGACCCTGATCAGACGCCGCATCCTGCGCTGTCTGAACTGGGTCTGCACTGTTTGCATATGCCGCTAAACTTGTTTCCAGTCTAAAAAGTGTTCATATTGACTTTCTTGTGTTTTGTACGCTAATGTCATTAATTGTGTTTCTGATGTGTCATGATAGATTGCAGTGGATTTCCTTTGCAAGTGATTTTGATGAACACCTACTGTTGTCGTTTTACCAACCTTAGTAAAAGCTCACTTTCATTCCCACCTGGAAATTAATAGCTCAAGCCTCTGCAAATGGTTATTTAACCCATTGCATTCTGGGTATTTTTGTCGTCTGCTGAAATTATCGTCTGCATAAAAGTCAAGAATATTTGACAATTTTGGTCTAACTAACTCTTGTAGAAATGTTGTCTAGACAGTAAACAGTTTGGATCTCAGATCAGGCCCCACGTTTGTGGGGCCTGATCTGGATCCAAAATGTTTGTCCAGACACCCCTAAAGGGGTATCCCGAATGGAATGGGTTAAAACATAATAATGCCATTAGACTCATATATTGTAAAGTCGATAAGTGCAAAATATTTGATTTGAAGTATAAAAGAACTGGTGGAGATGTCTTGAAAAGGATCAAACCGAAATTGCCTGCATTTTTTATTTCCAAGTAAGTGGCATTGCGTTTGTACCACACGTGGTGTTCTGAATTTCATTTGTATAAAAGTCTGTGATATTTCTCGCTCGCTGCTTCTTGCTGGTGTACAGATCTGAGTGCCTAATATAACTTGGTTTGTTTTCTGAAATTTGATGGTACTGCTATCATAAACACAAACACTACTGACATTGATCTCAAGGAAAACAATTACTCTGTACATATATAATGTTTTATTGTTTCTTTTCTCTTTGAACCTTTGCAAATTGTCTGCATGCCCTATGCAGTATTTAGCCTTGAACAAAAAACTGAGTGCATGCCTGCTAGCAATGAGTACTAGCAAATGCACCCAACTCCTCCACAAGCCTGGTTCAACTTGGCCCCATGATGCCTTGACAGCGAATCTAGACCTTGAGACTACCCTGCATGCATGATTCGTGCATGGAAGATAGTCTCCTAGCCCACATCCGCTGTCCAGGTGGTTTGGCCATGTCTCAAGGAAAAAGTGGAAGTGGTAGACAGAAGTAGAGGTAGGAAGAACCGTCAATATATGACTCCATTGCAGACATGTATGGTTAGGGAGTTCCTTCATAATGGAGTGCACGGGTAATGGCGGCCTAGGTATGTCTTGCACACGCAGCTTTAATTGTCTTGCCTGAGTTGAATTCGCCTGTCAGTTACTTAAGGCATGAGAAACATTGATGTTGCATGAGCCATACGGGTCTCTGAAGGATGTCACCATTACCATCAGAGCATTGCCATCACCATGAATGGTACAATGGAAAAGTCAAAAGTAAGTCGAGATGGTTTCCTAAACGTGCACTACGGGTCCGCTTAACCAGATTACACCTCCACAAAATTTGAGCTGCGAAACGACAAAACCAGCAAAGTGGCATGTTCACCCGGCGAAGACGCAGTTTAGCCCGGGCATTCGCCCAGTCTTACCAGAATCTTCGCTCTCCGCGTGGAACTAGCTAAGACACTTAGCTACCCGTTAAGCGTACCGCAAAGACTCTGATCAGGCAGGACAGATGCCCAGTCTGACCTGAGTCATCGCTGGGCGCACATGCCAGTTCATTAGTTTTGTTGTGTCGCGGCTCAATTATAGACTTACAACTTCGCCATATATACTGAGGGAAATAAGTTTAGCAAGATTTTACAAATCAGCGCATATTTCAGACTTATTTAAAAAGTGGGAGATTGTATTGTTTCCGCTGTTTAAGGCATCAATTGGGGTACCAGAAATCCTACAATTAAGGTCGAAAGTTTATTTATAGAGCAGAATCGCGTCGGTTTGTACCCAAGGGTTTAACCCAAAAATGCCATAAATCTTTTATGCAACTCATCTTTTTTCAGGTGCTGTTTCATCTTCAAATCTTACACCAGATCAAATTTGCGGCAGTGTAGACATTTGTGAACAAGGACACAGTGTTGTGTGCTAAAAGATTGTTACCATGATACGCATAAATGTGCTTATGACGCCGTCAAAATTGGCATTCACAAAGTAATTGAGACTGAGCAAAAATCACCGTTAACGAATTGTTCCAAAATCTTGAACCAAACTGCAATGGCAAGACCTCTAAATGACCAGAACTCTTTCAAGCAATTTGTTCCTATAAACTGGCGCTTTTCCCGCAGATTTAACGACACCTGGTTTGACACTTACGTCATTCTGACGTCAGTTTTTAAAACCATCAAAGATCCTTTTGACATCAGCAATATTGAACTTAAAGTTTCTCTTCTCTAAGTGCGCATAATGGTCATTGCATATCCACAGATTTTGCCAATTTCAGTCATAACGTAGACTTGACGCCGCCATTCCAATCCTGACAGGTTCTGGTCGTTGCATTAAAACAAATGGATTACCAGCGGTAATCGTTTTGCACGATAGTGTTCCCACAGTTGACAGTAATGAAGCGCAAAAAGATTCGAGTCAAAACGTCAACTGATAATGTTTAAAATGGCGGTTGAATTTTTCGGCAAGTTAACGTCAAACTAACGTGCCCCATTGCAGGCGTCTTATGCGTTTATTTACAAACCCATTTACGGGTTTCTTGTTCAAGGACCCAGTTAAAACCTTTCAAAAGCATTTTGACAATTTTCTTTGTCTAATTGTAAATTGTGAATTTATTTAAAGTGACATCAAACGTGCGTTAGGTCACCTTTTTCGTCCAAGTTTGATGTAAGCGCAGTCTCCTAACTTAAAGTAACTATATGCGACCAACAACCTGGGAATACTATCCCCAAAATAAACTTCACAACCCTTTAGAAAAATTGCTAAACTTATTTCTCTCAGTATATAAACAACTTTCGGTAAATGCGTCTTGTAAATGAAAGAAAGCTTTCACTAATAGTTAAGCTAAAACATAACACTGATAGTCTATTAGACTCTTGTTGATATAAGCACAATTACAAGGGCGTAGCTGTCTATACGGCAAATACGCAGGTGCGTATTGAAATTTTGTCAAAATTGACAAAATTTCAAAACGCACCTGCATATTTGCATGCTGAAAATTTATAAATTAGAAAAGATTTCAATACCAATTGCCAAAGTGGCTGAAATTCTAGCTTTCCCTTCAAGAAGTAGCGAACTTACATGGTTGTGCGTATGATGAAATTGTACCTAGTTACGCCCCTGAATTATACAAACTTTTTGCTTTGAAGTAAAAGGATTGATGACTTATCTCTAGACTCAAGAAAGTGGCCAATCCGAAATTTCGGTTGGAGCCTTGAGATTGCTCTACCCATTTATCTTTTACATGGCTTAAAAGTTGTAGCTATATGGTTTACATGGATATGATTTGAATATCATTGTTATAGTTTTGCATTTTTATTTATTTATTTATTATTATTATTTTTTTTTTTTTTTTTTTTGCTGAAACTTGAAGTTCTAATTTCTAGTTGAGAATGGGATTTCACGTTTACCTTCAACACGTCTGGTAACAGTTTAACAGTTGTGGTATTTGTGTGTTTTGGTTAACTCCTTGTTAATATCCTGATATCCACAAAGAATTTTTTGTTCTCATTATTTTACTCGTACATGTAGAAAGAAAACATGCAAGCAGCCAGGTCTAGGAAGTGCAGGTTTTTTGTGTGTGTTTTTTTCTGAAATCGAACACGTCCAGTTATTGTGCGAACTTCGTATAATCTTACGAATTCGATTTTCGCAGATATTTGAGCATGCGCCATGTTTGTATACCCTGTTATGCCGCGACACGACAAAACAAACAAAATAATATGTGGGCCCAGCAAAGACTCAGTTCAGCCCAGGGATCCGCTCAGTCTGATCAGACTCCTTGCTGTGCGCTAAAAGGGTATCTAAAGAACTAAGCTAAATGCCTTTACTGCTTTTCTGAGGACGCAACTCAATTTTTATCAATGAAAATCTACAGACAGAAATAGCTCTAAATGGAACGTCAATCATTGATGGCAAAAACTGTCATCGAACACATTACCGACTTCGATTTTTAATTAATATCAAATGATAGCGACATTACAAATTCTTTTTAATGTGCGTTAGCATAGCAGGTGGGAGGAAATTCAAATTTACATTTCGGGAAATATTTAAAGTATCTTTAATGGTATACTTCTTGGTCCTTCTCTGGATTCACATCTAAAGCATTTCAGTATTCTACACGTTCGTTCGTGCTTTCCTGTCTTTTCTGCTTTGTATCCTGTGTCTCGCTTGAGTTACAGTGGTTTGGCCACGTTTCAAGGTCTTCTCGTTAAGCAAAGACGATTCTACAGGGCGCAGTGAAAGAAAAAAGAAGAAGAGGCAGACAGAAGAAGAGGTGGGAAGACAATATTAAAGAGCGGACAGGGATGGATTTTGCCAGCTCAACTAGGGCAGCTGAAAACAGGACACGGTGGAAGGGGATTGTTTCGAAGTCACCTGTGGTGCCCCAACGACCTAGTAAGGTTATGGGATAGAACAGAATAGAATAGTCTCGCTTGATCCGTGAAAAATGAAACCTGCAAATGGGTGTCATATCATTTGCGGGCAACAGACCCTGCAAATAGGTGCTATGTATTAACTGCTGAAATAGGTGTTTTGTATAATTTGTGAGCAATATATTTTGCAAATACGTGTATTGCAATTTCATGAGCAATATAGTAGGTGCCTTGTATAATTCGTGACTAATCAATGCTGCAAATAAGTGTTGTTTACTATACCTGAGCAATAAATGCTGCAAATACTTAAGGTGTCTTGCTTTATTCGTACTGCAGTATTCGTATCGCATTATTCTGGCAAAAACTGTTGCAGGTAAGTGTCTTGAATAATTGATGAACAGAACATACTGCTAACGGGAAAATTGTATAATTCGTGAGCAAAAAATGCTGCAAATAGATGGATTGTTTTATTCGTGAGCTGTAAATGTTGAAATAGGGGTCTTGCTTTATTCGTGAGCAATAAATATTGTAAATAGGTGTCTTGTATAATTTGTG
Source organism: Ctena decussata (assembly GCA_963989385.1). Taxonomy (NCBI): domain Eukaryota; kingdom Metazoa; phylum Mollusca; class Bivalvia; order Lucinida; family Lucinidae; genus Ctena; species Ctena decussata. The sequence continues at coordinate 60,340,277 of OZ022503.1, forward strand.
AGCAATGGATGCCGCAAATAGGGGTTTTGTATTATGGTGAATAATAAATGTTGTAAATAGGTGTCTTGTATTATTCATGAGCAATAAAAGCTGCAGATAGCTGTCTTGTATAAATCGGGAGCTACAAAGGCAGCACAAAAGCGTCTTGTATAATTATTTGTAAGCATTTAATCTTGCAAATAGGCGTCTTGTATAATTCGTGAGCAATAAACGCTGCAAAAAGATGTCATGTATAATTTGTGAGTGATGAATCTTGCAAACAAATGCATTGTATTGTTTGTGAGAAAAATAAATAAGGGGGCTGCCAATGTTGCAAATAGGTGTCTTGTATAATTGGTGAGTAATAAATGCTGTAAATAGGTATATTACATTCTTAACGAAGATATACAAGGATTTCTTGTCAATATAAATATGCTATTTCCCAGTTCTCTACGAGGATTTATTTCCTCTAGGGAAATAAATCCCTCTAGATTGATTACCTTCCCGATAACATTCGGTGATTAGTTATTTATGTACGACAGGGTACCGGCTTTTAGAATTACTTTCCTAAGCTCTTTCTTTAAAAAACTGCAGTTGTAGCTATAACACACCGCTGCAGTTGCCTTTTATGATCTTGAGAAAAAAGAACAGACGCTAAATAAACCTATAAAAAACTTTGATGTGTATTTATGGCGTGTGGACATGTATGATTTTACTAAAATGACATTTTATGTTGAAATGCATTGCCTTTTACGATACACGCTCCGCAATGTGCATTAAGAAACGTATCATCCAACTCATAACAGACTTTCATCGAGCGAGCATTGGATCGTCGGGACTAGTAGCCGTACAGACGATGATTGTAAAGGCATGATACTGGTTCCATTGGTCAGTAAATTATTCTTATTATAACAAACATTGGCCCGTTCAAAAAACAAAATGGCGGTCAAAGCAATTCAGTATTCATGTATCCTTTCGCGCTATTGTATACAGGCTCTCGGAAGGACACTTGAAAACATAAATTTATACAGATGGAAATATTCTTTAAACCTAAGGAATACGAATGTAATATACAGTTTATTGAATCGTCCCATCTAAGATATGGGATTTATAAACCTCGGGAGGTTCGATCTATAAATCCCATATCTTAGATGGGGCGATTAATAAACTCTATCTCTTGTTAATGTATTATTAGTAGGCCATAAATATTGCAAACAGGTGTCTTGCATAAATCGGTAGCAATAAATGCTGCAGAGGTGTCTTGTATAAGTAGTCGTAGGCATCTTGCAGTGGGCGTCTTGTATAATTTATGGGCAATAAATGCTGGAAACAGGTGGCTTGCTTAATTTGTGAGCAATAAATCTGGCAAATAAGTGTGTTGTATTAGCTATGAGAATTAAAAAATAGGGTGCCTTTTTTAATTCATGAGCAGCAAATGTTGCAAATAGGTGTCTTGTATATTTCGTGAGCAAGAAATAAATGTATAATTTGTGAGCAATAAATGCTGCAAATACGTGACTTATTTAATTTGTGAGCAATAAATGCTGCAAACAGGTGCCTTGTATAGTTCGTGAGCAGTGAATGCTGCAAGCAGGTATCTTGTATAATTCGTGAGCAATGAATGCTGCAAATATGTGTCTTGAAAAATTCATGAGATGGTTTGATGACTTGTGATTTTACGTTCTTTTTTATAGTATATCAGGACAATGGGAGGGTGATAATGAAGGTTGTGTGCATAGTAACTGCTTGAACGATTAGAAAGAGATTTCCACCTCCAGCTGGTCTCAAACCCGGTACCGCTAGATTAGCGGGCCAGCTTATAACCTACTGAGCTAAGGGGTTCCCATAATATGATTCATGGGCAAGAAAATTGCCTGAACAAAAAAAACAGCAAGAAAGCATACCAGCTGGTGAAGGATCTAACTTCAGAGAAACAGGGTAGATCCAGAACTATCCAGGACAGGTCTGGGAAATGCCTTACATAGGAATAAGAGATTCTCAGCAGATGGACAGAAAATTGCTCAGAACTGTGCAACCATGTGACTTACGTGACAATGCGGTTCTGGACTGCAATCAGCCCCCAGAAGAAGACCAACAACGATCCTTCGTGAGGAAGTTGAGATTGCAGTAGCAGCAATAAAGAAGGGGAAGTCTGCTGGAGTTGATAATATACCAGCAGAACTTGTTCAAGCTGGCGGGAGACCATGATTGATGTTTAAACAGATATCTGTAACAGGAACGGGAGAATGGCCTACCCCATGGACTTAGTCGCTGACTATTACACTCCCTAAAAGGGCTACCTACAGCTCTGCCAGAACTACAGAACCATCAGCCTCATTCAGTCATTCAAGCAAAGGCATGCTGAAAGTCATCTTGAACAGGCTTAAACCACAAGCCGAAGAGATAACCGCTTAAGAACAGGCTGGGTTCCGAGCCGGAAAGAGCACCACAGAACAGATCTTCAACCTTAGAATCCTGTGTGCAAAGTATCTCAAACATCAGCAGAATCTGTACCATGTCTTCATTGATTTCAAAAAAGCCTTTGACAGGGAATGGCATGCAGCCTTATGGGCCATCATGCGGAAGTAATATATCAGTTCGCACCATTGAGTTGAGCAGCTATACAAAAGACTGCTCTAGTGCAGTACTGATGAATGGCAGCACAGGAGAATGGTTCAGAACGACAGGTGAAGTAAGACATTGATGTCTTCTGTCACCCACCCTCTTCAATATTTTTCTCGAACGGATCATGTCTGGTGCTCTGGAAGAACATGACGGAAAAAGTGACATAGGCGGCAGAAATATTACCAATCTGCGATTTGCCGATGACATAGACGCTCTAGCTGAGGAAGAGCAGGAACTAGAAGCTCTAGTTGAAAGTCTCGACTAAACCTGCTCAAGGTATAAGATGGAGATCAATGCTGAGAAGACCAAACTGATGACAAACAGCGCAGATGGCACCCAGAGGGAGATCAAGGTAAAAGGGCTGAAGCTGGATACCGTGACAAGCCTCACATACATGTACCTTGGAGCTGTTGTCTCAGATGAGGGCTCAAAACATGAGGTTCTCTCAAGGATTGCACAAGCCACTTCAGCTCTTATCAAGCTGAAACCAATTTGGAGAGATAACAACATATCTCTTGGATCAAAGGTGAAACTTATGCGCTCCCTTGTCATTTCCATATTTCTGTATGCCTGGGAATTGTGAACCTTTGCATGCCTGTGATTCGTGGACCTTGACAGCAGAGTTAGAGAAAAAAACGCAGGCCTTTGAGATGAAGATGCTACCGATGCTTACAGAACATTACGTACAAGGACCATATAACCAATGAGGAGGTTCGTAAAAAGATCTAAGCAGCCATTGGAGAATATGATAAATTTCTGAGCTGGTCCAGAAACAGAAACTAAGGTGGTTTGGTCACGTCTCAAGGTCTTCTGGTTTAGCAAAGACATTTCTACAGGGCACAGTGAAGAAGAGGAGGTGGGAAGACAATATTAAAGAGTGGTCAGGGATGGATTTTGCCAGCTCATCTAGGGCAGCTCAAAACAGGACAAGATGGAACGGGATTGTTTCGAAGTCAAGAATAGAACAGAACATGAATCGTGAGCAGTAATTGCTTCAAATAGGTGTTCGTCACTTTGTGAGAAATAGAGACTGCAGATAGTATCTTATATGATTCCTGAGCAAGGAAGACTGGATAAAAATGTCAAACAGGGTCTATATTTCGTTTTCCTGTAAAGCATCTCGACAATGCAGAATTCAATCAATTAGTCAGTGGGAGTTTATTAAAATTGTTACAGTAAAACATTTCTTAAGAAATTGGAAACTTGGATGAAAAGAGCTTAAACTTTATTTCACATTCGGTACGGATATTTCACAGTTGATTACTTAAGATCCGCGTTGTGAGAAAATCTGAGGCAGATGTGAGCTAGCATTCCAAGATCAACCTGAGCACATGCTCAGTCGGGTCACGGGGATGAGAATTAGCTTGAAACAATAAATATGACTTTGATGAACTGTGCATGTCCTGACCAGACTGCGCAAAACGCAGTCTGGTCCGGGCAAGCGCTGTTTGTATATACAAACCGGCTAAGACAAGCTTTCTCACTAACATTGTTTCGACGCATATTTGTAACGGTTTCCAAATAGTTATCTATATTGTCGTTCGGGGTATTTATTTTGACTTAAATCTTTCATATTGAAGAACTCTAGAAATACAGTTTATTACAATTTATATTGATGATTTATTTCGTTTATGATATTTTGTGACGGTAAGAGAATTTATTTGATAAACGGTCATGTGTAAGCTATCTTATATTTCATAAAATATAACAGTACACCACTGACGTCATTGGTATTGTTGCATGTATTTACAGAGACAATGAAATTCTTAAAAAGTGATACTGAAGATATAATAGAAACGTGGAAAGAATCGTGGCTGGAAGCATTAGGAATGGCTTCTTCTTTCGATCATGCGGCGTGTAGATGGATATGAATGGACTTAAATGCTTCATTTTGGATTTTTTTCGCTGAGAAATTTAAATGGATAGCAAGCACAAACTTTGGTAAAAGAAAAAAAGGAAGGAAGATGCACACAAAAATATTAAGCAAACAAATGATGAATGAATCAACTAAAAAATAAATGATACTATAAGAACTAAAAAAACTAGTTTTAGGTGTAGTATGCACTGGTATCTAAGATACCGGTAACGGAATTGCAAGCCAAGTGGATAAGGGCGCTGACTCTGCGCTGTGGGTTCGAGCCTCGCTCGGCCCTCATGTGTGAAAGCTACCTTTTGCCTGTGAATGATCAGGTGACTTTTCCTGGAAGTTTCATTTATGGCCTATCTCTGCATGACCATCGGCTCGATAAAAGTGAAAAAATAAAGGGTCGCAAAACACATATTAAATCACGGAATCGCAAAGTGATAGTGCATACTATATCTGAATTCATATGTAATTTTTGGACGGTACTAATTAATTTCAATGTTACAAAACATTAATCTATAATATGATTCATGGTCACCGAGAAAAGTCCAAAATTGTTAGATATTTTCTTTCTATATCATAACAATTCCGTAATTGAGCCGCGACGCAAGAAAACCAACAAAGTGGTTGTGCGCCCAGCGCAGACTCAGATCAGCCAGGGCATCCGCCCAGTCTGATTAGAGTCTTCGCTGTCCGCATGGAGGTAGCGTAGACCCTTAGGTACCCTTTAAGCGCACAGCGAAGAGTCTGATCAGACTGGGCGGATGGCCAGGCTGATCTGAGTCTGCGCTGGGCGCACAACCACATTGTTGGTTTTCTCGCGTCGCGGCTCAATTACAATTGTGAAAAAAAGTATGTCACATCTGTTAAGTCTGACGCGATAGAAAGCCTGAATTCCAAAGACTTTGAAATTTGCGACAATTATAATTTGGTAAAGATTTGAAATATGGATAATGCAGTAAGTGACTTCAAAATGTTTTCTTACACAATAAGAGAAAGTCCAAACTCTTTGAACAAGCAATAAGAAATCGAAGGTTGTTTTTACAAAGGATATCTTAACGTGGCACGGCAAACGGGGGCTAATAGCATGGGCGCACAGCAAAGACTCAGATCAGCCTGCGCGTCTGAGCAGTCTGGTCATAGTCTTTGCTGTTTAACATATAGACTCTTCAGCGTCTGTAAATCGCTGATATCAACAGGAAAGGTTCTTATCAGACTGTGCAAATCTGTTTTCTCAAATGCTGCAAGATACATTTTGCATTACAAGCGCAGATATTGATAGCACCGATTTTTTTCTATGTATTCGGACGTCCTAGTCATCTCTTTAATGGACTCGTCCATCTTCGAATTGCAAAAGTATACCATTCTTGTCCTTTCAGATAACTATTGACAATCATTACAGACTCTGATTAGACAGCTCCTTCTTAGGAGAAATCTGTTATGGTATACTAGAACATTGTTAGCTTTGACAGACTGCCCGGATACTTACGGAAATTAAGGGACAATGCGGCTTAATTATAAAAAATACAATCACTTGAAAATGCAGTCAATTTCTCAACTGAGAGTTCTAAAAACAACACAAAAACAACTTCAGAATGGTATAATGGAGCCATGTTATTAATAATAATACACTAAAAGATGAAAGCATTTCTGAGATATTAGTTATCAAAATAACACTATAACAATTCAAAATGGGTTCTATGTACATGAGTGAAGAACTACTTAGTAAGGATTTACTTTCAACTAATTACAAGAAGTTCTGGACGGTGGGAGGTGGCAAGGAGGAAACTGAAAATCGAAGACGAGTGTCTTACAGAAAAAGGTATGTTCCATGCTTTTACTGGTACTACAATATTAAATGTATTAATAGAATGCTCTGCTTACAGACGAATCTCTCGTAGTAATGATAATGATTTTTGGAAATAGATTTTCTATTGAATCTGCTTTCTATGTGATATGCTTCATTTATTCTGCCGAAACTGCTGTCTATGCGATATGCTTTATTTATTCTACCAAAAATGCTTTCTATATGATATGCTGTATTATTAGACTATACTAGATATGAATGTAGCCCTCAGAGTATCTTGACATGAAAACGTATCTATCCGAGGCAAATCTGGATGTCACTGACAGAGAAAATATATGAGCCGCGACACGAGAAAACCAACAAAGTGGTTGTGCGCCCAGCGCAGACTCACATCAGCCTGGGCATCCGCCCAGCCTGATCAGAGTCTTCGCTGTCCGCATGGAGGTAGCTTAGGCCCTAAGCTACACTTCAAGCGCAAAGCGAAGACTCTGATCAAACTGGGCGAATGCCCAGACTGATCTGAGTCTGCGCTGGGCGCACAACCACATTGTTGGTTTTCTCGTGTCGCGGCTCATATTGAACTGATGCAAATCTGAATTTCATTTGATCCTGAAATGTATGGATTTAATGCAGACAGGAAGAAAAATAGATGAACACAAGACAGAGCAAGAGCAAGCACCTCGGTTTTAAATTCTATTATACAACAACCAGGGGTTTAGTAAGACTAATGAAAAACTTGCAGAGGTATAATGTGTCCCAGCCCTCTCTTCTGTCCTGTTTTCTAAGGGTCAGTGCCGAAATGGAGTTATTAGTATTCTTTCAATAGCTCGCATATAGGGTGTATCAATTCTTGAGCAAAGTTACCTATTTCTATAGCAGGACCTAAAATTATTTTCTCCAAGGATGGACTCGCTGTCCTCTTTCAAATGCCATATATATTCTTGCATAAAGAAAAATTATCCTGGTTTTCATTACACATGTATAACATGTTTGAATGTTAGTTATTGAAAGGTCGATCCCAGTTTTGCATTAATATGTTCCTGTACATCATGACTTAGGCTTTTAAAACAATGTGGAAGTGTTTAAGCACTTGTCAGTATGGTTAAGGTAAATTTAGTATGTCGCAAAATCGCTTCTTCCTAATATTCTATAGAGCGAGCTCTTCTAGCAGCCGTAGCTATTGTCCTTGATTCATTCCAATGGAAAATGTCAAGCTTTTTGACATAAAGTCTTCCAACTGAAGCTAGGATACACTTGGGGGTGTGCTAGGACTTTTGCAAAATATACATAGGTATCAAATTAATGCAACAGTGAAATGCTACAAATCTGAAGCAAATCTTAATGACTGAGCCGCGACGCGAGAAAACGTACAAAGTGGTTGTGCGCCCAGCGCAGACTCAGATCAGCCTGGGCATCCGCCCAGTCTGATCAGAGTCTTCGCTGTCCGCATGGAGGTAGCTTAGACCCTTAGCTACCCTTTAAACGCTTAGCGAAGAGTCAGATCAGACTTAGATGGTGCCCAGGCTGATCTGAGTCTGCGCTGGGCGCATAATCACTTTGTTGGTTTTCTCGTGTCGCGGCTCATGTCGTTTTCAGGTTATTCATACCATTGAAAACGCATATCTGATGTAGTTCTGAATGTTACCATCACAGCATCTCGACATTAAAAGAAAACACATTGATCAAATGCAAATCAGGTCCCTTTCAGCGCAGCTGGACATTTGATACGTATTATTGCATAAATATATCTGTGCCACATGTTGTTAACAGGCAACAGGCAAACACAAAACCATGTATAAACAAGGTGATTCGCGTGCTTTAATGACCGCCCTTGTGACTTTTCGTATGCAAGTTGCAGGGCAATACTCCGTCAGTACAGAAACAAGCGGCATGTTTAGCTATCGATAAAGATTGAGAGTTCAGTATACAGATACAGATATTGTAAAAATGGAAGAGCAGGCGACATTTGGTGAAACATTAAGGGAAAACGATTTTAACTTATGAGCTGTTGGATAAAAATCACGATAGCTGACCATTGCCCGATACGAGGATTTTATAAAAATGCATAGTGCGTGTAGGAATAAGCAAGGTTATGGCGACGAGGCCGAAAAAAAGTACCCAAATATTTTCTTAATTTTTATAGCTTTATGCAATAATAACGATCAAACATAGTTTTTCATTGCATTAACATTTGCCAGGTCCCTCGGGAGCTGGTGAAAACCTCAGCTTCGACCTCGGTTTTCAACTGCTCCCTCGGGTTTGGCAACTTTAATGCATGAAAAACCAGGTTTGATCCCTATATTGATATGAATGTAGATATAAATGTCGCTGTCTGAGACATCTTGAAAAGATATTGAGATGTTGATTTGATGCAGATCCAATTGTTCCTCTCAAAACCAGTACGAGTGATCAAATCAAAGATCTGAATTTTGCTGTAAAATTCCTACTTGAGCATAGATCGGATCGTGACATTATGTCCGTTAGCTGTCGAATGTACGAGGGGCGTTAGTAAAGTTTTGCAAGTGACGTAATTTTTTGGTACCCAACATTAAGACAGGGGAAAACTTCTGATAGCAAAAACACACAAAGCTATGATATGCCTAGACAAAACTGCAACAAACAGTGTATTTTTTCAAAGGACGCATCTTAAACTTCATTGAAAGAGGTATACCCTAAATGCGCTGCAGAATTTAATTTTAGTATGCCGTAATTCATATATGAGCAGTCTTTGATCCTTTTTTATCTTTGCTACTTAAAGACAATGGCCAGGTAATGTTGTCCTGTAAATATCGTGGAAATTACAATTAATGTAGGTGCCATACTGTCCTGTTCATATGAATTATCCGTATTTTATGAAGTAGCAAATTCTCCCTTCCCACTAAAGTTATAACGATTTTGTAATGAAAACAAGTGTGTTAGCATTCAAGAGCATTTACAAGGGTCAAGGAAAACCTGTCAATAAATTCAAATTAATGCGTAAAATGAGGCATCCACAGTCTTTCAAGAATGACGTTGACGTCAATTTCAATAACGTCAGATGTTGGTGACAAAAAGCGTATCGTCAGAAAGCGTCAGATTTTGGGCTCTGTTGCCAGTTCACTGCAATGGCCTCATCGAATTTCTTCCAATTTTCCTAAAAACTCATTAAATGTGAATTTAATTGCCAACTGCAGCTGCTAGCAGAATATGTCGGAAGATATCAATTTTCGGGACAACACGATTTTGCTCGATTTCAATAGGGAGCCCCGGTAGCTCACTAGTTTAAGCGCTTGTCTGCTGACTTTCGGTCCCCGCTTGAAATGAGAATCTTTTCAAATGTAAACGGGGTTCCATTGCACACAACCTTTCATTGTCAACCTCTCATCGTCCTGATATGACTGAAATACTGTTGAAAAGGACATAAAATCGCAAGTCATCCATCATTTCATTGATTTCAGTAAAACGTGACCAACGTACAAATACAGTCGCGGACAAAGCCGCTAGATTATTACATCGGCTCTCCGAAATAAATTGCAAAAACATTCCTGGTAAAGAACTATTCGGAATAGGTATTTCATGTCCGCCTGATTTAAATTTGCTTCATATTAAAGTTGGTATGATTTTTATGCTCAGAAAATGCCACCCGGTATGCAAAATAAAGAAATCTGGCAATGCGGACAAAACCGCTAGATTTGGAAAATTTGGTATAACTTTAAATCGGATCATACATTCCGAAGTCTGATTTCACAGTTCAAAAATTTCAAATAGGTATTGTATGCTAGTAAATTTTCTACTCTTCCTCTGCTGCGTATTGTTCTTGAGTGGTCCCTTGATCTTCGTCGGGTGCCGTTTTTAGTGCCAAAAATCTGAAGTTTACGTTTTTTCTTGAATTGCTAAATCTTGAGTTTTCTTCTAGACGGAAATGCTGAACTTGTTGGCATTCCGATGTTAGTTTACATTACTTCACTCGCATCGACGGTGAAAATTTTGTTGGTTTTTTAGCTCTGGTTTTCAGTTTAAAGGCCCCATTGCTCTATCAGCATGAAAAAAATTATCATGAGGCATCGCTGCAAGTTTCTCACTATAGTTTCGTAACTGTAAATGACCGTGATTAGCCAGCTTTTGAAAAATATAACATCACTGAGCTTCATAGAAAAATGGTTTGAAAACTTATTTGGGTCATTTTAGTTGGCAACTAAAATGACCTACTTTCGATTTCAGAAAATGGTAAAAATACAATGTACAGGCGTGGCGTCCCAATCACTATCCCGCCTATGTTTATATAGCATTCATAGACAGGAAACCAGAACAGGAAATTGTATTTTGTGGAGCGATTTGTTATTTTTCAAAAACTTGTTTTCTCTACTTTTTGCACGCTACATGACTCAATATATGCACATCAACCCACATTTTATGATCAAACGTGAAGATTGAACCGCTTTTTACAATGATTTGAGTTTAGGCGTTTTTACCGCTGATAGGACTATGAAATAACTAATTAGGGCCCCGCCAGACGAAGTCGCCGGAGGCCCTATAGTAATCACCTTGTCTGTCCGTCTGTCTGTCCGTCCGTCAGCCTTTTCGTGTCCGGGCCATAACTCTGAAACGGTTTTAGATATTTTCTCGAAACTTCGTACAAATATAAAACATCATCAGACGATGTGCAGAGAACAAGAACCATAACTCCACCTACATTTTTTACGGAATTATGCCCCTTTGTTGTCCGTCCATCAGCTTTTCGTGTCCGGGCCATAACTCTAAAACGATTTGAGATATTTTCTCGAAACTTTCTACAAATATAAAGCATCATCAGACGATGTGCAGAGAACAAGAACCATAACACCACATACCTTTATTACGGAATGACGCCCCTTTATAATTTTTAGTATGGAAATCCTGTCCGGTCAGTAACTTTGAAACTGTTTGAGATATTTCCTCGAAACTTGGTACAGCTATAAAGCATCATCAGATGATGTGCAGAGGACAAGATTCATAACTCCACCTACATTTTTTACGGAATTATGCCCCTTTGTAATTTTTAGTATGGAAATTGTGTCCGGTCCCTAACTTTGAAACCTTTTGAGATATTTTCTCGAAACTTGGTACAGCTATAAAGCATCATCAGATGATATGCAGAGGACAAGAACTATAACCTCATCTACATATTTTACAGAATTATGCCCCTTTGTAATTTATGTCTGGAAATCGTGTCCTGTCTGTAACTCTGAAACCGTTAGAGATATTTTCTCGAAACTTGGTACAGTTATAAAGCATTATCAGACGATGTGCAGAGAACAAGAACCATAACTCCACATACATTTTTTACGGAATTATGCTCCTTTATAATTTTAAGTATGGAAATTGTGTCCGGGCCGTAACTCTGAACCTGTTTGAGATACTTTCTCGAAACTTGGTAAACATATAAAGCATCATCAAACGATGTGCAGAGAATAAGAACCATAGCTCCACCCACATTTTTACAGAATTATGCCCCTTTGCAATTTTAAGTATGATATTGTGTCAGGTCTGTAACTCTGAAACCGTTTGAGATATTTTCTCGAAACTTGGTACAGATATAAATCATTATCAGACCATGTGCAGAAAACAAGAACCATAGCTCCATCTACATTTTTATGGAATTATGCCCCTTTGTAGATTTAAATATCGAAATTGTGTATGCTCTATTACTCTGAAACCGTTTCATATATTTTCACGAAACTTAATACAAGTATAGTGCATCATCAGACGATGTGCAGAGAACAAGAACTGTAACTCCACCTACATTTTCTATGGAATTCTGCCCTGTACTTTTTAGTATGGAAATCATGTCTGCTTTATAACTTTAAAACTCACAAAGATATGTTCATGAATACTTTGCACAAATATAAAGCATTATCAGATGATATGCAGAGAATAAGAATCATAACTTCATCTACATTTTTACAGAGTTATACCCCTTTGTAATTTTCTATATAGAAATCATGTCGGCTCTATAACCTTAAAACTGTTGAAGATACTTTCACAAAATTTGGTACGAATATGAAACATCATCAGACAATATGCAGAGGACAGGAACTATAACTCAGCTTATATTTTTTTACAGAACTTTGCCCCTTTGTAATTTTGTGTATGGAAATTGTGTCCATCCACTCTGTAGCTTTAAAACAGCAAAATATATTTTCACAGAAGTTGTTACAAATATAAAGCATATCAGACAATCTGCAGAGAATAAGAATTGTCACTCCATTTACATTTTTTACAGAATTATGCCCTTAGTAATTTTTAGTGTAGAAACTGTAGCCAGTCTATAACTTTAAAACTGAAAGGTTTTATTGTTATTTCCAGTTGGTGACATATGACTTAATGCCATCAATAGCCCCGTATAAAGGCGGGGCCCTATTAGTTAACATGTTTCTAGTTTGCATTGCGAGTGCGTTGCAACGTCTTACAGCGTAAAAACTGACGTTGTTTGGTATTTCAAGACGATGTTTTATTTGTATGTTTCGTAAATGAAGATTTTCTTTCTATTTTCCAAATACTCAATAAATAACCTTTTAAATGGTATAAAATTTATTATATTTGCTCGTACGTTAGATATACTGTATCAGGGAAAATTATAAAGATGGCTTGAAAATGAAGTTGTCACCAACACCTGACGTTACGTCCATAAGACCTGTGCATTGCTTTGCAAGGAATAAATCGATAACAGTTGCCACTCTTCTAACTTTTGTATGGATAATGTAGGCAATGATGGACAAGCAGTTGACAGAGATTAATTTTGTATTTTCATCGATATTTGACTTGAAAAGATTTTACATATGAAATCAGCTCAGTGGTATGACTGGGACCTAATAAAATGCGATGTAAGTTAATAAAGAAAAGTGTCTTTGTCTAGTGTTTGGTATCATTGTAAAGACAAAAAGTAGTATTTTAGTAATTGCATAGCAGTTGTACCCACTATGCCCCTAAACAAAGTTATGTGGCCATTTGCAAAACTTTTCGAACGCCCCTCGTATATGGAGTAAAAATGTATACCATACAAATAGACCCAATGCCGTATTTACAATCGCCCGGGAATCAAGTGGGCCATTGTTCTTTAGTAAATCTTGTATCTCACACTCGCTTTTCACAAGAAGTCAATTATAGATCCTAAATACGGACAACAAATAGAATATACAAATATTTGGAGTGTACATAAATAAGTTATGAATATTCAAAAGAATGGAGTGATTTAAAAATCCAATAAATATTATATAGGTCAATAATGACAATACAACAATTTCGACTTCCGAATGACTATTGACATTGAACAAGAAAGTCTACAAATACCATATGAGCCGCGACACGAGAAAACCAACAATGTGGTCGTGCGTCCAGCGCAGACTCAGATCAGCCTGGGCATCCGCCCAGTCTGATCAGAGTCTTCGCTGTCCGCATGAATGTAGCTTAGACCCTTAGCTACCTTTTAAGCGCTTAGCGAAGAGTCTGATCAGACTGGGCATTCTGATCAGACTGGGAGGATGCCCAGTCTGATCTGAGTCTGCGCTGGGCGCACAACCACATTGTTGGTTTTCTCGTGTCGCGGCTCATATGAAACTCGTTGAACGCATAACGGGCACCAAACATTTTACGATACATTTATATTGGATAACCAAGCCTGTTTTAATTAAGCACTTGAAGGCACAAGCTTGCGAGGAAACACGCACAAACCCAGTTTCAAAAATCCAAGGGTTTCTTTGGTTCATCTAGAGTTCTAAAACATGGGTGGAGATAGAATAACAACTAGAAAATGTGTTTATGAAACACTATGCCCCCAACCGTATGCTTGCCTCTAAAGAATTTAGGTTCATCCCATAATGTATGTCAGTGCTTAATGTATAAGTCAGAAATGGTTATTCAACCCAGTGCTTATAATATTTGCTAAAAAGCTAATCAGATCAATTACACCATGGCCTGTAACTGTATGCCAAATATAATCATGCTAGCTTAAGCGTTTCTTCAGATATTTTGGTCTCAAGGTTATTCCTATATAAAATGCCTATGTCGGGAAAGGGGGAATAGCTCAGCCAAAAATGTACAAAATCTGCTCAAAAGTTAATCAGGTTATCTATACCTTAATCTGTAACTGTACACCAAATATATACTTGTTGGCTTAAGCGGTTCTTCAGATATTTTGGTCACAATATTATTCCTATATAAAACGCCTATGTCGGAAAAAGGGGAATAACTCAACCAAAAATTTACAAAATATGCTCAAAAGTTAATCAGTTCATCTATATCTTAGTCTGTAGCTGTATGCTAAATACAAACATGATAGCTTAAGCGGTTCTTCAGATATTTTGGTCACAAGGTTGTTCCTATATATCAAATGATAGAGTCGTAAAAGAGGCATAACTCCTGAACGACAAAACTGGCGGATGAAAAAAATACGGTCCGCTTATTTTTCATTTATATGCCACATATAAAATTTCAAGATCCTAGCGTAAGCGGTTCTTGAGTTTCCCAGCTGCCAAGACGCATGGACAGACGCATGGACAGACAGACGGACGGACAGGCCCAAAACCAATATGCCCCCCTCAACTACTCCGAAGTTGGGGGCATAACCAGCTATCTGATATACACTACTTCAAATATTTAGAGAAGCACCTCGGTCATGTTTCCATAGACGAGAGTGCAAATCATCCCCACTTTGAGGATCATTTACTTTCGCTCGACAAAGACATGGAATTTCCTATTAATTTGTCGATTTTTCAAGAGGGTGAAGGTAACTGACCGCATATGTTTCGGGCCAATATTTATCCTGCTTATATACTTGGACTGATTTTTGTAAAAATGGAATTTTGGTAAAAAAATTGTAGTTCTTCAGAACAGGTGAAAATCATGAAAATTTCGACCAAATTAAATCGACTATTTTATCTTCGAAGTATGACCCGTGTCCTTCTTTTGAATGTGTGCTCTGCTTTTGAAGGAACTCTTTAAGATTTTTGTTCGCTGAAAATGATCGAGGCATCAGTTGTACTGAAATTCTTGTTGTCTTAAACTTCAGTCCTTGTTCAAAATGCTGCAAAAGAATGGGAAATTCTCGGCTACTGGCGGTCAAATTTATGGACCTTTAAACTAGGTGTATGTTGTAGTAGTGTCTCTGGGAAAAAATCAGCTGCTTCTTTAAATATTTTGAGCAATTTATATTTGAGCCGCGACACGACAAAACCAACAATGTGGTTGTGTGCCCAGCGCAGACTCAGATCAGCCTGGGCATCCGCCCAGTCTGATCAGAGTCTTCGCTGTCCGCATGGAGGTAGCTTAGACCCTTAGCTACCCTTTGAGCACATAACAATGAGTCTGACCAAACTGGGCAAATGCCCAGGCTGATCTGAGTGCGCTGGGCGCACGACCACATTGTTGGTTTTGTCGTGTCGCGGCTCATTTTCCTTGGCGATCTTTATACATGCGTTGGAGTAGACTCTTTTTACAGTCTGATAGTTTGACTTCACAGACATGGCTTTAAAAAAGTCTGGCACTAGACTCGTCACTCCGCGGATAACTGGAGTTTGGCCATGTTGCACCCAAACCGTTACATCGAGGAAAAGTTGTCTATAAAGAAAATCCAAAACATACTCTTTTCCAATATTTCCTTCATGCTGCAGACGACCATTATTGCTGTTGAGCAAAAAAGCTTTTCGTCGAATTTAAATTTACGCCTTCATTAACCACGATCTGTAAGACAGAAAATCAGACTTCACCCTTTAAGCGCCTAAAAGCAGACGACAAAATTTACGTCTGCAGAAGTTCAAAAAAAATAGTTTGCCCAAGCTGTATCATATTGAGAATTCAAAAACTAGAGGGCAAACAGTGTAGCTCTGCTATTCTTGTCACTGGTGCTTAAAGTGTTAAGAAGAATTGTCGAGTGCACAAGTTTACAATCTCTATCTACGACATCGCTTCTTCAGACATCAGGATCTGAAGAGCGATCTACCTATTCTGATATACAAAATTAATTCTAACCCAAATCGAGATTTACCCAGATAAAGCTCACACCAAGTTTAACATTATATTAGCCAAGTGCTAATTAGATTAAACCATTTACTTTTCAAATCTCAAGGCCCTTCACTAGTTGTAAGCCTTATTACCATGCTGGAAGAATATACATTAAACTTTTAACAGCTTTTTTACAAGCAGTGCTAATTTGTATGAAAAAGAAGTATTTTAAATGAATGTATTTTGTTGATGGGCTACTGAATTCACAATAAGGGCATTTCAGAAAGACAAAGAATGTCTATAAACTAGAGGATGACACAGTTTGTTTTCGGGAGGTAAATATACAGTCTCGTTACTTTTGTTCTGGTCATGAATTTCCTTAATATTTCTCTTAGAATTAGCAATCTGCATATAGTGCTTTAAAGTTGAGACATGAACTTATTCACCCTATCCAACCCTGAAGCCAGTGAAACGTTATCGTAATGGCTGTAAACGGCCGATTCGCTCCGAAACTTCAATGGCTACGCCCAAACCCAGTAGGAATTTTTTTTTTTTTTTTTTTTTTTTTTGGTGTTATAATGTTTGCAATAAATGGAAAAAGTGCTTTCTTTGGAAAATAAACTTATTTTACCAGATCTGTTTGAATGAAAAGCGATTTCTGACTGATTTCTCCAACCTTAAAACCAAAATCGGAGAACAAGGTTCGGCCATAGGCTGTTCAGCAGATTTGTCCCCGAACGATTCGTATTTTTGAAAATACGCAGAAAATATGAACATACGAGCTGCTTGCAATGACTTTTAGAGAACACTTTTGAACACTTTTATCGTTTATTTAAAAAAAAAAGATAAATTATAAACGCGCGATAAAAACAATTCTGGCAAAAATATAAAGTAACGCCGGTTAAAATGTTCCCAGAATCACCTGAAATTAAGTTTCATTTTTATTTCACCTTAATTAGATACGGGTTATATTGCTTATTTCTTGCCTATCAGTTCTGTTTTGAATACTTCTATAGTTTATTGTGAAAATAATTTAAAACACTTGATAAAAATCGTCTGGCCAAAACATTCCGTACGACACGTATCTACCAGGAAATCGGTATTTAGCATGTTACAGCTTTTGAATTTAAATGTAAGTGTATCAAATAGTAGAATATAGCAAGTCTCGGCCTCGACTATGTCAGCTCGAAAGCTTGCACTAAATCTCAACATTTCCTTTATTGTTATTTCTCATTGTAGCAAAGAAACTATTTCTGAATCAACATTATAAAATGAACATGTGTTAGCTAAGTTATGGGATTCTTTGACAGTTTCAGTTTGTTGATATTAACATGTTGGTAGCAAAGCAAATAATCTCGCAAAAGAGATGTTTTTTTCGGATGATTTGGCACTACAATCAATGAAATTTAGGACACAATGCGCTGAATTTGATCAAGTATGCAAATAGAAACCATTTTTGGTGTTTTGCTGTATTTTTAACTTATTCAGTTTATTCATAAGCAGTAGTCGTATTTTGCTAATTTCCCTCGATATGCGATTTGTCAGGAACGATAGATTTTAAATGATTTTCTTTGCTCGTATTGGTCTTTATCACTACAACCCTTACAAGACCTGCAAACAGATAAGCCTTTTCAAATGCGCAGTGTGGTCAGGGGGTTTGCGTTACACTACATTATGCTATGAATGTAGATGAAATCAGAGAAGGCCTTCTCGCGGATGCGAAATTGATCTAAGTCTTCGCTTTTCGCACACTGAGTTACTATGTGCACACCTTTTCCCCTGGCTTTCTTAAATACCTTTTCTCTCACAAGGACATTGCACCTTAAAGACCATAGCGAATCTATAAATTCTATTCACAATGCTTACAATACAGTACATTAGCTGAATATGTAAGAAAACGATCTTTAATATTTTCCCAGTCTTGGGAAAATCTGCCGTAAGATCTAAGCGAATTGTGCATGCGCAAATCAGATATTCAGGGCATGTACAGTTGCAAAACGACAGTAACTCCCTGATTTGGAAAGCAACAGCACATATCATAAAAAAAAACTGCGCATGTGATCTGACAGGGATGTGTATAGCTCATACATGCCTAAAGCAAGACTTTCTTAAGGCGCAGCATTTTGCCCATTCAAATGTAAGTTTATTACAATCTGACAAAAAGAAATGATACACTTTATACTATAGTACTCTCAATATATCTTATATCTATCGCAATTATGATTTGGAGTTCGATGTTATTGAAGCAGTTGGAATTATTCTTTATTCTGTCAATGAACACTATTTGGCACACAAAACATTTTATTGACAAAGGTTTTAACTGGACTATGGTGTTCTAACATCTATGCGTATGCTTCTTGGAAATGATGCTGTTCGTACAGCTGGAATTAACGATTCAATGGAAGAACAGTTTTTATTATTAATTGTTTAAATAATGTGACTTCAGTAGAATTTGGTCTGCAAAAATGACGTTATCAATGGAAGCATAAGTTTCCAGTTCTGAAATTTTCTCTAAAAGATCTAACATTGGAAACTATTGAAGCCGCTCCATGAGATAAAGGGCCTTAAGGCATGTGCGCTTAGCGAACATTCAGCTCAGTCTGAATGATATATGCATTTGCTAGGGCTTGACGAGAACCGGAAAGACACTAACCAGACTGATTATTCTCATTATTCTCTGAGCGTATACTCTCTAGGATACGATTTCTAGTGTTGCAGCCCATTGGATTAATTGGAAATTTGTTCCATACCTCTATAGAAGACTTGCACTGAGCTAATAACTTACATGATGATGCAAAAGTAGAAAAATGTGTGTTCACAAACATTTTATAAATGTACACAACCAATTCAGCAAAACATAGAAAAACGTGGAGTTATGGAAAAACATTTATCAGTGTCCTAGTTAAAAAATCGAAGCTCTATCAAGTGGATAAAAAATACTATCATTAACTTTTGATCTAGGTTTTAAAAAAAAGTAATCTCAAGAAATTATCATACGTAATGGGTTTTTGTTGACATATGATAATAGTTGATCATAACATGACTTATCTTTAATATCAAAATATCGAGAATCGATGGTCGATGAACAGTAAAATTTAATTTCATATTTTCTACCCAAAACTACCCAAACAAGGTTATCAATTTAAATTTGTGCTGTCTATCAGAATAAATTTATCATAGCTCGTGCGTATATCAGAGCTAAAGAGATAATAATTCGTGCTGTTTATTATTTATTAGAATTAACCTATCGTAGACGTGTTACATCGGAGTCGAAAAGATAAAGATAAAAAATTACAATGTCTGTAAATTCGCCTAGAGTATTAGACCAACGTTTGGTGATGTACCGTTTCTCTAAATCCAGATCATACTCAGTTGGTAGTGGGGTTGCCAAGACCAAAAGAAAAGCCGAGTTTCAAGACTCAGAAGTTGTTTCTGTGAATTCTAACGCTCCAACGGAAGTTGTTGACAAACGGAAAGCACAAGAAGGGCAGCAAGAAGACGACATGGTGTCGACGAAGGGATTTGCAAGACTTGACATGGTAAGTCAAATTATGCTTTAGCTTTGTTTGTAAATCATACATAAGTCGCGTCGAGAAACAACATGGTCTAAATATGCTAATTACCGGGCTAAACCTGCGAACCTTGGATGCAGTATCAAACTGCACATATACGGCGCCGGTCAATCGTGGTACTGATGCCAGTCTACTGATTGCAGCGCATTCAGCTGAGCCCGATTAACCCATTTATGGCTGGTGGACTCTTCTACCCTTATAAATTGGATGGTTCCATTCGTCATTTTAGGATTGTCTAGAATATGATATTTGATAGTGTTTATCGGCTTTGATGTAAATCTTATGCAAACGCTCTGATATACTCCATATACTCTGATCAGTCGCCGCGTTCTTCGATGTCTGATCTGGTTCTGCACTTTTTGCTTATATTTTTTTTTGCGGGGGTGGGGTGGGGCGGGGGCGCTAGGCATAAATGAGTTAAATATGGAGTAGCTGATTGCAACGCATGCGGCTTAAAACTATCAAGATATTTTTAAGTATCTACATTTTTACAACTTTCGAATACTCTTTTCACGCGAAATATACAACTCAGTGCCACTAATGTACTTGTTTGGAAGGAAAGGTACTGTGCTCGCTGGTCCTTATATTAACTTAAAGTTTGTTTTACTGTAAAAGCAAAAACTCATAGTCGTAGATGTTCGAGAGAGGTGTGTCACTATATATGTTGACATATTGACCATGCTGAGAGAAAGTATGCCCTTTATCATGTGCGAAAACTCAGATCAGTCTTCATATTCGTGTAGTCTGATAAGAGTCTGGTTTTCATATTACACTTTTCGAAAATCCATGGACAGTGCATTCTAGATGCACCGGCTGATCTGGGTCTTCCCTGTTGTACATGCCACATTGCACTTTTATCCAGTGCCGAGCCCCATATATTGAGCATATTGACATATAGAAACCCAAAGCTAATTACTTCTATTGTGTTGGAATATTGGTTTTTCTGCCTATATAGACTCTTAATCTTTTACTTTGCATTACAAGTAGCTAAAGTATTGAAAAAAAAACTTGTCCAACTTGACCTCACGAATCTTGACCTAATACATGTAAATCTTCCTTTAAAGTTTCTTTTTCAACGAGTTCTTACTCGACTGTTATAGGCTCTGCTCAGCAATTTGTAATGTCGAAGTATAAAATTGGCACTCTCTTACCCGTAACTGCTAACAACTGCTGAAAGTCGTATACACTAGCATTATACATTTGATAAAAATAAGCAGGCGGACCGACAGAATCTTTTTATAAATTTAGCTAATTAGTGATTCAGCAAATAATAATAGAAGAAGAAGAAGAAAAAAAACACTTCCTAACCTTATAGCGACAGAAAAGCGGACGACAAAATTTTCGTCTGCAAACTTTCTAAAGCTATATCATATTGAGAATTCAGAGACTAGAACTAGGGCAAATAGTGTAGATCAAGATGAGGCGGCTCATTGCAAATTCGATTATTTTCATTTTTGTCCATGTAAGGGTTAACGTCTTCTTGAAGACTCGGAGATTATAGGCCTATCATTATTTCATTACTGCCTGTAAAGCTTGCGTCATATTCTGTTCTGTTATAATCTCTGCCACTGTAGGCACACCATGTATAGACCATATTGTTTGCTACAGCAACAAAACAAACATGCATTTATTTAATTGCCTCGATGCATGTAACGGAAGAATCTGACACTTGTCCATTATCTTTAACAATACTGAATTAATTTGAAATTCAAATGATGTGATAATGACAAATCAATATGAAATACAGAAGATTGAAATCAAAATCAATTTTATTCAATCATTTGCAACATTTGGACATTTAGACATACATGCCGAACCCAACTGGGGGCATCTGCGACCGTTCACAATCTTCTGGTTGCTGTCTGCAGTTCGCAGTTCAGAACTGCTCTTTTGCCGAAAGTCTCATGATTGAAAAGGTCTGAGCAAATTTCTTTCCATCTGCTGAGAATCTCCAGTTTTTCTGTTAAACATTTCTTAGACTTGTCTTCAGTAGTTGTAGATCTATCATGTTTCTCTGAAGTTAGATCTTTCACTAGCTCATATGCTTTTTTGCTGTTGTTTTTGTTCAGGGAAGTTTCTATTTCCTCACACTGAACACTTATTCAGTCCGTCTTTGCTTTCTCCAGAGCCTTCCGAATCCTCTTGTTAGCTTCTCTCTTCTGCTTCGTCCTGGATTATCTTCAAATACCACCTCTCCTCACAGAGGCCAAGAACATCCCTGGTGACACTGCGAAAGAATATATTTTCATACACTAGAGAATCAATTATGTACAGATTACGCGTCAGTATACATGTAATTAGAATCATTATCTCATAATTTCAAGACATTTTACATCACCGTCTGATTGTATGTTGTAATCCTTTGTGCGTATCACTACATACGAATGAGAAATATCCCTAGTGCAGGCAGTATAGTATTAACCCTCAAACCTAAAAAAAATAATGAAATTTGCAAACAGCGTAGTTCCAAACGAGGCAGCTCATGAGCCGCCTGATTTGGAACTACTATGTTTGTACTCTATTATTCAATTCTGACGATGACATTGCTTGCTTAAAATTTGCAGGTACTTTACCAATTATAAGTTTTGTTGTGAATTCTCCGAGGAGTCTCAAAACCTTAGATTGTAAAAATAAGTTATTTCTTTCCAGACGACACTTCAGAATATCGGCTGGTCCTCGAAAACCAATGATGACAAACCAGACCGCACCATTGTCAATGGTATGTATACGAGCCGCTATTGTTTTACGCGGAAGGATCCGCATATCGGTTTTAAAAATCCTTTATTCCCTGGCAGACTGCATTTGTTCGGATCCGACTGCGCAGTTATGCATGCGAGGTTTGACCATGCACAATTCGTATTTGCCTTAAAATAAGTTTTCATATGATATGTCGGTAGCCTTTAGATTTAAGCACAAGTGACCATACTGTTGGTAAAATTGGAAACCGGTTCCAAAATGTGTCAATCGCATTATGTTCTATAGTCATTCCGAGAAACTTGTAAACAAAAGGTCTGTGTCAGCTACTTTTTATTATTATTATCATTATTATTATTATTAATATTTTTAAATAACCATTGAGTCACCAATCCCGTGTAACTATAATTTTGTTCGCATTTCAAATTTCTGCAGAAAGCTGCATCGCTTGAACAGTATCGGCTGAACCAGTTTCTAAGATTATTTGGCAGTTCTTCACGAGGGATTTTTTTTTTTTTTTTTGTAAAGTACATGTATTTTCCATCAACAGTAGTGCAAGAAATGGGCAGTTTCACTGAAGAGTATAATATGCTTGTTAGAACAGCCAATATATTATCGGTAAGCAACAGCGTAATCTCGTTGTTTACTAGAAAAGCAGAACTTGAGGTCCCAATGGTTATGTAACAGTAACTAAAAGTAAGTATCAGATAACTATACCTAAATCCCAGCCCAGAACTCACCATTACCATTTCTTGAACGTCGATCTATACAGTGTGGGCGTATATGAATAGCATGGTACATGTACAACTGTATTCAACGATCCGCACAGGTTACGCATGGTGCTACTGGTCGAGTGATATTATAATGTAAAGAAACATCGAACTTATGTATACTGACTGTAACAAGCCATACCTTCGGTCGACCCAGCTGACTGCGACTCGAAGAAGTCGCAGACATCTGGCTCGAGAAGGGCTCAGGAATAGGGCTCGATACGGAGCATTTAGGGGTAAATGACCCATGACCTACCGTGAAAGTGTAAGATGAAATATCCATTGTCTCTTTTAAGGTTTTTCACATTATATTTTGGTTTTGTCAACTGGTAGTAGCATAGTAATTCCTTTAATTACTAGTTCATGTCAATGAAGAATTCTTTACATACGTTTGCATGATAAGCACGAACTAAACCATATTTATCTGGTTGAATGATTATTTGAATGAAAAGCGCTACTACGGAGGATTAAAGGTAACTCTCCTAATAAGTTACATAATTTATGTACCTTTGTGATTGGTGTTAATAAATACACCCACCGGGCGCGCGGCTTTGAATAGGTGTTGAGTCGACGCTGATTCAACGTCATGACGTTGAATCAACGTCGATTCAATTCCTTCGACGTTGCGTGCCTGCTGGGTACATATCATAAAATCAAAAAGAAAAAAAATCCTATAGTAGGTTTAAATAATAAGTTTGGATAAAACCACTAGATATAAAGGTGTGTTGTCCTTCTAGTGTTACATGTAGCAGCGTTTATTTGTTACTCTCTGTTTCATACATTACTATTTCTATAGCAAATATTTGAGTTATTGCCGCCATGACTGTAGGTATATGTTTCGTTTTTGTTCTACATGTTCTTAGCTTCGCTAACCTGTATGTAATAAAGAACTTGATTCGATTTGATTAGTTTTCAGAGCAAAAAATCTGATTATATATGGGGGGGGGGGAATAAACAGAGCAGCGGAAATGGATTTTGAATAAAAATTCTATTAATTGTGCAGATAGTTTTTTTTGGTCACATGCTTTTATATAGTCCGTTTTCTCCCAAATGCAAACGGCATCCTCAATATTTTCTCAAAACTGGTGAGAGGTAGAAGATTTTCGAATTGCTCATTCTTAGTTTTTATCCTGTACATAACAAAATCATAATTTTGTAGAAATGTGAGGATTTGCATTAAAAAGTTTCTACACAAAAAGCGACCGAAAACATGTCATTTTCGCCTCTTAATTACAAGGGAGTAAAACTTGGCTGTTGGAATTCCCGTTTAGTCTTACGTATTAGAGCATATGACCAATATATGCTATCATTGGAACAAAATTTGCATAATTAATTGAAATTTTATTCTGAGTCCATTTTTCTACTTTTTGTTTCACCCATATGTTATCAAATTTTGAAACATACACTTTTTACTCGCAAAACTATATAATAGTTAAATAATTATTTACACCATAGTATCACGTGACCAGTGATACCATACGTTACGCGTGCGGACACGTTAATACATTTTTCTATTTAATTGATATACGCCCACAACTGTAGTAACAACGAGTTGACGCTGTTGCTTATCAACAATATTTTGGTTGTTCTACCTAGCAGTCGACGCCCTTCGGTAAAATTGCTCTGGTTCTGCATCACTGTTAATGGAAAATATATTACAAAAGCATCCAAAAATTTCGATCTTTAGTACTCTGTTACGTATAGTTAATCATTAGAAAATTAGAACATTTAATGAAACTTTCATCGATTTCGAGAAATTATGCAAAACCCCGATTGCACTTGGGAGCAAACGGACTATACTTGAGTGAACGGGAGTTCCAACAGCCATGCGTTACTCCCTAGTAATTAGCAGCTGAAACCTACATTTGTTTACAAGTTTCTCAGTTTTGGAACAATCTTGAAAGTTTCCGTACATGGCATTGGAACGAAATGCGGTTGACACATGTTCGATCCTGTTCCCACTACCCTGTACTATATTGTTGTACATTCTTTATTTTCACTCTTTCAATACAAAATATGGCAACAAATGTTTTAACATGAAAACAGACAAATAAGCATATGTGGAGTACCAGAATGCAACAAAGCATATTCTTATACATGCACAACAGAGAAATTAAACAGTAGTAAATTAATATCGAAAATGCGTGTTTTCCTCCCACATTTTTTTTATCATTTTCCTTATCTAATACCCAGCAGTTTATAAACAATAACCAAGTCTCAGACTATATCGTGTTGCTGTAAGAACTATCTCAAACTTTTATTTTGCTACACGAGCATCTGCACTTTTCAAAAACCCGGTTGCGACCAACAGTTGATGTGAAACAAACATCGACTGTCCAATTAAACTTAGAAATTACAGTATGCTTTTCTCTGGTTTCGTCACCAGATATTGTCAGGGTCACTGACGAGGCTTTATTAACCGAAACTACGTAGTCTGGCCCATGTTCCTTCTTCTGGATGTATTTTCTGCTCTCGAAGGAACTATTTAAGATTTCAATTATATTAAGGAACAGCTAACGCTTAGACTTTGGTATGTTCTGTTTTTCGGCAAATCGAAGTAGTTCATTGTCTGTCTTATAGATAGAACTACAACTCCCTTTGTGGCATGTGTGTATTTTATAATGGAACCTCAAACTCTTCAAACACGTTTGTTTCTTTCGCCGAAAAATGCAAAGTTGCCTGATCAAACACCAGCTGGATCTATAAGACTATTATATGAAATGAATAAATAAATTCGGTACATATAATGAGAACAAAACAGTTTTAGCAACATGCTATTTGATATTCTAGTGGCGGTGGAGGCGGGGGGGGGATTTTTGTACTTCCTCTGATTTCAATATATACTTGCCTTTGATTTGCTAGAAAATTTACCGGTTTCGTTTGTTAGCCCTTTCCGGTGTATCCGATAAAGTTTCAGTATATAATTATATAATCTTATGTCTCTAGTTCTTACACAGTTTTATTTTCATTTTTTTTCAGTTGATGACTTCTATAAGCTCACAAATGTAAGTAAACGTTCTTATCTCAGTTTTAGTTTGAATTTATTTTGTTAGATGATTGAGTGAATAGTAGGTATAGCGAACCAGACTGTCGATATATCAGGCTGAAGCAAGCCGGTGCGCAGAGTAAGCAAGAAAGCGGGTAGATAACAACTGAGAGGGAGAATCAGACAGATAGTACCTACCGAGCCGGCCAGGCCCAGAGGTTATAAAACTTGAGTACATTTTCAAACTGAAAATGCTCGGAAGCAGCCAATCAGTGTACTTTATTTTGAGTTTGAGATTATTCTCAAGTTTTATAACCTCGAACCCAAGCCATAAGTGTATTGAAGCCAAACAACACCAATGTAAGAAGCTAGAATGGCATAGTCTAACAACCTGTCCATCCTATTTTTTACTGTTCAAATATTTAGGATTTATGATATAGTAAATGGGGTATGACTAAAATCAACACGGTTCCTGAAATCTCTAAGGCCCAATTTCACGACGTCTTAAATCACAGACCAGCTTTTAGTTATCAAATATTTTCTTTTATTTACCGTAATGCAACACTAGTCATTGATAAGTGCTTACAACATGTTTCGAGGCGACGTGAAATCGTGTATAAGGCATGATTCAAGCGGAACTTAGTACACGTATCAGCATCCGGAACACCAAAATTTTGCACCGGCCTTACGGCAAAATGGTCCACGGACTTGCTAATATGAGTTATAACTATGACGTGAAATCGGCCCTAAGAGTGCATTGTCATCATTGTGTTGATATGTTGACTGTGTCGTTAAATAATACAAGCAAAACAGACAACGCTTACGAAATAATGAACTCTAATTCAAGATAGGTCATGTCCTATATATTTATATATTCAAAATCGTAGGCGAATCATTGGCCAGTGTCTCGAGAAACAATGCCTAGCGGCACATGTGAACGGGTGTGACTCAGAGATCAGATATCGAATTCTGGCCCCGAGGTTATAAAACATGAGTACATTAAAGCAGACTGATCGGCTGCTTCCGAGCATGACTCTCAAACTCAAAATAATGCACACTGATTGGCGACTCAAAATAAAGCACACTGATTGGTTGCTTCCGAGCATGTGCTCGGAAGTAGCCGATCAGTCTGCTTTATTTTGAGTTTGTGAATGTAATCAAGTTTTATTACTCTCTGGGCCAGATACCGAATTCTGATCTCAGTCCTCTACGCCCGTATTTAGTATCTACTAGAAAAGAGCCCGCGCAAGCGCGGAAATATTTCATGATGGTCAAGTTTATATAAAAAAAGTGAGTTTTAATTTTTCAATGTAAATGGCCTTAGGCCCAGGTGAAAATATTACCTTTACCATGAATACTCACTAAAGCTTCATTTACCTAATTAGTTGTCTGCATCTACAAACTTTCAGGTAACAGACTGCATTGTTTCTAAAAAAATCAACTTTTTTCACTTTTTCCTATAGAAAAACCTAGGTGACTCAAAAGTTGACCTTGCCGCAAACAGATCTAGGTCATCCCAGGGTCATCATTTATATAAATTTTGTTGAGCTTTTGAGTCCTTGATGCGACATGCTAACTTTCAAGATCATAGGATTTGTGGTTCTGGGGGAGAATTGGTTGATTTGGTGCTTAACGTCCACTGTAAACAGCTAAGGTCGTGTCGGGACGGTCATTTAACCTAACCACACTATTCCTGGGCAGGCTTAGACCTCCTAAGCGGTTAACCAGTATTAAGTGCACATACTTTCGCCAGTAACAGACAACTGCCCTTCTTGAATCAGCGGAAGGAGAAACGAAAGTATGTGGCCAGGCCGGGTTTCGAACCCAGGACCTCTGACTTATGTCAGGTGCCCTACCGATTGCGCTACACGGCCCGGCGTGGTTCTGGGGGAGAAGATTTTTGATTTTTTTTTACCATAATAAATGTTTGCCATCTTGGTTATGTGACCTGTCCTGGGAATTTTTTTTTCTGAAAAAATTGGGTCCTGAAACGTTTTGGGGGAAATATTCAAGCCATCTGAAGACTAAAGGCTGAATCATTGAAATTGATTTGTCTGCTTCGCTGGAAAAATGCCCTTTCTTACCTGGCGCATGTGTGTTAACCTTAGACATTTTTAATTTTTGTCTTTTCGAAAGTTCAGTTCAGTTTGAATTATCCAAACGACGTTACCCAAGAGGTCAGCGGTACGTAACCATAGCCGCACATTTGGCGCCGTGTGTCCGTCCAACTTTTCGAAAGACCATGTGCGTTGAGCTTTATTCTTCAATGGGCGAGTTCGATTGGCTACTCGTATTGACTATCGTTCTGGAAGAAAATGGGTCGTTTCGAGCCAGGGCCGTCGGGACTATGACCATTTAGTTCTTCATCCGTTTAGACATATGAGCAAAAATACAAAAATAAATCGTTATTTATGGGGAATGACGTACGTTCATGGGTCGGACCTGCTAAATTTGGACTTGCTAAGCAGCGCGCCGATATAACGACGCAGAACCGAAACGACCGGATTAATTTTAAACGTGTATGTATGGGTCCTACTAAAGACAGAAAAGGACTTTTGCCACCGAAAAGGACCGAAAAGAACTTTCGGGCACCGAAAATGACTTTTTAAATGCCATTTTATGCTATAAAAACGTTTGAAATCTATAAAGGGTAAAATATTTTATTTCTAAACATAATTTTCTAGAACATTAAGTGAAAAATGCCGTTTTCGGTGCCCAAAATTCGGCATTTGCGATGTCCTTTTCGGTACATGGCGTCTCTTCACTGACCAGAAGTGGAGTCTTTTTCGGTGCTGTTTTTGTTGTTGTAAAATTTTACGATGAAGATACTACAATTCACAAACTTATTATTCAAGCGCTGATTACTATCATGATGATATTAAAATTTCTAAAACATATGTTTTATATGACATTTAACGGCAAATAAAAGTCCTTTTCGGTGCCCGAAAGTTCTTTTCGGTGGGGTAAGTCCTTTTCTGTTTTTAGTAGGACCGCGTGTATTCGAGTACACGATAATTTCACTCGAACGCACCCATTGTTGACAAAAAAGATTCGACCAATAGTCGAAGTTTCTAGAAAAATACTTGGGAGAATTTAAAATGAAAGACGAATTTAATTCCCAAAATCTTTAAATCTACGTGAAACTAAAACACACGCTAACCGAAATTATCAATGATAGCAATATGCGAAAGAACCAGTATAGAAATTACGCTTGAAAATGCCACCGATTTTGCAGTTTATGCGTTACTTCGTTTATTTAGTATTATAGATATATACAGAGAAATTCACAGAGTAAAATTTGCCTGCCCCGATGCTCAGACCGCTCTGAGCCTTTGGTTTTTGCTCACATGCATACATTGTTAACAGCCAACAGTATAATTGATCATTTTGTTTGCCCGGTTATAGATGGCATTTGACCTTATAAGCGACAGTCACATATAGGATTTGTCCATAGTAAGAAAATCTCATGAGTTTGGCTGAGTCATTTGACAATTTACCCAATATATACTGAACGTCAAAAGAAACGCATACAATGTAAATGCCCAATTTATTAGAAGGTATAGGTATATGCTCTTATTTAGACATTTTGAGTTACTTTGTTTATGATATTCCGACAGAGTGAGCACCTTAACGCATCGATATTCCATAAACTTAAGAGATCAGAACGCTTGCTTTTTTGATGGGGTTAAACTTTAAGTCACCATACTTTCAGAAGCTGAATTTTAAATTCCATATAATGCTCAGCTAATTATTTTCTCCAGGCATAATGTTCGTGGCAAGGGTAAGAAATAGCGAAAAAAATCAAAGCAGTCGAGCCTTGTTTTTTAGAGAAACATTCAGGTGAAAGTTGGCAGTAGAAACAGTAACACTGGCTTACCATTGGATTTCCCATAGACCTTTTAACACCCTGTATTTCTTGAAAAGAACAGAAACCATTCATACGAAGAGATTAAATGAATTAACAAGAGTAAAATAAAAAGGTTTGCAAAGAAATTTTTCGTAGCACTGCAGAACTTTTGATGTTATTGTACTTCCTATTTCGCTATTTGTTTAATTGCAAGGGAGATAATTTGACAAGTGTTCAACTTCAAACTGCTGTCATGTTCCTAAGAAAAATATCATGGTAATAAAATCGACGTCTTTTTCATAACCACACATCAGAGTCGTGTTTTGGCAACATTTTGTTATACCGCCAAAGGAAAGACAACTCTTTCAACAACTTTGAATGTTTCACGATAAATT
The DNA here is from genome assembly GCA_963989385.1 of Ctena decussata. NCBI lineage: Eukaryota > Metazoa > Mollusca > Bivalvia > Lucinida > Lucinidae > Ctena > Ctena decussata. Next base: position 60,370,773 of record OZ022503.1, read on the forward strand.
GAGATAACTCTTTAACCCATGTTTAATTTTGCAAGAAGATAAGTTTATATTGTTGGCAGACGTCAGTAGTGTTTTCTGCTATATATGATTTAAAACCTCAAATCAGTTGACAGAAGAAAACTGAACCTAAACTTGTATGCGTTTCTTTTGGCGTTCAGTATATTTATGTTTGCAACAATCACTGTCGTGTTTGTTAAACTTGGCTAGCATATAACATTTTCAGCTCAACTGTTCTCCATCTTGTTTTTTATAATTTCATCAGTCAAATTGGCCACACTAACCTTTATACATAATCATGAAATTAAGTTTGAAGTACAGAAAAAGGCTAGCCACTCCAAGGTTCGGATAGATTCTGACTGATGGAACTGCTAACCAATAAAGCTAATGCATCACAGAAACGCTATTATAAGTTATGAAAGTTTAAGTTAAAATCAGAGAAAAGCTAAACGGTCTGAAATTAATACACCTAATGAATCATAGAAATGCCAAAATAACCTTAATGCAGGTAAGAATTATGGAAAAATACAGAGTCTGAACTTCATGAACGAAATGAATAATGGTAAGCTAAATAAGATAAACTTTAAACAAACTTCATAGACATTTTTTAAGAAAACGAATATTTCCTTTAATTTTGATGTTATTTAACCACATTAGCAACAATCACAGGTAAAACTATTTTCTTTCCTACTGTAGAAACGAGTATATTCAACTTGATTAGTTAAATATTTTGTAACAAAGAAATAGATACAATTTAAAAGCGCTGAAAATGATGAAAAATGTTTATTCAGTTAGAGAAGTATAACAGCAGAACAACACCAGTACCACTAGAACTACACAAGGGCGTAGCTACATATACGGCAAATACGCAGGTGCGTATTGAAATTTTGTCAAAATTGACAAAATTTCAAAACACACCTGCATATTTGCATGCTGAAATTTTACACTTTAGACAAGATTTCTATACCAACTGCCAAAGTGACTGAAATACTACCTTTTCCTTCAAGGGGTAGAGTATGACACTTGATTGTGCGTATCATGAAATTGTTCCTAGATACGCCGCTGCTACATGCATATATTGTGCCGTAAAGGTCTACAAACGTAAAAACATTATTTTGCCAGTGACCTGTCCATCGATAATACATTACGTTTGATCTTCAAAATAAATAAAGGTTGTGGCTGGTAAACATGAATGAAATTTTATTGATTAATGTATATATCTGTATTCACTAAAAGTATAATATAGTATGATCATTTTATTGAAAATAACGTGTCACTAGTTTACAATACCGTTATAGGTCTTTGAGCAATTCAATATCTACATTTTCTATTATTGCTCTCCATGCCCCGATAAACGTACTTAGCTTTTATGCATAGATACGAAATACCTTTCCATACTCTCAAATGGTATTTATGATATAACATACATGATAAGCTGACATTTGAAATTCCATTACATGAAGGATTTGATGATACATATTCATGTAAAGTCATGGTACTTTTAGATTTTGGATTTATATATTTGGATAAAAATCAATTTGTCGTGATAAGAAACTTCAACAGTTTGGGAAAATAACAAACAACAAGGAATTTACAGTTAAAATAAGTTAGGATAAAACAATGAGGTTCGGAAGTCATTAACTTGTTATGTTGAGAATCAAGCCAGAGATTTGATAGATAAGTTCTTTATATTAATTTAATATAAAAAAGGTTCGTCCTATTCGGGATTGTTACCTCGATCGATAACATGAACTACAATTTGATACTGTGAGAAAAAGACCGTATGACTAAAACTCATTATATTTCTGAAGAGGCATTGTAATCCTGTGGGCTGAAAACTAAGAACAACGGTCAGCGTTCATTCAACGATGCGAACTGCACTCCGTTGGACGGCAATATTTTCAAGATTGTGAATAACCTAATGGATTAATAACACTTCAAGAATTTTACTAAATGCATGGAATTTATTACAATGTTTCTTACCAGCTTGGCTTATCTCTTGCGGAATTACTGAATACAAATAGGAAAGGAACTGTGTAAATGAAGACGCATCTTGTTGTAAATATAAGGGGTACAGCAATTTCGTTAGACGTGTTGTTCAGTCTTGTGGATCAGCTTTAGAATTGTTGTTCAAAACTACATGATTGATAATTATTTATACGTCTGAATACCACATCCACTATGGCGACCGATAGCGCGATGATTCCATGAGATATAGCAACAAGTACTACGGGAGAGAGTTATTTCTTCGAAAAATTCTCTTGTTCATTTGCTTCGTGATTACCAATCATGTATGACTCTAATATGAAGTCTGTTTGGTACATTGACCAGGTGGAGTTTCGGCGGCTTCAGGAGCAGGTGCGCGATGTCAGCATGAACCTCAGAAACAAATTCAGGACATCAGCATATCAGGTAAGTGTTAGTGCTTTTGTTTCAACGTTGTGTTCATGCCCAGCACTATGCCTTTCTTTTTCTTAGATATGTTATGTTTATTGCATTTTGATCTTCGGCAGTCCCCCTTGATTCTTTTAACTCTCACAGTGTTAGTTTGCATACCCTAGACAATTTTATGACTTGATACTTGGTTATAATGTTGTTTTCTGAGACCTTATTTGTTCTGGCTGTATGGCATTTACGGCATTTACTGAGGTTCTTCCCTGTTGGATCATACATATACATTCGGTCTATTGAGCTGATATATACAATTTCATCATTTGACCATAGACAGACAGGCTAGGTCTAACGAATAATTTGAATGTTAAGAGGTATTATTGTCCAGTTTAAACATGTTTAATTTTCAGCTTAAACTAAAATAAAAAATGAAAGTTGAGTACGACAGATGTCCCTTTAAACATATTGTCGGGATAAGATGTCGCAGAGGTTCTAAACTGCTTGCCTTTCTTTGCTTAGAACGATATGGGTTTTTTCATTTGAGGCTTAGAAAGATAGGTTTCGCGACTGGGCCGATATTAATGCCGGTACACAATTTGTCCACGATAGTATCATCAACCCAGTAATCAGTTCTTTAGCACTGATTGAAGTAATTTATCAGATGATGTTAGCAGCCGAGTAGTGAACCTTAGGGGAGTTTGGTATCCACAATTTTGGACTGTGTGCAATTCTCGCTTTATCACCCATCTCTTTCCTTATGCCTGTGGCTGTCGTCTTTCGCGGGCCATGGGAGCTGTAATGGCTCAGTGGGGGGAACTGTGTTCTTTTGTTCCCTGTTGCTGGCGTATGCGGCTGCTCTGTCTCACGACTTATGTTAGTGAAAGAGTGCTCGGAGAGGGATGTGGTTGCTTGTTGAAACTTTTCCATTTTCTTTTTTTTCCGAAGATTCAGGGTTCAGCGGCATTTAAGAAATCAAACACAGACTTGTTCATCAGTCAGACTAACTTTGCTATGGGTACTTTTATTTTTAAAATATCTTTTTGTATGATGCCTTCTCTTTGTGTACACAAATTTGAGATTTAAATGACTGGGATTCGTTGACTGGTGTCTGGTTAGCAATAGTCTACTTTTCAGGTACCTGTTGTTTGAAACTAAGCTTGACTGCATCGAGACCCCGCTAATTGCTCTTTTATACTTTGAGAAAAAATGCATATGAAACTTACAGAGAGTCCACTGTATCAGATATAATCTGAGTTTTGTTTCTCACAATTCACACTTCAAAGATTATTTTGCCACGTCCGTCTTTGCTTGGGTTTTGCTAATATGCAAGGCACTAGTGACGGTTCTAAGGCGGTTTGGCTGTTGTAGCTCCTAGTTTTAGCTTGCCTGTGACTGTTATTTTGGAATATGCCGTTCCGTGTTGTCGTTTGTGTTCCGCAGTTGTTATCTTTCGACGTCTTCAATGCCTTTTCTTGGTATTTTGGGTGCTAGTGATGTGATTCAGTATGTACGTATGTCGGTATGATCGGTTTAAAAGTTGGACAGTGAGCCTTATTGCTGTATTATATTCGAATAGAGCGTAGCTGCATACCAAAAGTATAGTTTGTGCATTTGTGGGAAGTTTTCAGCACCCGATACTTTAATAAAAGTCAAAATTGCAAATGATGGGATTTGCCTATTTTTCAGTTCGGGTATATGTTGTCATGTATTTTGGCAGACACGCAGTTGTGTACGAACTGAAAACATTTCAACACACAGGTGTTACAACTACACTCAGAACTAATATATCAGTATCTCTTGTTTTCTTTTAAAGATGATGCAGTATAATTAAGGCATTGCTTTTTTTTAGCATGATGCTAATTGAAGCATATATAATAGCAGGACGCTGGTTGGGAAATCCTGGGGCCGTATTAATAAAGCCACTTAAGTGGTTGCTATGCGGTTGCTAAGGCTAAATATCTATAAAGGAGATTCCCTACAACTATGAAATTTGGTCTGGAGGAACAGTCTTACAAAGACTGTTCCTCCAGACTAAATTTCATAGTTGTAGGGAATCTCCTTCTAAGAAATTTAGCCTTAGCAACAGCATAACAACCACTTAAGTCGTTTTATGAATACGGCCCCTGAACAACCTCGCCAAATTCTTTCAGGCATGTTCTAAAGCGAATGGGACAATATGAGCCGCGACACGAGAAAACCAACAATGTGGTCATCCGCCCAGCGCAGACTCAGATCGGCCTGTGCATTCACCCAGTCTGATCAGACTCTTTGCTAAGCGCTTAAAGGGTAGCTGAGGGACTAAGCTACCTTCATGCAGAAAGCGAAGACTCTGATCAGACTAGGCGGATGCCCAGGCTGATCTGAGTAGGCGCTGGACGCACGACCACATTGTTGGTTTTGTCACGTCGCGGCTCATATATGTAACAAAAATGAAAATATGTATTGTGATATACTAGGTTGAAACATATTTTTGAATGCAAGTTGTTTTTCTTTCTTTGGCTCGTTAGCAAGAGCTAAGAAATAAGTTTTCCTTACCTGTGAATTATCGCTGATTAATACATGCCGTTGGAGAGCAGATCACGAAATTTATTCACATTGGCGAAGCCGGAGTAAATTAATATTCGTATCCGTGCGACAACACATGTGTCAAACAGCGATAACTCACCGGTAAGGAAATCTATTTCGATTCTAATAAGAATGAAAATTCAAGGATATTGCGACGCTTCCAAAGGACTATTTTTAGGCGCACGTCGACAGAAGTAAATGTGCATACGAGGTCATCAAAGCGCAGAATTTGCACATTCGACAACGTGATTCATCACAAATTTTCAGACGCCGCCACATCCTAAACGCTCAATCGAGAAAACATTAACGTCATGTAAGAATAAAAGGAATACAAACACCGCATTTTATAGCGGACTTTTGTGGCACCACAAATATAATTAATTTCTAATATACTTCATTGATAATTCAGATGCCTCCATGTGAACAGCCTGGTTGTAAGGTAAGGGAAATAAATCCTGCATTTGGATTATAAATTATATTTTATTCCAGTCCCATGCTGTTGTAATATAGGTAAAAGATGATAGAATATATTATGTAGATCTACTGTTTATATTGATTCTTTTCGTCTCAGTGCTGCAGAAGACGTCTGTTGCACTGCTTGGAAAAGAATTAATACTGAAAAGTCAATATGTTATGAACCAGCCAAATTTGCAAAAGAATTTCTCTGAAGAGTCAATATATTATAAACCACTCAAATTCACTCAAACATACGTCGCCATTCGGAATTTTCCTAACATGTAACTCACTGCTAAACAACAGCATATGGATTGAAATGTGTATGCATTGCATTGCAAATTCGCTTGGTTTTATTATCCTAAAGTAGATAGAAAAAATCTAAGTTTTCAACCTTGCCTTTATCATGTATTGGGAAAACAGTGTTTTAACATGTCATGCCTTTGGTATATACGTTTATATTAACTGTTTATATACATGTAGTATTCGTTTTAACATTAACACTTTTCTTCTATCATTTAACTATTCTTTAATTCTTTATGTCATACTAAATTCGGCCGTTGCACTGCGAGTGCTAACTTTTCAGAACTTATTTAGATACCTTAAAATGTAAATTACATGATTCGTCAGTTGCCCGTCAGTTTTTCTAGTTGTTCTTCTGTTGTTGTTTTTTTTTTCTTCAAAGAGCACGCTGCTTTAGTTATTTGCATGCTTTGGTCTTCATTTGTAATAAAGCTTTAATAACTAACACCCTGATATACTCTCGCCTAATGTTTAATCAGATTCTCAGCACAAACTCTAAGCCTGGCTATTATGCTTCAGAGTTGCACGATATTGTTAGCCAGGTTATAAAAAATATGTTTGCGGAGATATGCGAAGTATACATGCGCAGGTCAGCTTGTGCGTAGTTCACATAAGTTTTATTTCTGGTTTTATCACGACTGCGCTCATATGTACACTAACAAGTGCATGCTTTGTATTCAGTTTTGTATAGTTTATGTTTCCTACAAACTAATAACCAGAGGCATTGACGACCTTTTTCAATGGTTGAAGCATATACTTATTTATTGTAACATCCTCCAGCTATTTATCTTCCAGTATTTTGTTTGCTCGTTTTTTGTAATCAAGCTTGTTAAAGTGGTCCTGGTGTTTAGGTGTATTATACAGTTGTACTGTCTTGTCGTAAAAGCCGGCTTAAATAGCAACGCGGTGGAGGGTCCTTGGTTGCGAGAGGACGCTGGTTCGACTATCCATAGGAGCGACTATCCGCAAGTGTCTCAGTGACACTTATTGGCACTGGACGCAAATTCTTCCTTATTTATGTACAGTAATTATTGCCGCACCATTTGATAGGAATCTTTTGGCCTGGAGCTTTTCTTTGGCAAAGGTGATCACCCAGTGAACTCTCGACGTTGGTACAACGCCTATCCAACGTTGTCCAAACGTCATGGACGTTTGGACAACGTTGGGTAGACATTGTATCAAGGTCGCACGTTCACTGATTTATGAGTTTTAACAAGCCATACCGGGGTTTCAAACTCAACCAGTAACTAATTTTGTGAATAGGTGGAACGTTATTGTATTGGGCTTTCACGTTTTAAGTAAATGTATATATTTCTATCCACACTTACTTAATCAAACAAAGTAATAAACTCTCGACAAACAAATACATTGATACTTCAGAATAAGTAAAGGCTTCTTAGGTTTAGCTACACGGTATCAAAGTAGACATGTGTATTCAGAAGACTTAATGTATAACTTTGTATCAAATTGCAAACTACATTTGAGCCGCGACACGACAAAACCAACAATGTGGTTGTGCGGCCAGCGCAGACTCAGATCAGCCTGGGCATCCGCCCAGTCTGATCAGAGTCTTCGCTGTCCGCATGGAGGTAGCTTAGTCCCTTAGCTACCCTTTAAGCCCTTAGCGAAGAGTCTGATCGGACTGGGTGAATGCCCAGGCTGATCTGAGTCTGCGCTGGCCGCACAACCACATTGTTGGTTTTCACGTGTCGCGGCTCATTTAAATTGTAATTGGAGTATACCTGATAACGTACATTCTGCAGGGGTTCGATAATTAAACGATAGGTTTAATGGATTTGTTGACGTTTAGTACAGGTTGACCAGGGCATACTGATATTGCTGATTGTGCGGACTTTAATGAATTTGAATGAATTAAAATTTTATGGTCTTATAATAGATATCCAGAACTACATAAACGCTTTTTCTACACTTTGTAAGTCTGGGCGCGTTCAATTATTCCGTGATGTAGATAATTCTTTCTGTAAACGGGATGCCATTTAAAATATCAGCTGGATCTAAAAAATATGGTAGTTTTGTTGAGTGGCATGAACAACATACGTGTCATAGAAAGCTACAGTTATTAAGGCCGATGATATTTAGAATGTTAAGACTGTCATGAAAATCGAAATCCTCTGTGATCGCCGGTTATTAAATTTACTTAACACTTCATATATATTTTTTTTCTTTTTGGTGCCAAACCTTATGTCAACATATACCATGTTTCTTAAAAGTTTCTAGTTTGATGTGTGGCATGGAATCGTGTTGAAATGGACACAAGACACAGTACTTTTGAATTGTTAGTCATTTGCTAATTATAGATTGCAAAGGATTTGCAAAAAGTCCTGTAGAATTTGCCTTGTAGTAGATTAACTGATTGCTTAATAGAAAGAAGGTAGTAGTTTGGACATAACAAACCAAACAACGATAAACCGAAAGCTTTAAGTGTATGTACATAAGTTTATAACCGTATAGAGAATTATCTTTAGATCACAACGGATTAAAATCAACCAGTCAAAAAGGAACAATATATCCATATTAACTTAATAAGACTTATAGAATATCTGTATGAAATCTTACATTTGCTAACGGTGTAGTATTGTCATTGTACGCCGCGGAGGAAGGTGCTGCTTTTAAAAGTGATAATCCAATCAAGAAATTCTGCCGGACATACTTAATTCTGGACCTCTTATGGATTATTTGATATTACCGGTAGAATATTAAACCCTACCAGCTCATTTGATCGTGAAATATCGATTGATTTGACGGATAAATCATCAACAGACAATATGAAATAAATTGCTTTCTTATCGGCTGTGTCTTGTCGTGGGCGACAATGTAAACTTAAACAGCTGATGGTCTAACTTGGCGAGCGATATTGAAAATTTCTGATACTGACTTCCTCTTAGTCAATGGCCCATAAATTGACTGTCGCTCTATTTTTATCCAAAGATATAGTAACTTTGAAAGACAGAATGCATGAGTATGAAAGTGTAAAGATAATTATTAACAACTCTGTTATATGAGCAAATGCTGCAATAATCAGATAAGTGAACAGTGCTGTTGTAAGGAATAAAGTGAAGTAAGAGATTGATTTTAAGGACTTTCAAGCAAGCTGCAGTCACGTTCCTGTTACTTAAAGCATGCATTGTTTGCATGTACCTCAAGAATATGATAGCGACTTATTTCCAATTCCCCACCCACCGACAAAGAGAAGGAGGCGAAAAAGGAAACGGCGATATCGGAAACATGTAAGCAAGTGATTATTTCATTATTTCATTTCATTCATTTTTAATTATTGGTATTAGTAGGTTATATGGAATGAAAAAGAACTGATGTTTTTTGGTTTTTTTTTACTTTTTCATGTGGCTGTCTGGTCCATAGGTGGTGATTTCATATTAAATTTATCAGACGCCGATGATAGTAGCTATAACCATATATAGGCGTGTTGCTTTGCTATGTCCACATCTCCCAAATCCGTGCCCTTATCGTTTTCATTTATGTTTAAAAAAAAATTTTCTAACCTTTTCTAAGGCAAATTTATTTATGTTGAAGCCTTAATTTCATAGTGAATATGAAAATTGGAATGAACATGCCGTTCGGTGCAAAAGCAGGTGAACACTAATGCAAATGACATTCACATACAAAACTTGGACAGTATTCAAGTGAAAAACTTTTATTTCAAATTAGCGAAGAAATAAATGTAAAATTATCTATGCCACTACTTAGATAGTCACCATTTCTTTCCCGCAGATGTTTTAACGATTTAATTGCCGGAGTGACTGCGCATGCAAATGTCATCACTATCTCTGGTGTTTGCCTCTAAAATTGAGCCACGACACGACAAAACCAACAAAGTGGTATGTGCGCCTAGTGAAGACTCAGCATGAAGCTAGCTTAGACCCTTAGCTACCCTTTCAGTGCAAAGCGAAAACCCTGACCAGATTGGGCGGAAGAAAGTGTGGCAGTGTGATCAATGACACCATCAAGGTTTACGCGCCCATCAGTCAGCACGTAAAAGAGTCTCATGACATATCTGTGTGCCTGGTCGCCGATAATTTCACCGTTGCTTTACTCGTCACGTATTTATGTACTCTGCTGAACAGAGGTCTGATAACTCCATTCTTTTGTAGTACAAACGTCAAAACGTCATAGAAAGTGTACGGGCTGACTAGTAAGCATAGTATTTGTGAGGTACCGTGAAATTAGTGTGGCTGCTTAGTGCCTCTGATTGTGTGCCGAAATAAACTTGAAGGCGAGTAAATTAAGTCCTGTCTTTTTTCTTTTATATACTGGTTAAAACCAGTTGTAAACCCATATCCATGTGTTTAGTTTGTTTGCATTACTTTTAGCAACATTTGGAAAAGGCTGGTATTCATGGTATCCAAAAGGGTCCTGTTTTTCATAACGTTGGCATTGATTAGCCATAATACTGGAAGCTGAACAAACTGTCATGAATCTGAGACTTGTCGGTAATATACGCCTCACGGAGTTGTCTTTCAGATTCTATGTTTTGGTAGTTCTTTTATATTTTTTCGTATAGGATGACACAGATTTTATTAAGTCAATTCCATAGCGTATTTGTTCACTAGATTATTTAACTAAAATCTTGCTCATTCTTAAATTGCTTGCTAGTTGATAGTGACAGTTTACAACATTTAGTTACATATTTGCTAAAACTCTTTGTGTGATTTGCCATATTAAACCCTTTGAAAAGTTCAACAATGAAATCTTAATGTGGTTGGGATTGTAACGCTTCAGGGATACAAGTAAAAAACCATGATCTTATAGATAAATTATGCTGAGCCGTACATAGCAGTTTTGATACCCAGAAACTGGAAATTCCATAGGCTTTGTTTCGTATTTTTTTATTTCAAATGATGTAATCGGATGGTTATTTTAATGAACCTACCAAGTACCATTTGAGCCGCGACACGGCAAAACCAACAAGGTGGCATACACATCCAGCGAAGACTCAAATCAGCCTGGGCATGCACCCAGCCCGATCAGAGTCTTCGATGTGCGATTATAGGATAACTAAGGATCTATGCTAGCTGCATGCGGGTAGCGAAGACTCTGATCGGACTGGGCGGCTGGTCAGGCTGATCCAAGTATTAGTTTTGTTTGTTTTGTCGGGACGCGGCTTATTTAGCTTTGCCAGAAGGTCCTGCATAAGAAGATCACTGTTTGCATTGTTCAATAAGTAAACAAGATTCTTCATATGAGATTACAAACTTGATACATATCAATCACGTTTAAGTAGCTGATAAAATTATTTAAACGGTTTAGGATTTTTTACCATCCCATTATTTTGGCATCCTATGATAGTTTCCATCCATACATTCTATCCATCCAGATTTGAAGGAATCTGTTTCTAAGTTTTAACTATAAGCGTGGATAAGTTTTGCTGGTACTTTTCCATACGCGTCCAAAACAGAGAAAGGATCAGAAAGATTTGCTATATGAAACAAGAAATAAATTAACATAGCTCCGTTTTTCTTGTGTATTGGTTATGATGCAGGAATTCTACCCATTCTAAAGCAGGTTCTGAAATATGACATTAGAAACAGCATTTTTTTTTACATTTTATTTGTACTATAAAATCTAAAAGACATATAGGAAAACTACAAACAATGTAAATGCATAAAATTGATCTTGATATTTATTCAATACCGACACTGGTCCTGAAAATTTACAAAGGTACCTTTCCAAAGTCTCAGGACACAACTTAAACTCGTCAGTCATATGAGGCAATTGAAAAAAAATACCCTTGAATAACAATACTACTATTCCATTGTCTGCTATTCATCTGTCGTGGCAAAGTGATTGAAATAAGTATATACATATTGCATCTACGAAAACAGTATGGTCTCATCATCGATTAGCCCACTTTTGCAAAAGGGGATAACTTTATACTAATAAAATGTCTGTCTTAATTAATTTCTTGTCTCCCTTATTCATACAAATTAGTGCGTCTCAATTTCAGTTTCCTTTTAAGGAGAAGAATCTTTTAAATGTCCGCGTTGACTTAATACCTCTTCCAATAGCTTCAAAGTTCTGGAAAAGAAAAAGAGAGATAATTTTAAGAAGCATGAAAAACCCTGTAAGTGGTTCCCGGTAGGCACACAGCAGCGTTGCAACAATACTGAATCAACGGCTGTCTCACCGTCATGGCGTCGAATTAGTGTTGGTTTAGTTTTGATTCGATTCACGTTTGTGTGCAGAGTTGGTGACTAATTCAGCAAAATACCAGTCTACCTAGAGGCCCGCTACCTCAGTGCGGTAAACACTGGCCAGCTGATCCATTTAATTCTCCTTTGAGACGAAAATACATTAGATGGAAAACTGGGTTCATTTGTACACAGCCTTACATTATCATCTTCCCATCGTCCTGATGTTACTGAAATACTACTGAAAGAGACGGAAATTGAAATTCATCTGTCAGTGTGTCCCTCCAAATTTAAAATTCCATCTGTAACTATTTTCCAAGCTAGGGGAAACGTTGAAGTAGCGTCCTACTCGTCCGCGTACACCTGATTCCACCTTCTTTGATTTAAGGCCAATATTTTCCGTTTCAAATATTACCGAATTTGCCTTATAGCTTCGATGACAATCAAAGTTTGGCTATACATACTGCTCACTCCGTGTGACGTCTAACCTACCACTATTTATTTCATCATTTTTTTTATTTAATTTGACGTTTATGCTTTTAGGGCATTCATTAAGATTGAATTGTCGCTCTCGGAAATCGAAAATTCATTCTTTTTACTTAATTTGGTGGATTAAATTGTAGATAGAATTTAGTGATACTTTGAGAAATAATGACCTACCACTGTCATGGTAGTTTCATCTGTTAATTCTCGAACAATAACTGAGTCTGGTATACCAACTTCTGTAGCTTTCTGATAATGTACTAATTTTCCATCTTCCATATTAAATACTGACTGTAAGAGAAATGTAGCATGTATCAGTAGCATGTTAGAAAGTTCAAACTGTGTTTGACGATGCATTTATTGTGTTAGCGTTCTAATTGGAATGTTTAAAAAAACTGTCTCTGTGTCAATGATCTAACTATCCAGCGGGCAAAAACTGTTGCAATGAAACTCTATATTTGCTGTGTCTATATGTTACAAATAAGTTCGAGAAAACACAAATTGTTCGTTTACCAAGAAATGAATTGCGAAGGTATAGTTCAATCTATTATTTCAATCAAGAGACATGAGTTATGTTAACAGGCGCTCGAGAGATGTTTTGCAAGCACATCATGCTTAAAATGTTACTCCTGTCATTTCTTACATAAAAAACAGAAAAGAAAATTTATTTGTGACTAAGCCAGACGTGGCTTTATACAGTATAGAAAATTGTCATTAGTACGTTTTAGTGCTATTGTATCTGAAGTTAGATAAGATTTGGGGGCCACCGTCACTCGATATGTATTTCAACATACTACTACTTTTGGGTTGTTAACTTACATACCTTTACTTTTCGCCCATCCATGGTGGTTTCATCAAACTCTTCCCCTAGTTTGAAAATTAAATGAGAATTCTTGAAAGTTGATGTGATCTTTAGTTGCCATTCTCCTTCGTTTCCGCCATCTATGATTTCTTCCATGGATGAGATTCGTTTTCCTATTTGGCGTGTAGCAAACCCAACACCTGAAATCACGGGTGTCAGAGAAAGTTGTGAATTAATGACGCATACGTTTAAAGGTATAGCCTTTGTGGTATTTCCAATAGGTAATACAAGTTTATCTGTGGTCTAATTCAGAAGGAAACTTGAAACGGTATAGACCAAACACAAATGGCAGATATAGTTAAAGACAGGACTTCTCTGCCGGGAGTCAGATTCCCAACACAAAGGAATATTACCTGTACAGGTAAAGATGTGAAAATATAGTTAAACAATCACTGGTACAGAATTTACAGTGATGGTGATTTTATTGGCTGACTGGAGGTGTTGACACTGTGTGGTCAAGGGACAGAATGACACTGCGGAAGTTAATCTTCCTTATATAGTACCATCCCTGTCTTTAAAAGACACGTTCCGTTTGTAAAAAAAAAAAAATATATCGTATTTGCAAAGAAATTAATGAACATTGTTTACCCATACTACTTATCATTTGAAGGACATATGCATGTACGTCACCTTGGAACTAGCTTTTCTTCTGATGTTGTGTACCAAGAAGTTGAAACAAGTTGAAAATGCAACTTTTAATAATTTTTGTTTTGCTGTCTTAAATTATTTTTATTTTGCTGTCTTACCCACAGTTTTCATGTACTGGTCCCAGTTGACATCGGAAGACTCCAGCTTCCACGTACCAGCAAGCTTACTCATGCCTGAAAGAGTGTAATAAAACTGAAAAGCTTTTTTTTATTCTTTCATCCCTTTGGCAGCTGAATAATCGTTCGAAAATTGAAACTGCAGAATTATATATTCATACTGTGAAATTTGCCTATCCAAGTATGTTCAAAAGGTTAGATTTGGAACAGGATAATTACTCGAAGCTTACACTCGTGCTTTTCTTGCTACTTTGATTTACTAGGCATTAAATTACGAAACCAATGTGGTTTATATCCTGAACAACTTGCTTTCTTGTGTTTGGATTTACACTAACTGTCATACATTAAAATACAGCATGATGACTACAGAGTTACAGCTTATCTTGTGTGTCTTAAAATGGGGAAATGTAGTAAAGAAACAGTACATGAGTAGTAACTTATACCTGAGCCTGTTGAATAATCCTATTTGATTTTCCTCTGTGTCCTTCTCATTATCTGTGACCATGCGAAATGTTATCATTACTTTTCATATATTATCACTGTGGGTAAACAATGTAGCAAACTTTGAAACATATATCTGCCATCGACTAAATAAATACAAGGGCAAATGTCCGTTGATCTGCTTGTACTTTTAACTAAGCTTAACCTTTACATCCGCAACGGATCCTTAGGAATCTGTTAAAGATCCCATTGCCCTTCTTGCCCCAAGGTTATAAAACTTTTTCCCATGCTCAACTCAGTTTTATAACCTTGGGGCCAGGTGGTTAAAATTCATGTCATTTCACTACTTTTGTCAATTAAAAATACCGTGATTGGCCAGCTTTAACATAATAACAAAAACACACAGAATGAGTTTTTCAAAATTTTAAACATTGAAAAGTTATTTGGGTCATTTCAGTTGGTATCCATATGACTTTCTTTCGATAATATAAATCTAAATGTATATGAAATCACAATGTATAGATGGCTTCGATTCAACGCCTCGCTTTTGATTATATCAAAAATTAGATTTTATGGAATGATTTGTCATTTTATAGTCTCTCCCTGCCCTTACTACTCTATTGCAAGTAACATTACACTGGAATGCTATCAACCGTCATATTGTCATCAAATGCGACGATACAACGGCAGTTTATAGAAATTTCTTTCCAGAATTTTACAATGATAAAAGCATCTTCATGTAAATTATTATGAAAAACGGTTCAATCATCAGGTTTGGTATAAAAATACAGATTGATGTGCATATATTGTGTCATATAACTAGGGAAATGTGGGAGGCAAAACAGCCCATCGTTACACAAAATTCTTCAAAGTAATGCGATCCAAAACGCTTACATTGTATTTCTATTAAGTATTAAAGTTAAAGATATCGAAAATAGTTCTTCTTGGGCGTCAGAAAAAAAAATAAAACATTTTTTTCATGAGGCATTCGGGGATGATTTACTGTTGAAAGTTGGCCATCCACAATCATTTACAGTAGCAACTCACGAACGTAAAAATACTGCATGAAGATATTCCACTGGTAGAGCAATTGGACCTTTAAGCGATAATCGATGTTATGACAAGCTGCACTGTAAATATCGTGTCAGTTGAGATCCAGCATCATGTATTTGCATCTTGATATGATGGTATTTACTGTTGTATGCCTGTTGTGTGTACGTGAAATGATAAGTTATTTGAAGTTGATTATATTATTAGCTGTATTAAAAAACCGCCACTTCCCGAGCTACTAAACTTGAATAGCAGCCTGCAGTGAGTAATGCCTGTATCATATAGCTGTATCATATAACGACTGCATTTGCAATACCGTTTCCTTTGCTGTTGGAGCCCTATCGCATTTCGTTGTCTTTGTTACCAGTTCAGAATTACCTAATATAATCATAAGTTACCGGCTTGGAAAAGGGTAGACCGTAATCTGTTAAATTGTAAGAACATGCATCATATGAATTGTCAATATCAGTTATAGTTTTTGGTGTACGGGATACAGATCTATGCACTCCCCCCCCCCCCCCCCCCCCCCCCTGTTTTAAACATGGAGACATCTTCTGTGACTTCCTGTTTGCTCCATCGGATAGTAAAGCCCTCTTAAAATGTGAACCTACTTTCGATTTCATTAGCTTTATTTCATGATAAAGATACAACGTACAAGCGGTAAAAATATAAGCTACAGGCGTTTAACAGGTGATAAAAATACAATGTACAAAAAAAATTAGGCAAGGATCCCATTGATTGAACCGCTATTGCATCATTGCATTGCTTAACAGGGAACCAGAGACGAAACCCATATTTTTATGGAGACATCATTTTTTTAAAATACCTTGCTCCTTTTTTTGCCAGATATATGCTACAAAAACGCACATCAACCGACATATTTTCATCAATTCTGAAGGCTGTACAGGTTTCATAATGATTTGTATTTTGACGGTTTTTACCTTTGATAGGACTAGGGAGACTTTAAGTTAATAAGTAAATAATCATGTGCCCCAGCAAAGGTGAAGGGGAACATATTGGTTTCAGTAGAATGCGTCGGCGTCGGCGTCACAGCTTGTATCCTCATATTTCTGAATCAGTAGGTGGAATTTTATTAAACTTGCACGGATGCATCATTTGGATAAACCAGAGAGATGATTAGGTTCTGGTGACTTTGACCCCATTTTCAAGGTAACAGGAGGCCTTAGACTGTTAAATTTTGTGTGTCGGCGTCGGCTTGACAGTTTCTTCTGTCTATGATATCTTTTGAACCAGCGAATGGAATTTCACCAAACTTTCATGGATATATCATTGGGCCAAATTTAAGAGCTGATTAGATTTTGGTGACATATTCCTCCTTTTCAAGGTCACAGGGGTCTATCATACATAAAATTTCACTAAAATTGATATATCTCTTAAGCCTTTGGCTTGATTCCCATCAGACTGGCATAGATATTCTTTTGGAACAATTTCAGGGGTTGAGTATGTTTTGGTGACCTTGACCCCATCTTAAGGGTAAAAAAATAACACACGAATGGTTTATTTTTCCTAAAAATGAGCGATTTTCTGAACCAATGGATGGATCTTCAGCAGACTTGCATGTATGTAGCAGTGTGACAGGTTAAGTTCATGTTATTACATTGACCCCTTTACCAAGGTAAGGTCATAGGCTTGCATGTTGGTCATCTTTTGAACCAGGGGACAGATTTTCTCAAAACTTGCATAGATGTTTTTTCGACAAGCTTGAGAGCTGGGTAGAGTTTGGGTGACCTTGGCCTCATTTTCAAGGTCACAGAAGGACGTAAATAATGAAAATTTAAGGAAAATTGATATGTATTTAGAATACTAGGCTTGATTCCCATCAAATTGCAAATATTCATCTTTGGGACATTTCCAAGAGTTTCTCTGATTTTGTGACCTAGACCTCAGTATCAAGTGTTAAAGTTTCTCTAAAATGAGACACTTCTTGAACCAATGGATGAATATTCCTCAAACTTGCATGAATACATGTATATCATTTCGATGTTTAATTTTTGGTGACCTTAACCTCTTTTCAAGATCATAGGCATGTCTGTAGGGCATCTTTGGAACCATGAATTATCTCCAAACTTGCACAGATATATCATTTAGACAAGCTTTAGAGCTGGTTAAATCTAGGTGACCTCGATCTCATTTTCAAGGTCACAGAAGGTGGGACATCTTTTTAACTCTGAAAAGCATTTCTAGTTTCCTTTACGAGTTAATCCCCGTTGAGATGCCGGGAGGAAAATGAAAGCGTGTGTTCATTCCGTTAAATGCCGTCGGACGGTTTCGGGGCCGAAGCTGTCATAGTTCTGATCGCAGCCATTATAAAAGCGCGACATAAGGTGTTTCATCTACGAACTGCACTCCATGAAACGAAACGGACGTTGTTTTTTTCTTTTTCATTCCAAAAGGCTTCTTTAACCTCCATGGATCTCACCCCTTTTTATACGCCCGTCGAAGACGGGTCGTATTATGTCG
The DNA here is from genome assembly GCA_963989385.1 of Ctena decussata. Classification (NCBI taxonomy): domain Eukaryota; kingdom Metazoa; phylum Mollusca; class Bivalvia; order Lucinida; family Lucinidae; genus Ctena; species Ctena decussata. Next base: position 60,388,730 of record OZ022503.1, read on the forward strand.
TGGCCTCCGTCCGTCCGTCCGTCCGTCCTTCCGTCTGTCCGTCTGTCCGTCCGTCCGTCCGTAAACTTTTCGTGTCCGCTCCATATCTCCTCAACCCCTTGAAAGATTTTTTTGAAACTTGGGTCAAATGTTTGCCTTTACGAGACGATGTGCAGAACGCATATTTCAATGATGTCCGACAAAGGTCAAGGTCACACTTAGAGGTCAAAGGTCAAAAGGTAACATTTCGTGTCCGCTCCATATCTAGAAAACCGTATAAGATTTCTTCATGAAAGTTTGTACAAATATAAAGCACCATCAGACGATGTGCAGAGAAAAAGAACCATTACCCTACTTTCAGTTTTGAAGGAATTATTTCCCTTTGTATTTTTCGAAGGTAATTTTATATAAGCTTCGTGTCCGCTCCATATCTCGAAAACCGTCTAAGATTTCTTCATGAAAGTTTGTACAAATATAAAGCACCATCAGATGATGTGCAGAGGAAAAGAACCATTACCCTACTTTTATTTTTAACGGAATTATTTCCCTTTGTATTTTTCAAAGGTAATTTTATATAAGCTTCGTGTCCGCTCCATATCTTGAAAACCGTTTGAGATTTCTTCATGAAAGTTTGTACAAATATAAAGCACCATCAGACAATGTGCAGAGAAAAAGAACCATTACCCTACTTTCTGTTTTGACGGAATTATTTCCCTTTGTATTTTTCTTATAGTAATTATATATAAGCTTTGTGTCCGCTCCATATCTCGAAAACTGTTTAAGATTTCTTCATGAAAGTTTGTATACATATAATGCATCATCGAACGATGTGCGGAGAAAAAGAAACATAACCTTACTTTCATTTATAATAAAATTACGCCCCTTTGTATTTCTAGTATTGCAATTTTGTATTAAATTTGTGTCCACTCCATATCTTGTTAACCCTTTGAAAGATGTTTTTGAAACTTGAGTCAAATGTTCACCTTATAGAGGCATCATGCAGAACTTGTATTCCAACAATGTTCGACAAAGGTCAAGGTCACACTTAGAGGTCAAAGTTCAAAAGGTAACATTATTTTTCCGCGCCATATCTCGAAAACTGTATAAGATTTCATCATAAAAGTTCATACAAATATGAAGCATCATCAGACAATGTGCAGAGATAAAGGATCATAACCCTACTTTCAGTTTTGACGGAATTATACACCTTTGTATTTTTCATATAGTAATTTCATATTAGCTTTGTGTCTGCTCCATATCTTGAAAACTGTTTAAGATTTCTTCACGGAAGTTTGTACAAATATCAGACAATATGAAGAGAAAAAGAACCATAACCGAACTTCCATTTATGATGGAATTATGCCCCTTCCTAATTTTTGTCTAGGAAGTTCATATTAGCTTCGCTTGTTTTGTAGTTTTATATCAACCTTATCATTGAAGATTTAAGCTACTGACAAAGTTCTGTCATCTCTTGTTTTCTTTCCAACTTTAAGCCCCAACGGGCGTATATTGCCCCGCTCAGCGGAGCTCTTGTTCACATTAAGCCGCGACACGACAAAACCAACAAAGTGGTTATGCGCCCAGCGCAGACTTAGATCAGCCTGGGCATCCGCCATGTTTCGCTGTCCGCATGGAGGTAGCACAGACCCTTACCTACTCTTTAAGCGCTTAGCAAAGACTTTGATCAGACAGGGCGAATGTCCATGCTTATCTGAGTCGGCGCTGGACGCACAACCTTTTTGTTGGTTTTCTCGCGTCGCGGCTCTATTATTTTGTAATTCTTCATCTGTTCATGAGATTCAGTGACAAAAGTCGTGCAACTACTCAGATAAGGATCACACCTGATTAACAATGTTATTAAGGATGTTCTAAAACGAAAAAGAGCTGTTACGAAACGAGAAAGAGTCATAGTTACCAAACGACCTGGTCATCAGGTTGTTTTTGGTAACTATGACTGTTTTTTGTTTCGTAACGGCTGTTTTCGTTTCCTGGCAGTCCTTGTATATACGTAGTTAACCAGGGGTAGGAATTTCAGAAATAAGAAAAATTGTAACAAGAGAACTGCATCATGAAAATTTACTAATTTAATATATTTAGCAACAACACTGTTTTAATAATAAATTGCATTGTAACACATTTAGTGACATTCTTGACGAAAAGTAATACTATAACATATAAAGTAAATACTGTAAAATATAGTTCGTTTCCGCTTCATGTCTCTATTTTCAGAATATCTTACCCTCTCTTCCGTCTTCTCAGTGTTTTCATAGCAAATACTGTTAATGTTTGAGTGAACTTACACCTTCAGAATCACAGTTGAAACAAAACTTATACATCTGATGCAAAAGTTCAAGCAACTACACTGTATAAATACTGTTTTAGTTGCATAAAATTTTGGCTTCAGGTGTACTTGCCAAACAGCAATTTGGTCCGTTGTATATGTGAGCCGCGACACGACAAAACCAACAATGTGGCATGTGCACAAAGCGAAAACTCAGATCAGCCTGGGCATCCGCCCAGTCTGATCAGAGTCTTTGCTATGTGCTTAAGGGTAGCTAAGGGTCCTAGCTACTTCCACGGCAACAGCTAAAACTCTAATCACACTTGGCAGATGCCCAGGCTGATCTGAGTCTTTGCTGGACGCACATGCCATTTTGTTGGTCTTGTCATGACGCGGCTCATGTATGTCACTGTGAAGATAAAATCAATGTTTAAAAATTATTTTCATTTACATATTTGTAGCAATGACGTACATGTGTTTTGAAACCATCTGATCATTTCAGTTTGCTCACTTAATTTCATTTATGAGTATATTTCTCTATTTCTTTATACCTGAACCTTGCTTTATTATTATCATTATTATTGTTTTTCTACGGTGATGAAACAAACATATTTTCATTAACTTCATTTTAGTTATTAGAAATAACCAAAACAAATATGCCCGCTTGGTTTAGCAATCGTTCACAATATGTTGTTATTGACTGGATACCGCTGAAGGAGAGCTTTCTATCCCAAAATTATTTGTCCCCTTGTTTTCAAGGGGGCTTTTGCAAACAAAATTTCACTGGGCCCACAACACTGAATCAACAGAATAAACGTTGATTCAATGTTGTGTGCCGTCTGAAAACTTTATTCCAGAGGGACTTAATTCTTCCTTTTGAAGAGTAGCCCCATTTGAAAAGGAATTCAAACACCAAAGAGATCATTGATTTTGGAGAGACAGGCAAACCTTTTCTCTTTAAGGTGTGTTTTAGTGGCGACACATGTTGCATGACACAACAGCCATTTTTGTTGCAAGTGGTTTATGTTTAGACCACTAGACAGGTTTCCTGCCATAGATTTGTGTCTTACAAGGCGTTTGGGGTGCTAACATGGCGACACATGTTACGTGTTACATAACACATGCAACATGTGTCGGCGTGTAAACCGACCTTTAGAGAGATCTCCCTTTGAGGTGTATGTACACTGTAGTTCTTTGCAAACAGTCTCTGTCAAAACTTAACTTTAGTCATTTTATCTTCGTATAATTTGTTGTCCTTGTAGCAGGCCTGATTATAAACTAAAACGTATGTCTTGGTTTTCGTCAGCTTGCCTTTTCTTGCTTTATGTAAACTCTGGTTGTTTTCACCTTCTTGGTTTCTATATGCTGAAAAGAAAATTTTTGTAAGTAGTGTTTATAAGGTTTAGTAGAGAAAAAATGAAAATCAACACAGCTACATGGTTCGGTTCTTGACCTTCTTCAGACAGTAACCATTAGCAATGATACAGCAGTGATCTTATTAAGCCAAAACGACGTCATATTATGTTGTCATAGAATTCGTTTAGTAAGACCTCTCTACAGATTTGCTCTGCATCAATTTAGTCAGAAGCTCACGTCTGAGGTACAAGATCAGGACAGCTTGCGCATCATGTCAGCTAAATCATGAGCCATGACGAGAAAAGCAACATATTTTAGATTTTCTATCGATTTACAGACTGCTGTTTGGGTTCTTCTTGGTTGTTTTATATGTTGTTTGTTGCTATCATTTGTTATCGATATATTGTTTGTGATGTTAAAGCTAGTCCAGTGACCACCTACATGGGAAATGGCTGTTCACATGGCTGCCACTGATATTGTCTTTGCTGGTGACTAATTTTGTGTTGTCTTTTACCCACATGGTGTCTTGGGTGGGATCTGGGATCGAATTGTGTCAGTTCCTGAAAATTTTCCTATTTATTCATTTAATTATGTTTTAAAATTTCGGTTTACACCTCAATAAGAGCAAGCGAATCTTATTTATGTTCAGACAGTCGGTTTAGATTAACTATTCTAATGCACTTACAAATATAACGCGACGTCTGATTGGATAACGTCAAAAATTTGCGACAGTATATTCTGCGATATACTGTCGAAAACCCGACGTCATTAAGTAACGTCGCTTCTCATTGGCTGGCATTTGGTTTTATGTTGCTGACAGCGCTTGAAATGGGTGCAAAATAGTACATTATGAAAGGTGAAAATGTGGAAAAGTGCATTAGAATGGGGATAACTGTATTGAAATTTGTCATTTGGGGAGGTAAATCATCGGTTTTATGGTCGCAAATTGCGTTTTACGGCTCCGCTAGCGCGTCACCATAAAACGAAATTTCCGACCATAACACCGATGATTTACCTCCCCAAATTACAATTTTCAAGACAGTTATCCCCTAAATACATTGTTGAATTGCGAAAGCCATATCTGTATTTTTTTCGTAAAGTCAGACCCTTTTTCGTCTCTTACCATCATTAGAGTATTTTCATCTTGTCGTTGTCTTGAAACTATAACATCTGGTTTTCCTTCCTCTCTTGAGTTTTGATGTATAATCAACTTATCTCCGTCTATTTCTAATATGGACTATAAACAAAAAAAAAGAACATTAGTTAAGCGCACTGACGATGACAAAGTGCTAAACTTTTGCCCTCCTAATTAGCGACACTTTGGAATCAGAATGTGTTGTTTCCTCTGCATTTCTTAATATTGGATACCCGATTATGCTTTAGTCTAAACCCACCTGCTTCAAGCAGGGACTTGGTGTGTAGTAAACTGTTATTCTAAGGGAGGCTGGTAACGAGCATGGATTGCAAGTGATAGATATATTTACTACTGTTCGATTAATAGAAGCCATATTTTAAAACAGATCAGATATTAGCCGCTTCAAGTCATACAAACGTGTGATAAATGTTTGCAAATTCTTCATACGCGAGAGAACCATATCATCTATTTTTGCATAGGATTTCTATTCACATAATACGATAACAGTTAATTCTTTATTTCTGATATTGGCGTGCTGTGACTGTATTAGATATGCACTCAAGATTGATGTGGCTGAAATATAGCAGTTCAGTACTGGCTTCCAAAATATGCTAATGTCACTTCAACTCTTTAGTTTAAACATATTTTATTCATAATTTCACTCACATGCAACATAAGATATACACATAAAATAGTTAATGGGATTGGAATGAAAGCAAAATGCTTATAGGATTCCTCTCCCTTCAACTCTTTGAAATGACTTACAAAATTTGGATAGGAAATCGTCAGCTGGTTCAAAAGATATAATACAAACAATATAATTATCAACATGCTTGTCCAAATGGCACTGCTGATGATGATGTATACAGAAATGGGACCGATTCATCCATAGTAGGGTTTGGGGAATGTTTGTAATTAATAAATGATGAGTGTAACTTTCAGTACCGTTAGTAGGGTTTGGGGAATCTATTTGTTATTAATAAATGATGAGTGTAACTTTAAGTACCGTTATCAAAAAGTAATTTGAACCTTCGACAGTTGACAGGACAAACGGTATGAAAGTATTCGCATAAAAGTCGTGTTTTAGAAGCTTTACACGACACCATGCCAAAACTATCAAACAAATATTCCACCAAGCTTTTTAGAAACACTGGTGGACTAGCGCTTCTACTAGATCAATGTATGTTTCATCGTATGAAAACTTAGAGCATTAACTAGTTTTTGTCTTATTAACCCATTTATAGCTAGTTGAATATACTATCCGTATCAAATGGATGCGTCCATTTGTCAATTAAGGTGTGTCTGGTTTAGTTCAGTTTTATCATCTTTATTTATTCTTAGGAGAAATACTCATTTGTCTTATGCAAATAAGATAGACCCTAATCAGACACCGCGTTTTGCAGCGTCTGATTTGGGTCTGTATTGTTTGGCTTTGTCCTATTAATGGGACACTAGGCATTAATGGGTAGGCATGGGCTCCTCAGGCATGAACTTCATAGACCAGGGGTCGTATTTATAAAACCACTTAAGTCGTTGCTGTGCTGTTGCTAAGGCTTAATTCTTACGAAGGAGATTCCCTACAACTATGAAATTTGCTCTGGAGGAACAGTCTTTTTCAGACTGTTCCTCCAGAGCAAATTTCATAGTTGTAGCAAATCTCCTTTATAGAAATTCAGCCTTAGTAACAGCATAGAAACCACTTAAATCATTTGAAATAGGATCCCTGCATATTTCTAACTCACTCTGACTTGTCTCCCGTCAAGAGTAGTCTCATCACAGTGTTCTCCAACCTTATATCTGTGTGTTCCCTGTCGGACAGACGTGTGTATATGAATGATCCACGTATCTCTATCTAGACTGATGTCTTCCCAACTTGTTATGAGTTTACTGATTTTCCTATGGGCGAACCCCATACCTGTACATAAAAGTGTACTTTTAAGAACACGTACTAACGAATTCCATACCGATATGGGTCATCGTGTCTCAAAAAATGTAATTAAGATTTTCAAAAGTGCCACATTCACCGACTGCAATTCTCCACTAGTAGAAGTTCGACTAAAGACGTATACAATGTGTACAAAAAGAAATAACTAAAAGCATAACAACTAGCACTCTTTCCCCCAGTGCAACGAGGTGATGGTAATGCTAGACAGACCTTATATTCATAACAAAGATAACAACAAGGTACCAAGCAAGACATAACGCGAAGGCCACCCAGAATTCTAGATAAGATGGGTATTTGATGATAATTGAGGGATATTTTTTTATATCTCATTGAAACCATATGTTGTGACCCCTCATCTGAACCGTTTCGTCGAGACGGTTCAGATAAGGGGTCTTAACTTATGTTTTTATGCAAAATTAAGAAAAAATATCCCTAATTATCACCAAATACACCCTCTTATCTAGAGCTCTGGGGCCAACCGTCATACGAAGATGAATAACTCGGTACTGCCACTTTTATTTTCTATAATAAATCACTTAAATTTCTTTGGGATATTTCAGTTTCATATTCAAATTTCGAAAAGGCAACGATTACGAACTACAGATGAAATTATCGTTATTGTATTACCACTTTGGCCATTTAAATATATATTTAAAGAAACAATATTTAAAAGCAGAAAAGAAAGACTTGAATAGATCGACGATAATGATAGGGCGCACAATGACGGCAAATCAAATAACCTAACGCATTCAGTATGATTACAACACAATCTTAGACCATAGTCTGCGATGGGATAAATGATAGTGGTCAAAGTACCCAAATCATAAGTCCAAACTCGTAGGTCAGTTAAACAATTCCGGAATAGTTTAGATACACAGACATGGACCCCAAAAGAGAGGTGTGATCAGGTGTTATAAACAAACCATGATGTACATACTGGAGTCTTGTCAAATATGGTTAAAATTCATACTTATTACTTTCGTTTGCCCTTCATTATTTTTCACTGTGATAGCAAAATAGATATTAGTTGGTGTTGTATTTACCTATATCCTTGAGATAGTCATCAAATTCTTCTCCATTTTGACCTGACTTCCAGTATCCGATGCACTGGGTCATTGTAACTACATGTAAAGGAAAAAAGATACTTCATTCTAACCGAAGATAGGGGTAGAATTAATGTCTTTTGTTTTCAAAGATAGATGAAAACAATTCATTGCAACAGATATGAGTAGATATAGAACTGTTTCATGCTCGTTATAAAATGATTGTTTAAAGTAATATAAGAAACGTTTGATAGCATGTATAAATATAGCAAAAGGTAAGAAAGTACGCGGTCTCATAGTAATCAAGGGAAATATACAAACCGCTCATAAGGATAATTTTGTTACATGTACAAGTGATATCGATGTACCTGTTTTGGGGGTACTCTAGAATTTTGAGGTATTCTAATAAATCTTATCACGGATGATGTAAGCTAATTATTTTTAGCAAATAGGTGAATATTATTACATTTGTTTTTTTTTATATTTACACTTTATTTGTGAACCTCTCTGTGCCGTTTGGTGGTAATTTAGTGTAGAATAGACAAAATATGGGTCGAAGAAAAGTAAGTAACGACGTGTTCGGCCATAACGTTAAACAGCCGTCGCCCTGACATGGCGTCAATCGAACGTTACAAGAACCAATCAAGACGTTTGTTTACATAAGACGTCGCTTGACGACAACGTCACATGATCAATTGTCCTTCATCGGTGTATGAATCTAGTTGCTCTAAAGGGTTCATCTATTGGAAGTCAATGGCAAGTGTAAATATTTCTCTATGAAGTGCCGCGATAGAGCATTTGTATGAATGTTATTATGATGTTTTCATTATTGAACCTGGAAGCGGCCTTATTTGAGTCACAATCAAGGTTAGGGAGCATGCCGGCCGACCAAGCTTACGCGGCGATTTTTTTCAATTATGAGATCTAAAGATTATTTTTACAACCTGACTATAAATTCGGTCTGAGTATCGGCCTTCTCACTCATCACACTGCACCTGTAAGCTATCAATATAATATAAAATACTATGAGAACTCTGTGCAGCCCAACGTCAGGGCGAATGGAAATGGTTGTCAGGCGAGATATACACATAAGGTCCCATCGTAGCTACATTTTCACTTCACATTGAGATGTGAAAATAAAATATGCAAACGAAACAAGACAGAACTGCAAACACATACCTTATGAGAATTTTTTCTTGCCTTATGACAAGATTTGCTTGTCTAAACTAAGGTTAAAATGTGATGATAATATACATGCACCTATTTATCGCTAAATAAACACTCTGGGGATGTATTCATTTTGAGGATAGTTATCTTTGTGTTATCAAGACTGGGTACAAAATAACTTGTCTAATGTATTATTATGAAATACATTACATACGTTACATCTGTCTAAGCCCTCTGTTTCTGTTTATTCATCATGTTGCAAATAAAAGCAAACATTTTATCCAAATGTAATATGTGATTTTATATAAATGTACCTTCACTAAACTTCGTGCGACAGATTCGCATTTCTGTATTAAACTTCCTCATTGTCGCCAAACCCCAAAACTTTGAAACAAAAAAAAGAGCAAGTATCGGCAGGCGCCGGGAAACACTAATACAGCTGACAGAAAACATTCGGATTTATACATTAAGTTTTGTTTTGAGCCCAAGAAATTCTTATATGGGTAGTGTCGTAGCGTCTGTGAAGTGGGATCAGGTGGGTATGTCTAGCCCGGTGTCTGCAGCTGCCATGTCTTGGGAATGCATACATTTTATAACTCAGGCATCGAGAGGTATGTCTGTTGCCTGCCGAGACCTTCCTATCACCTTTTTGCTTCCGACTTTTAGGGCTAAGCAACACTGAATAATTTAAATACAGAAATGCGTATCTGTCGCACTAAATTTGGTTAAGTATTAAAGAGTTGATGTTACCTGATGAGAAGTAAGTCCGCCGCGCAGAGTACACCAACTTTTATATCAAATTGCTGCAACTTGAGGTCAGCCATGCTGAATCTTATGCGATAATTGAGGTGTCACAAAATAATCGCCCCGGGTTCGAACAGTAAGATTCATATCAGTATGGTTATCAGCGCAGGCTGAAGAGAGTCTTATGTTTTCCATTTAAATGCACCTCGTCGATGCAAACAGAGAAGATGCTGATCAGACTGCGCTTTTTCGCGCAGTCTGATCAGAGACTTCTCTGTTCGCCTATTCCATAAATTATTATTTCTCGTGGTTAGGCTATTTTCATACAGTGTGTAGTGACTTACATGTATACATAAACACTACCTGTATAACCTGGTTATCTGTAGATATTTGATCACCATGGCGATAGACTTTTATAAAACATGAACACTGTCTTTAACATAACTGAAACAATTCTTTTTTTTCTTCTTTTTTTTTTGTATTACCTATTTATTTATTTTGGTAAGTCTTGAATGCTAAACAAGAGATTCAATTGTTACAAAGATGGCGCTGAAAATTTCAAATTTGATTGATCTGTCTGCCTCGTTCTTTAGTTTAGATTTGTAGTTTTGATTGCGGAACGCTAAAGGTATGGCACCCTGAACGTCTTGTATTAGCAATGTGACTATTTTTGTCAGAACTCTACATTGTGCGCAAGAAACTACAAACCATGGGCACCAGATGTGGTCTTTTAAAATATATGTAAATCCTTTAAAACTTTTCCAGGGACAACAAAGACGCGGTAAAAAATGTACATGTGTGGTATGTTTACTTATATGGTAGACCTTTCATGAAACAGAAGCCTCCTTATATTTATGCTTTATTTGTTTTTATTGGTTTGTGTTTTCAGACAAAAATACAACTAAATGCTATAGCCAACTACTTATTTTCAGCACTTTGGCTACTTAATTATTAGTTTATATCAGTCTTAAGACAAGGCAATCTAGTTTTTTGACTGAAACAATGTGCACGCAGCCAGAAACATTTGTTTGCAGTCTAAACGAATACTGATGCAGCTCTGCATTTCCATACTTAGTGCCGCATGCTTAAAAGTTTCTGTCCTCTTTCTTGTTAGCAATACCTCCCTATTTTGGGAAGTACTTAAACAACAACAGATACAATTTACAATACATACGCCAAGACACATAAAAATAAAGATACACTCGTACAAACAGTACCTAATACGTGCGGTTTACTAATGCCATTTATCTCATCACTGAAACTGTTGACAGAAACACTTTTATATCAGAGAGAAAGTAATTGGTCCTTCTTTCCAATTACAGGTCCTAAAGAAGTTTGTGCATAATTTGTAGAATCACGCGACAATTTCTGTCGCTCCTTTGACATTGACCGAATGAACAGTTCTGTGCAAAAATACTTTTGTATTCTGTCTAACCGCCCCACAACGCCTCATAGTTTCATACAGAATCCACAAATGCATGCAAGATGTTATCATTCTTCAAAAATACTTTGTACAAGTCATCAGCTGTCTCTAAAACTTTCTGTTCCATTGGTTCATCTTCTGGGTGGTAGTCTTCTGTCAGCCTGCCTTCTCATGTTTGACGTAGATTCTTCTTGTCTTTGTTTTTGCTGTCTCAAAACTCTAAAATAATGATAATAAAGAAAAACAGTTGATTAATTCAGACAAGTGTTTTTTTTTTCTTTAATGTTTACTCATGATACTAAATTATTGTTTATTCAACAAAAATAGTCTCAGTATTCTTAGCCATAGAGTTCGTCGGGCATCCGTCAGTTTGAAAGATATCCCTCCCATTTTAGTACCTAAACTGACCTAACCGCTGTTATCCCCCAAAGCGGTATCCCTGCAGCAGAGGTTACATGTATTTGAGAGAAATGTAGAACTTCTGTCGATCTCAAGGGCTGAGAAATGCCCTGTGAAGCAGTCTACAAACAAAGTAGTCGATAGGACTTTGGTATTATATCATCCGTTAACCCATTTGTGCCTAGTGGGCTCATATCCCTAAATTATATCAATCCATTGTCATTTAATGGGTCTTTGATTAAGTTTATTTCGATCATATTTTTCTTTCTTTTAAAGTGAATTACCCGTTTATGCAAATAGTGAAGACTCTGATCAGACGCCACGATCTGCGGCGTCTGATCTGAGTCTGCATTATTTGTCAATGCCTTTTTATGGGACACTAGGCATAAAATGGAACTCTTTTGCGATACTTCATCGTAGTTTCCATAACATCATCTTATTCAGTATAATTATCGTACCATAATCAGTGTGTTGTCATCGACCCGTTCTCTTGTAATTTTCACGGCTTGTTCACCATTGTCTCGTGATGTCTGGTATTTAACCAGTTTCTCCTCTTCAGTTTCGAATCTAGACTGGAAAAATTAATCAGTTTTAGTAAACGTTTATTAGGTATAAAAACAAGTTTCCTGTAGATTTTGGCTAACTTTCGAAACAGAATTATATTTAGATAGGTAAAGTTGAGTTGAATGGTAGAAATTTCGAAGAGTTATTGAAACTTCAAAATGTATGCTGTACGTATAAAAGTTTATAAAATTACAAAGCGGACGATAATAATAATAATGATAAATCCCAGTGGTTTTCTTAATGAGACATGCTATGATTTTGGTACATTTACCACTTTCACTTCTAGCCATTTCCCCGTCTCTGTAAAGGTTACTTTTTCTAATACGGCTTGCTTTATTATCCAAATGTTCTAACTTCATGTACTGTAGTGTTTTTGGTTCAATACAGTAATCCGCCATATCGTGAACAAATATTTCATGGTTGAGAGAATAACTGTTTAAGCGCCCAGCGTTCGAACAATGCTCAGCTCATATTATTAAGCATTTGTTTTACATTGGAATTTTGAAACCAAACTGTATAAACATATTCCCTTACTCTCACTTTTCTCCCATCTGGGGTAGTCTCGTCTATTTCTTCCCCAAGCTTGAATGTTACTGTTCCGTGTTTCACCGAAGCTTGAACGCTGATTGTCCATGTGTCACCTTCTTGACTTATATCCTCATAACTTGTTACCAGTTTTCCGAGCTTTCTTTGTGCGAACCCAATACCTCAGAAAGAAAATGTGAAATCAAAATAGAATTAACCCTCAATGCGCCAAATCAGACGACAAAATTTACGTCTGCAGAATTTCAAAAAATGTCTTGTCCAAGCGATATCATATTGAGAATTCGCACACTAGACGGCTGACATTGTAGATTCAGATGATGTGGCTCATTATGAGTCACCTCATCTGGATCTACACTGTTTGCAAATTCAACAATTTTAATTTTTGGCGCTTTAAGGGTTAATCGGTGTTGCTTTGAAATCTTCATCAAGTAATGCCTTTATATGTCATTATACACCTCTTTCCAAGCCGCGGCGGAGGGTGAGGGTGAAGGTTTGGGCCCAGTAAAACCGGTTTAAACCCCCAGTAGTTATTACTGATCGTCCCAAGGCGATACTTTCGTTGCGGTTGCATTTGTTTTATGTTCGGTGTTGTTTAATTTATTGTGATCTCATTTTAACCCTTCTATAATAAAAATAGAAAATAGGTAAAAATAGTTGTTAAATGGTTTTCGTATAATTTGCTTAGTCTGTTGTAACCGTTCTGTCGGTCTAAATTATTTAGTTCAGTAAAGATAGCTGAGTTGCTACGTATATGGAAAAGAGCTGCTGACTCGGCTTATCACTTGTGATTTATTGTTTGTTGGGATGTCTTTGTCAATCTTTCCCTTTGATGTTGGAGATAGGGTTTGGGATCTGATTCAGTTCCTGAAGTTAGTTACTCTTTAAATTTAGAGATAGGTCAGGCAAAGATCTTGTAAGCCTAAACGGTCGATCTATGAGCAACCGAATTCTGCCTTCCAAACTCTTTTCTATATCCGGATATGTTTATGACTTGGTTTTTTTCTTAAATCTCTCTCTCTCTCTCTCTCTCTCTCTCTCTCTCTTCAGCTGATTATTGTATTTTCAGGGTTTTTTCACAATGTTAAGAAGGGCATTAATTTCTTCAGAATCGAGTTAGTGTTTATAATTTGTACTACTGTTTCAGTTAAACAATGTTTTCCATTTCACAGAAAGTAGAAAAGAAAAGAAAACTAATAAACACATAACATATATAATACAACGTACCTATTTCCTTGAGGTAATCATCAAAATTGTCGTCGCACTTCTGTGACTTCCAGTGGCCAATACACTGAGTCATTATGTCTGAAACAGTTTCATGAATTTAAGTTACACGTTTCATATTATCATAGTCCTTGGTTTACTTAACCAGCGATAGGGAAGTGCATTTCCTGATGTGAAAAGAATATATTTGAATCTCTTTTCATGTTATGTAAATGAAAAAGTGGTAGCTAGTGTACTTTAGTGTGACTATAAGGGCATACTTTGTAAAGTGTACTAAGTGTGTTCTAATCTTATATCACTGCATTTGGTTGTAGATCACTGCATCAGGTTGTAAATCACTTGGCGTTTTGCAAACGACAGCTTTATCTCATATTCTGTTCTCCTATCTCTAGGCATTCTCCCAGTCTCCTTAAAAAATGGATTTCATAAGATAAATTACCTCGAAGGAAGATCATTTAGCCAATATGGATGGAAAGACTATGCTGCAGCTTTATGCCGCGCATATTAGTGACAGTCTTTGTATGCATCAGCCGCAAATGAATAAAACATTGAAGCTTTAGATACCACTGAGGCATTTTTAGTGAAATCTTTAATCGATATGAGACCTGAAATTATTCTATCTTGCAAACGTTACTGACATGACGATATTAACAATGATTTCTTTCTAATGCCGGCATGGCGGAAAAAACAGGCAACCTGGCAATGATTTTAAAAAATGAAGAGATTAGTCTGATTTTGGTCCGTATATTTTGCCATTCCGTCTGCTACTCTCGACACATTATGGGTTAATAAAATCAACTTATTCAATTTCTAATAATTCCAGTAATTAGTTAAGGTGTTTGCATAATAAGGATAAGTATTACAAAAGTGTTAAGCTAAATGTTAAAAATAATCGAATAAAATGACATACCTTGACTTGTCACTATGAGACGAAGATGAGCTGTAACTTATCAGACGATATGTTTGTATGAGACTCCTCTTATCGATCCTTTTAACACCAGCTCTATTTTCAGACTACTTGTTGTTATCTGTGAAGACAACGCCAGCATTGATAACATGCTGCGATGTCAACTACAGTCTAAGAATAGCATTAAGTCTCTGTAATCATACCTCACTTTCAACAAGTCCGGCGCTGGTAAAATTGGCAAACAATGCAGATGCAGACAGTGCTCGAGAGCGACCTAATCTTGGTCTTCACTATGTGTGTGATACATTGAGCTGCGTCGTGTAAGGCATACGCGAGCTTCGTGAAGTGTGCCTTCTGACTAAATCAAAGGCAATCCAACTCAACATGTTCAGACTTTGTTTAAATTCAGTCTAGTCTAGAATTTTATTGTTACTGTATAAAATGATTGAATACAACGTGTTTATTCGACATACTGCATGTTGTTGTTTTAATCAAATAACGGTTTACAACTTTGCTCCCTTCATTAATTGTACGGGTCGGGACTCAGACAACGCCGGCTCCGACTTAAATTTTATTAAAATGCCTAGCGCCTAATTATAGTCCCATCCAAACCGGGTTTGAAGTTGTCAATAGTTCCGATGTCGATGTTTCTGTCGAAAAGCAGAATCTAGAGAGAGTATTGACCCCTCAAAAGGTGGTTAAATTTATTACATACTGCTATCACTTATTACTTTTTATTTATAAAACCTCAGTAGTTGTACATGCAATTCCTTATTCCAGTTCCTTTTTGTTAGACTGAGTGTATATTAATGTAGACGTGTTGTTCCGTTTTGTCCTATGTGTTCCAGTTGTCCTTTTCATTTCCTATCTTGGGTGGATTGTGTTTTGTATTTGCGGCCTTTTCTTTGCCACATTTCGTTTTTTGTTTTGAAGTTCTGACGAGTCAACTACCGAGGTGAGTTTGATAACCGACGATGGAGTTCGAATGGCAAATAACTAGTATGTTTTCCAAATCTGCATTTCAGTTGCAGATTAAATGCAGAACATGGCTTCCACTCATGCTTGGACTTTTCACTGGCTTGTTATCAATTCCGGTCACTTTTTGTTATTCTTTTAATGCGCCCCAAGGTGGGATAGTAGTCCTCATCTGGGATCTGAGGGGCAGTCAAGTGTTCTTCCGATCCTTTTTGTCACAGTGACTAGACCTCCAGTGTTGACTACACAGCTTGCAAAGTAGTTCGCCAGCATTTTATCTCTGCCTTGTTTGAAGTGGTGGTTGTGAGATCTAGGTCAGTGTCTTCATCTGCCACTGAGGCTCAGATCTCTCACCAATTATTCATCAAAACCACTCATTACAAGGGGAATCCAGATTATTTAAGTATTCCCTGCATCTAGGCTAGCTAAAGGCACGTTAACTCTTTCGGCGCCAAAGTCGCAAAAATAAGACTTTGCATACAGCGTATATCCAGATCAGCCGGCTCTTAAAAGAGCCGTCTGATCAGGATCTACACTGTTTGCCATTCAAATATGATTTTAAAAAGCCTGATTTTATGAAAAATGTCTTTAGATTGTTAAAATTTCCAATTACAAATCTGTCGTCTGATGATTTGAGCAGACGAAAATTTGTCGTCTGAAAAATTTAGCGCCGAAAGAGTTAAGGAAGCCAACAACAAGTCGTGGTTGCTTTCAGTGTCTTCCGCCAGAAAGCTGTTGGTAGATGCATACATTTCTCTCAGCAACGAACATGAAAGCTCTGTTGATAAGTAAAAGAAATATTGATAACAATATATGAAACGCTTAAACACTACGTCATTATTTTTAGTTATTTATATATTTATTTATTTATTTCTGCAACAGCACAGCACTTTGTTCATTATGTTACAGGACGAGCTTACCGGTTGGAGTACATATGTTTGGGAAAGCGTGTTTTGTCTCGCATAAAGATTTTTCTTGAATTAAATGTGACTTTCCCAGGATCACGTATAAGCTTTGCCATGTAACTGACCTGTCAGACGAAGGTCTGGCATTCTGCATTGTCATCGAAGGCATTAATGTTATGACCCTGGACATACCGTAAATTCTAAAAACTGCCACTTTAAATAATTACCGTAAATGGCCTAAAATGGAAAAGTTAAATTTGCAATGCAGTTATGTGTCCAAACGATGCAGATGGACTGGCAAACTGTGTAGGTCCTGATGAGACTGCTCCTTGGAGCAGTCTCATCTGGGCCTGCACTGTTTGCTCACATCTGTTTTTCTCAATGCTTAGAATTCGAACAGTGACGATTCATTTCAGATTGCTCCTAAATAGTGATTTGGGCTGGACCTTAAGCCATTCCGTCAACCAGTTTTGACACATCTTAGGGTAATAAAATCAGCTTTGTACACAGTTCAAGTGCATGGGTACACACCTTTATGCTTGTGCCATTTTACTCCTAAAGCTGTACACATTCAGGTTTAAGGCTAGTTACAGTAATTTGATTACGGTGTTGCAATTTCGAGGACTTGTGGTAGTATTTGAAGGCCAAGTACCTAATCCTATATGGAGCCTCAGACGACAAACCGGTCTTGAGAGCACGATAAGATTAAAATCTCTTTAAAAAAGTGTGAGGGTGGGAAAATTATTATACGATATAATCAAGGAAGGCAACTTTTGAGTGTGTAAAACTCGGCGACATTTAGAGATTACTTACCTTTAATTAAGGCAGGTGTGGTGGTCTGTTTAAGGCTACATGTGTCTTATCATTGCAATATTTTTTCTGTTTTTCGTTTTACATATTTCACATTTCCTCTTCTTTGGACGGTTTCGATGGGTTTATGCTTTGGGATTGTGGTAACAAAGTGTCAATCAATTTAGTCAAGAAATTTGTCTAGTTTTCAACAAGTTTGTTTAACGCATATAAGTTTGTGGTATAAAATGAGGATAAACTTGTTTTGCAATTGTTTGTGTTATTTACAAGTTCATATTTATGAAGTTTGTTTTATTTTTTTATATTTTTATATTTTTTACAACACAAAGCAATTGGTCAAAACTCTGTATAGATGAAAAACTACTCCCTTCGCTATTCATGCTTAATCCACAGCTGACAGTACTTTCCTTTGAAGTTGCCAGTACTGATAAATCCCGATACATGTATATTTATCATGTACAGTTATTGTGTACAGTTATCATGTACAGTTTTGAACAGACCAATCATTACAGAGCTGCAATTAAACAAACTTAGTGAACTCTGCTGTTTTCCTTTTAGCCACAGAAATATTCGTTAAGGGTATTCATTTGACTCCCCTCGCTTAAATAAGTCTCCACAACATATTTTATATGAAAATAATCCATTAAATCATGATTGCATTAGATTCACCTCAGAGGTTATTGATGGTTACCAACTTTTTGTTCAGAAAATGAGCACTAAATTAAGGTCATAGTATTACTCTGCCATTTTCATTTTTGCCTCCCTTCTCAATGGGGACAACTCTTGAAAGCAGGAATTTACTCCTTGCTCCTTTAGGAGCAAATTCTTTCCTTTAAGAGTAGACCACTGGGAAGAGTTACATCATCCAGAGAAGAAATTCGTTCCTTTTGCATTAATGGCAGAAAAACTTTGATGTGTACCCATACATTTTAAAACATATCTTGTGGTGAGTCCCTACAACATAAGTTTTAGTAGAAAAATGTTAAAATTAAGCACTGAAACTTATTGGTAATCCATATAAAAAGGCACACCAGCGAGGTTATTTCAGTAACACAACATTTGTTTTATTGAAAAAAATACCTCTATGTTCTGGGTTCTGAGTGATCATAAACAGCATAACTGGTAATAGGAAAAACACACTAAAACATACGTGATTGAAATAACCCAAACAAAATGAGATTAATGAATACCCTGAACAAACAGGTCCTTGAATAGAACAACAGAGCTTACCCAACAAAATTTGTTTAAGCTGCAGCCCAATTTTCTGTCTCTTCTCTCCTGTGTACAACCTTACATTCTGATTCAAATTTCCCTCTGATCACTCAAGCCGTTTCTGATTGGTCAGGTAACTGATGACCTTATTGCATCAGACAGGAAGGTCCATTTTCCAGACAAGGTGAGGCAGGTTGAATTAGATAAAATAAATAAAGAAGATAAAATAAATTTTTTATTGGTTTTATCATTTGTTTTAGGTGAAAAGTTCATTAAAGCTGTGGATTAAAACAGATATAACCAATTCTTTTTGAGATGTATTAGTAAATATCAATACTGATTGTTAGATGTACAGGATAATTGGACTCGCCCTAAAGGGCTCGTCCATTATCCTGTACACCTAACAATCAGTACTGATATTTACTGATACATCTCAAAAAGAATTATCCTGTACACCTAACAATCAGTACTGATATTTACTGATACATCTCAAAAAGAATGGATATATCTATTACTACAATTTATAAGTTAAACTTATTTATGATTTCTAATCAAACTTTTCTTAAAACAACGCCACTGCCGCTGCTTGATATACAGAAAGAACGCAAAATACGGGTTTTGTCCGAGAGCAGCGTAGCTTGAGTACTAAGGGACGAGTCATTTATTGTCAGCTTAGGGGGGGGGGGTCGGGTACATTTAGGGGGGGGGTCGGAATTTTTTTTGGTGATGTACTGGGGGGTCGGAAATAAAAAAGCCTTGGAGCAGGGGGGGGGGTCATATATTTTATTAGGCATATTGGGGGGGTCAAAATTCTTCCATCAGTCCTTATTTTCAAAAATGTCTCTGCTTCTGGGGGGCTTCGCCCCCCCAGACCCCCTATTACTCATAAAATTTCAGACTCTTTTCTATCAAACTCACAACTTAAAACTTTAAAGCCTTTATGGAAATGACACAAAAAAATAATAAAAAAAAAAAAAACGTTTCATTATTTTGCTAGAACAGTATGAAAGTGTCTATAAAATCATGTCAAGTAGATGATTTTGTGCTCAATTAAATTTAATGCCTGCATTTGTGATATCAGCTCTCCAGGTGCCTTTTCATCAGAAAAACACAGCCCCCAGACCCCCACCACCCAGAGTCCCAAATAATATTATTTACAGTTATAATTATTAAGCATTCAACAAAAAGATTTCCGGATGGCCATTAGCAGAAGAAAAAATGCAAGAAATGTAGATGAAGTTTAAACAGACCATGATTACATGTAATTAACCTGTTAGAATAAGAAATGTTCTTTGTGTTTCATACAGCTAGGTTTTGATTGAGGACAGTCTGACATAAAATAGGTAACATGGTATGTGTGTGAAGGGTAGGTGGCACTGGGGATAGGGGGGGGGGGGTCATAAAAAAATTTGTCACCTATCTGGGGGGGGGGGGGGGGGGTCGGAAAAATAATTCTGGTGAGACAGGGGGGTCGGAAAAATTTTGGTGAACCATATGAAAATGTACCCGCCCCCCCCCCCCCCACCCCCACCACCTGATAATAAATGACTCGTCCCTAAAATGTGGGGCGCTTTTAAGAATCAAAACAGTTCCTTTAAATTGTAACTTGATGTCGATTTTTTTCCCCTATTTTTCTATTCTAATAGATAAATCCACTTCTTTGACTGCATCGGTCATTTTTTATGTAAGTTAATTATGTCCCCCCACCAAAAGTGAGGGGGGACATATTGTTTTCAGTGCGGATCCCGGGCGTCGGCGTCGGCGTCAGCGTCGGCGTGACAGTTTCTTGCGTGCGCGATATCTCTTGAACCAATGGTTGGAATTTCACCAAACTTGCATGGATACATCATTGGGACAAGTTTAAGAGCTGATTAGATTTTGGTGACCTTGACCTCTGACCTCATTTTCAAGGTCACTGGAGGACTTAGATGATAATTTCATGTACCCACTTTGCGTGCACGATATCTCTTGAACCAATGGATGGAATTTCACCAAACTTGCACGGATACATCATTGGGACAAGTTTAAGAGCTGATTAGATTTTGGTGACCTTGACCTTAATTCCAAGGTCACTAGAGGACTTAGATGACAATTTCATGTACCCATGTAATCTCCTGAACCAATGGATGGATTTTCTCCAAACTTGCATGGATACATCATTGGGACAAGTTTAAGAGCTTATTAGATTTTAGTGACCTTGACCTCATTTTCAAGGTCACTGGAGGACTTACATGAGAATTTCTTGTACCCACTATATATCCTGTACCAATGGATGGAATTTCATCAAACTTGCACGGATACATCATTCGGGCAAGTTTAAGAGCTGATAAGATTTTGGTGACCTTGACCTTACTTTCAAGGTCACTGGAGGACTTAGATGAGAATTCCTTGTACCCTCTATATCTCCTGAACCAATAGATGGAATTTCACCAAACTTGCAAGGATACATCATAGGGGCATTCTTAAAAACTGAATAGATTTTGGTGACCTTGACCTCATTTTCAAGGTCACTTGATGACTGAGATGACAATTTCCTATTATGACAATATCTCATGAGCCAAAAGATGGAATTTCACCAAACTTGCTTGGATACATCACTGGGACTAGCTTAAGAGCTGATTAGATTTTGGTGACCTTGACCTCATTTTCAAGGTCAATGGAGGACTTAGATGGCAATTTCTTGTAAGGTCACTGGAGGACTTAGATATGTGAACATTTCACTGAAGTTGATATATCTCATTAGCCTTTGGCTTGATTTCCACTTTACTTTCATAGATATACTTTTGGGACAATCTCAAGAGTTTACTGTGTTTTTATTACTTGACCCCATTTTCAAGGTCAAAAGCTAAGTTAAAAATGCTTTTTTTCTCTTAAAAATTAGTTATATCTTGATCCAATTGACAGATATTCATCAGACTTGCAGGAATATATTGTTGTGACAGGTTCAAGACATGTTTAGTATTTTGTGACCTTATCCCATTTTTCATGGACATAGTCATATATGTAGGATATCTTTAGAACCAGTGGATGGATTTTCTCCAAACTTGCCTGGAAAGTTTACTTGTACAGGCTTTATATTCATTATAGCGGATGGGAAATGGGCTGATGGGGAGGGGGACATAAGTTTTTCTCTGAAAAACATTTCTAGTTTCTGTTTGGTCATGAATATTCATCCTCAATAATATGGATCCATAATAGTTTACATGTCGTAATTATGTTTTTAATAAGAGCTATAAATCTTGCGACATGTTTGCTAAAATATTTGCCTTCACACCCTCTTCAATAGTAATTAGAAGGGGAGATTTATCAGCACCTTTTCAGTTCCGATTCGGCTTGTTGTAGCGTATATGACATCAGTGTCTGTCTCTGCTTCCAGTATTCTGAAGTGCTTTTTGGGGTGATGTTCGATCCTTTCCATTCCTTGGAATCGTAAAGCTCATGCCTGTCTATTTTCTTGACGTCTCGTTCTCTGTGTGACCCGTTTTTTTTAGTTTCGGGTACTGGATTAGATGTGGCGGTGGATATGTTGTATTTATGTTGTCTGTATGCCTTTTGATGTTTGTTGTATTGATGTACAGTTCCTTTGTGCTGCACTGGGAGTTTGGCCTGATAGGCTGAGCTTGCATTTTAAAGAATAGCGGAGGACTTCTTAAATTGTACTGTTTTTATCACTATTTATAAACGAGCCAAATTGACCATCGACCTCGGTCGAAAGCATCAACAGCTCATGAAGTGTACATTATAAATAATTTACCGACACTGAATAGTCATAGGTAAGGAGTACATGTATTTAAATTATTTAATGACCCTGTAACAAACCATCGATTTTGGCTTGTTTAAACGTTTTTTTTAACTGAATAATATTTCAAAGGCAACATCAGCACATCCGCTAACAAAGAACTGGCCCCCAAAGATTAACTAGGAAACGAGTACATGTGTTGCTCTTGTGTAAGTTTTGAAGGACCTAGAGTCTTAATATAGTAATAAAGACTCTCGGCATATACTGCTCAACATCACCAGTCATCGGCAATCGTCGTATTTTGTCGTGACCAGTTTTGTTTAACCCTTCAAGCGCCAAAAAGCAGACGACAAATTTTACGTCTGCAAAAATTACAAAATATGTTTCATCTAAGCTATATCATATTGAAAATTCAAAAACTAGAGGGCCAACAGTGTAGATCTATCATAGGTGGCTCATTATGAGCCACCTATTAGGATCTGCACTGTTTGCAAATTCTGCAATTTTCATCACTGGCGCTTTAAGTATTAAAAGCGGCGAGCAGTCGGCACCTGCTGCCGCTGTTAAACACAGCTGGTCACAGCAGAATATTATGTTTGTCAACGATTGGCGACGTGTATCGTTGTTTTACGATATCTACCAAACTATCTTTATTTGACGGCCTGTTTGCACTCTCAAAGTTATTTGATCAAACTTTGACCAACTCTCTTGGATTGGAAAGCTTAGATTTAAATAATACCCTGACTTTGATCAAAATTGTACCACATAGAATTGATTTTTGTCGTCAAAGTTTGAGAATAGAGACTTTGACGAGAAGCTTTGGTAGAGTAAACCGGCCTTAAGAACTTTAATGGGTTCGACAGAAGACTATGAATCTCATCCTACCAATAGATGAGTGGAGAATTGGGCGTTTACAGCTGATTCAGATATATAGACATTGAGGAGGAACAGTGTTGTTTGTTAGTTGTTTGCAAGATTGAAGTAAACCAAATGCAAGAAAAGACCGACATGATACTCACGTCGTGTTGGGTTAAACCTTTGAAGCTTAAGTCCTCCTCGGCCAACCTGGTCAGATCAAGAAACCGATAAGACCGCTGTAAAATATTTACAATTTTGAGCGCGACACGAGAAAACCAACAATGTGGTTATGCGTCCTGTGCAAACTCAGATCAGCCTGGGCATCTGCCCAGTCTGATCAGACTCTTCGCTAAGCGCTTAAAGGATACCTTAGGGTCCTAAGCTACCTCCATGCGGACAGCGAAGACTCTGGTCAGACTTGGCGGATGCCCAAGCTGATCTGAGTCTGCGCTGAGCTGGGTACAACCACTTTGTTCATTTTGTCGTGTCACGTCTCAAATTAATTGTTTTATGACTGTTGGTAAAATTATAACCGCCATCAACCAAACAGCGCTAGTCCGCATATACTTTACTAGCCATTCATAGATCGTAGACATTGGCAATTTTAAGCTTACATTATTCCAATAAGATTAATCAGGATTATCTACTGGTTGTGTCATAATGCTTGAGGATTACATGATCTAGACTAATGGTAGTAATAGACCATTTCTGGTGTAAGCGTTGTGTGGTGGCCGTAAAATGTCTGCTCTTGTTTCGTTGAGTAGTTTATAAGCTCTGGCCCTTGAAACTTTGAAAATCTTTTAAAATGATAATTCCACTAGAGTCCCCTATTGATTTCCCATGAAGATGATGAATGTGCACAGTAAAATACTAACGAAGATAGACCGGAAGTGCCACAGTCTCATATCGAACTGGTCTAGGCTCTGTAATAAAGGACATGTTTTCAAATTACTTTACATGCTATGTATATATTTCAGTTTTATTCAGTCTACCTTACCTTTCATTTTATACAATATTCTTTATTATCTCTTAAAAATCATGACATGCTATTTCATTTCATAAGTATATTTAAGTTTAAAATAACACTTACCAAATCTTTCAAAGGTTCATTTGTATACTTAATTTATATAAATTTGTTGAATTAATTTGCATTATGATATTATGTCAGGTGTTACCATTCAGACTAATTTAATGGTTTGAGAGTGGATTCCAGTTCAGAAGTGCTTTCTTAACAAGGAAAGCAAATATGAACTCACAATAGCTGATCCCCTTTGTAAAATTGAGGTGCACTTATTCGCCTTAGAATGGCAAACAGAGCAGACCATGATCAGCTTGCTGAAACTGACAGTCTACACTTTCTGCCCCAGAATGTATGATCATTACGACATTCGTGCTTTTTTCTGAAGGTTAACGCTGTAGAGTCAGCAATTATATATATATGATTGGCGTCACGTGAAACAGTACATGTATATAGCATATAGCGAGGACTCAGATCAGCTGCGCAGTCTGATCTGAATCTTCCCTCTTCGCATGTACCATCTATAAGTCCTGGGGCATCTAAAAGTAGAAAGTAAAATCTCTGGTCAGTTTGTTCAGCTGTACAGGCTAATTTGATTCATGGCTTATGATCGCTTTTCACGCGACATCTATCATGAACATATTTTTTTCTATTAAAAAGCTTGTAGCAAGGTAATGAATAAATAAACTTTGGAGAACAATGCAAACGGACCAGTATGTTGAGTGGTTACCTAGCTAAGAACTAGTTAGTATTTTAAAGGTTTTTTCCGAAGCACTTTAACTTTATCATGATATTAATAAAAAAGATAGCATCATATAAACATTGCATCTAAAAGTCACAACTACATTCTTGCTCCTGGTTCTCTATGATGTGTAATTTATTTAATGCGCGGTGACAAACAATTGGAAAGAAAATGTATCTGTAAGGCTGATTTTGGCAAATTCAGTGGATATTTTATTATTATTATTATTATTATTATTATCATTATTTTTCTGTTTTGTTTTTTCCGGGCTCAATAAATAGTGGACAATTTCATATATGATGCTAGCATATAATCTGTCATACTGTATTGGCAACAGACACTAAAAGTAGAAGAAACACTTTGATAGAAAAGATGAAATTCAAATATTGCCCTGGTGATAGACGTATCCTAGTGCCGGAAATATGTGGTATTAAAAAACCTGTTTTCGACAAAAAGAACAATACTTATGAATATTTAAGTGAGGACACTAAAGGGAAAATTAAGCAGAAAATAAAAGAAATGAAACAGGTAAGATTTTTTTTTTTTTTTTTTTTTTTTTTGGAATTTTTAATGCTGGTCTGAAGTGTTTGCATATATAGAGAGAGAATAAACAACTGCGTTACGACTGTTTAATCCGACCGTTTCAGTGCAATTTATCTGTAAAGTCGCTCTTTTTTTTTCGAGTAGCATTTCAAAATTGTTATTTTTCCATTTCTAGATGGGATACCAATATCCTTCGATCTTCTTCCCATGGCGTATCTCCCTCTGATAGCGTATATATATCGAAACTTTTTCGGGTCGTCTCACAATTCAACGATTAAACTCACGAACAGACTCAAATAAACCATGTCGACTGCATTCGTTTTTCTGACGCATTCCTTGCTTCAAGCGGATGTGCCTTCAAAATCGGTTTGGGCTCGATTATTCTTTATCTTGCAGTTGGTAATCATTCAAATGCGTTATATATTCCTTTAACGGCTTGTGCTGTACATAGAATACCTTTTATATTCACTCTTTTTAAAATTCATTTCAAATTGGCATATTCAAATTAGATATAGTCACAAACTATTCGATCTATTCAGTAGTAAAAGAACATCCTTGAAATCTAACCTTTGTTACAAGGTTGTGAAGAAATATAAATTGATTCAAACAGACTGTTCGACTATTTTCTTAACACTGTTCGAATGGCAGTCAGTTCTGTTGCCGAATGTCGTGTATATAGTCCCATATCGAACAAGTGTTAAACGTTATCATAATAACTTGTAATGATTATATTAACGCAGTCAATTGTACATGTATCAATTATCCAGCATCAGTCCAAAATAAGTATTTATTTTAGGATGACTTAAATAAGTAAGACATTTTATATTTGTAAGCTTTATTTTTCGTAGATGGGAAAGCAATGATGGGAACGGTTTGACAGTATTTTATAACCTTTGACAGTAACCCTGTGGCCATGCACCTCGCCTCAAAATGCCAATATTTGTCACTCTTGAATTTAATTATTGAATTTAATACGGTAGATATCGATGCAAAAAATTTATGCAAGCAACTTCAGAGGAAACTGGAATTTCTTAAGAATTTCCTTCACGACAATATTATGATAACAATTCACCCGCTCCCCCCCCCCCACCTCTCACCCCCCCCCCCCCCCCCCGCTCCCGCCAAATTCTGAAGGAATTAATTCATAAGGTATTTTAATGAACTTGCCCATTTATATAGGAATGAATTAAATGTTTGTACATATTGCCGAAATCAGATAGATGGACTCCCATCATTACGGAACAGCTCTGTCATGTGTCAACGTATATGAGGACTGAGGACTCTACCTAAAGCAAATTCAGTCATGTATTGCAGTCCTGTTGACTCCCTTACATTTACAGTTCGGAGCTTTTGGGTCATCAGTTCTGTAATAACGCATAATTAGGGGGCGGGGGCGGGGGTATGATTTCACACCCGATTAATAGATAGAAATGATTGCAATACAGAACAGATGTATTTAAGATCATCCCTAACTAATTGTTTCTATAATGGTCCTGGAGGCGGGCGCTGAATAAATGGTGTTCTCACGTTGCTGTATGATTGTCATTTCTGAATGGTCTCTGGTGATGATTTGGCACGAATTGCTTCTTCTCATACTAGGTGTTCCTAGCCATACTGTTTGTGTCGGGTATCATCTGGCTGTCCAAAACATAGCTTCTTCCGTGTTTTACAGTGGAATCACCAATTATCAAAACTTCTGCAAAACAAAACTTTGTGGATATTTAGGAACAAATGGTACTATTGTCAGGTACGAATGTATTTTGAAATGTAAGCTCCATCGGTCTAGCATTTTGATTTTGTTTGTTGGAGCACCTTCTTTAGCTAGATCGGTTGCTCTGACGATTCTGAAAGTGTGTGTTTTGAAAACTGATGTTGATAAGCCCAGTTTTGAGATGCATTTAGTTAATATACTGTATACTTATATCTTGTTAGAGGGTCTCTGTTCTTAAGACAAAGTAAATAACCTTTGATTCTCGGACGATCTCTCATAAACATGGGCAAAGATTTGACAGAACAGATGTTGCCCATCTAAACAGAAAATTATTTTCAATTTTATTGCTTTTCCAGTCTGATCTGTTTAAGATTTCCGAATTTGTTTCATACATGGTTCGGAATGTCGTCTGGATCTCTTCGGCCCGTTGAGCTAAAATCCGGACTTTGTCGAACTGCAAACGCGACAGACTGTCCTATATGTTGCACTTACCTGGAATGTGTTGTGTTTTGGGCACTACATTTATTTGCAAACAATTAAGGGTCAGTGCTCTTAGTAGGGTGATAATATTGTCAATTACGTTACGTGTACGCGTCAAAGTGTTATTACACGTGTGGTCATACGATTTTCTCACGACGTTATCCCCTGAATAACAGCGATGTCATATGATAACCCCGTTTACAAAACGGTAAAAGGTAAATGCTGACTCATTTGAGTCATAGAATTCTAGTTCTTGTTTTAAGGCATCAGCATTCACAGTATTCTTTGCCAAAGTGATCTTCGATTCGGTCGATTACCGCTGAACATGAAGAGCCCTCTTCTATGTCTCTGTCTGACAAAAGGTATTGGTCTGAGGTGGAAAACCCTGACTCAACCCACTTACACACTGCTTCCACATGAGTGGGTAGCTGGACTGGCGGTGCAATGAAGAGTTGCAAACAAAACAAGCATGTTTATACCTACAAATTTTCCAAGCACAGTTGCTCTCGTTGCAGGCATTGCATGTTTGAGAATGACTAGGCGTAGCGGCAGATCCTCCTACTATATGTTATAATGTGTCTGAAAATGTGGTGTTTTGATAAGTATTTGACATGATCCTTAGCCAAAGCTCTGCATTTAATGTGCTCCAATTTTGCCTGGTGTTTTTGATGGCTTGACGTAATCTGAGCTGCAGGTCATAGCTGGTGCATGCACTAAATGGGTATCTGGTAGCAGCTTCACTTAAGACTTGCCCGTTTTTAGGATCTCAACCTGTACATTAGGATCTCAATGTTTTTCCCTGGGAAAAAAACATTATCAATTTAAATAATACCTTCTGGATTCTTCTGACCATTACCTATACCTGAATTGTCAGGGAAATCGCCCATCAAAGAAATTGTCTCCAAATTGCCAGAGTATACTTTGAAAGTAGCAGCTTCAATTTAGATTCTACCCCTATGCATTCTATGCAACCAAAGTTTTCATTGAGTGCACCATGCGCCACTTTTCACTTAGTATTTTTCCGATTCTGACTAGGCTGTGAGGGTGCTAAAAATAGTCTTACATTCGACAGGGACTGTCGCACATTTTGAATTGGAGTCTGTGTATGTTACATCACCATTTTGGTGTAGGTTTTCCTTGGTTCAAATTTACGACAGACTTCTTGCGAGTATAAATCTCTTTGGGGCTATCGGTGTGTCGTTATAATCGGCAAATTTGGTCTAGAAACTAGTGGATAGCTTTGCGAATCAAACGAATTCGAGCGGAAAGAAAGAGATAGTTTACTTTCCATAAACACAGAGATAGTCATTGTTTCCTTGCAGCATATGAAAATAATAAATAAATAAAAAACGCATAATCACCCACCCTGAGGTACATGACATTGTATTTTAAACACCTGGTCTTCATATCGAACCGATGATTTATTTTGTATGTTTTGTTCATTCATTACCAGCCATAAGTTTGTATAATATTGTTATGTCTTGTTAACTTTTATAGGGCCATAAACATTGACGGTCATGAATGCATAGACAAAATCATTTTATCATTTTGTGTACGCTATAAATTGTTCGAGATATTTTCTTATGCATACTTATTCAGACCTCTCAATGTGAGTTTATATTTAATTCCAAATTCTTTCACATATCTTTCTCGATACTTTAGATTTATGGCGTGTATTTAAATGTATAGTTTCAGGTAGATTGTACTCTCAGACCTTCGAATATTGCTATCTTCATTCCTTTCTAACTTCCTTTAATATACATTCCATGTATTTGTTTAGTTTTGATTATCTGTCCTCTTTTCTTTAGTTTGGTGGTGACTTCACAGCATTTTTATGTTTTCCTGTTGTTTAACCATGACGTGTTTGTAGAACTTATTTACATCGTCAACAACGATAGAACTTAAGCAACTGTTAACTGCTGTATTTAGGCCGTTCAACGTCTCATCGTACTCAGTTATGGTGCAGACAGTATTATTTCTGGTTCTTTGGAACAACTGACGCCATTTAAAGTCATTTTGGAAATAGAGTTCTGATTAAGGCAGTTCTAAAGGGCGCGGCACATTCCATGCACTAGTCATGAACCGACTATGGTATTTTTGTTTTCTTGATGTATGGCTTGTTTCCAAGGAATCTACTTTGTCTGAGACAAGTAACTTTGACCACCAAAGTACCAGTTGTCACCATAGTAGACAACAGGATGACGTAACAGGATTTTTCTTGCTTTTAAACATATCTTAATACCATACAACACTTGACTACTTTTAGACGCTGCTTGACCAACTTGGTATTTAGTTCGAAGTATTGCAAAATAACATTTATTCACATGCTCGAATGAGATATTACCACAGGTTCTGGTGTTTTGAAAAATAAAACTGCTTTGTGGTCATTTGTTGTAATTAATATATTCTCATATCGGACACAAGTCCTTTAGTCATTGAGTGAGTCTCCTGCTCTTTGTAAAATATAAGGCACGTGAGCGCAAATATTTGCATTTTATCTTTGTCAGTGGTACATATTTTGGATGAAAGAAGAGAAGCTATAAATAATGCTGCAATTTGCTTTCATAATGAATATATTGAAATTGGTTTAAAAGAAGTATATTCTTTGGATAAGCTACATACATGATCTGCCATTAAAGTAATTCTTTCTGTCTTGGAATAAACCGATTACCGATTACACATCCATAAATAAACTCCAAAAATAAAACCCCAAATGAATGATGTCTGTGTTCAGTGCTCACAAATTTGTCGCAACCTTGCGAAGACAAAAGCATCTTTATACCCCCGGCATACGAAGTATGTCGAGGGGTATATAGTTTTTGTCTTTCCGTCCGTTCGTCCGTCCGTTCATTCGTAAGTTAACATTTGCGTTAAAGTTTTGCATTCAGTTTTTTTTTTCTTTTGCTTCTAGTATCCAGAGCTTGTTTATAAGTGCTTATTCTTACTACAGGATGGATACCGATCAGTGTGCATCACCTTGGTGCTGCTGCTGGCCAAAGGTCAGGGTCACAGGCTTAGAAATTTGTACAACTGGTGCATTAAAATTTGCGTTAAGTTTTGCTTTTGCTTTGTTTTCCTGAAAGTCTTCACTGGAACTTATTGATATGTGCTTAGTGTTACTACAGGATGGATATTGATCAGTTTGCATCACCTGGATGCTACTGCTGGTCAAAGGTCAAAGTCATAGATTTAGAAATTTGTACAACAGTTGCATAGAAGTTTTGCGTTAAGTTTTTGTTTTTGCTCTGTTTTCCTGAAAGTCTTTCCTGGAACTTGTTGATACGAGCTTAGTGTCTCTACACTAGGTTTACTACAAGGTTGAAACAGTTTAATTGACACCATCTGGCTGCTGCTGCTGACTGTCAAGTCACAGACTTTGAAATTTATATACCATTTGCGTTCAAAGTGAACTTGAAGTTTGTATTGTTTTGCTTATTGCATAATAATGAGATGGACGTATTGATACGTGACTATATGGGCATTTAAAGTTTATTTTTCCTGTAGGCGGTGGTGTTGGCCGAGGGGGTATACATGAGCCCCTGCTCACATGCTCTACTTTTCATTAAAGCAGACGGCCTTTTATGCTTTGAGGTGTAACAAACACCTTAAATGCCAAAAATGAAAATAGTTGAATTAGCAAACAGCGTCGATCCAGATAAGTCGGCATAATGAGCCGCCTGCACTGTGTGACCTCTAGTCTTTGAATTTGGAATATGATTTTGCTTAGACAAACCTCTTTCTTTTTTAATCTGCAGACCTAAGTTTTGTCGTCTGCTATTTGGCACTTTATGGGGTAAGCTTACTTTCAACATTCATTGCAGTGTGTCAGCAATTGGCACATGCACAAAAGATGCGCTAAAGCTGAATTATTCTGTACAGATTCAGTTATTCACTACCGCATTTTTCTGAATCCAATAAATACGTCTGATTAAGTCTTAAATTATTCAATAAACGAAACCACCTTATGGTATAAGTAGATTAAGCTTTCTGTCAAACATGTATTAAACATGCAAATAAATGATGATACCATATAAAAGTGACAGTATGAAGAAAACTTTATGTAGTTTCAATATGGTTATATTACGTTTAAACTTTTCTTGTGTGAGATATTAAGGAGTTAGAAATATCAGTTTTCAGCTAATAGCCTTTACTTCAGGCTACGGAGTGAAAAAAAAGCACTACAAGTTTGCAATGGTCTCTCTTTAGGCATTGGCAGTTAAGCAAGGTTTTCGACGGACTTCGCGAGTTTGTTGTTGGATTGTACTTAGTAGTTCTTATATAGGGTTTTGTGTTGTCATCAATGTTTCAACAGTGGATGCGAGTTCAACTAAGGCATTCCAAAACATACTCGTTTGTATATAATATGCGGTAAAATGAGAATTTTTTGTAACGTGTAAAAATGTCCTGTTTGAATTCTTACTGAAGTTGTCTTATGGTTGAATGTTGTTTTAATGACGTCCTAATTGTCCAGATTATTCTAGCCTGACTTCCCGGCTAAGCGGTTATATATATGTTTTCATATGGTACAAGTCTTAACGTGGCTCTTTTTATTCTGATGGGGAACCATTTAGTCAACTTGCTTTGACATAGGGACTGGAGACAGTCTAAGCTTATTCTAAAGTACATTATCTATTGCGATTCTATATCTACGTAATATTTATTTTATAAATTTATTTATCACAAAAAAATCCCTACTTTACATAAGCTTCGTTTTATACGACCATAAATATTCATGTTTGTCAATATGTTTACATAACTGTTTAGTTTATCATTACTAATTCAGTATGAGCCGGGTCACGAGAACCCCTTCTTGAAGCATATTTGAAATGCACATTCCTAGACTTTCCTAGACTGTCTGGTCAGAACTTGTGCTCTAGCTTTTTAACCCTCCAAACTGGGATCTACTCTTAAAGAAAAGAAATTTGCTCCAAAGGGAGAAAATTATTTCCTTTAAGAGTTGACGTCATTGGGAATGGCAGCAAGATTGAAGTGACAGAGATTCTTCCCCTGAATGTTTAACTATTCACCTTAAGACCGGTTTAGTCATGATGCGGATTATATGTACAATAAACTTATCTTTCTTGTTGTACATATTTACCCAGACCACTCCAGTGTAAACTTCTGCTTAACTTTCATTACTTTTACTTCTCTTCTCTTTACTTTCAAAGGGTAAAGCGACTTGTCTTAAAAATATAAGATGTGTAGTGTCTTGAAAATATAAGATGTGTACTGCCTTTACTTCACATTTTACCTTTTTTATTACTTTATTTCTTGCTGATCAACTTTTTCCTCTCTTATGTACTTGCGCCTGCATCTATGTTCACCTTCATTTAAGTTCCCCTATCTTTAAGAGCCACCATTTCAAAGTCGCGCGACCTTAAATACAGTGCAAATGGGATCGTTTGTCTTATATACATAGAGGATCTTACATGAGTGCTCATGTATTATTTAATTTATTAAACGAGTTGGGGAAAAAAGATAAGATGCGAGGCTATGCCGAGCATCTTATCGGTTTTTTTCCAACGAGTTTAATAAATTCAATAATACAGGAGCACGAATGCAAGATTTTATTTATCATATGACACTAAAAACGCATTTTATTAGCAATTTTACATTAAAACATCACGATTTCCCCATTAGAAAACGCGACGTTTTTATGGACGTCAACGCAAAACGTTACGGCGTAATTTGCATATTTAATCCACTAGTGGATTATCGTTTTTAATGCATGGCTTTATTACACTCTCAAATGCGACGTCATATGATAAATATCATTCATTGTCGTATCTAACGATTACTTGTGTTTGTAGGTTTGGCTGCTTTCTTATTCTCTGGTATGAAGTTAGGGTCACAGTATGCACAGTATATTGAATTAATTTGTATCTATATACTTTAAACAGTACTAAAAAGGGCAGTATTTCTATATGAACATTCAGTTGAGAAAGGGAGAAGGTTCAGTAGATGATATTCTTCAATTTTGCACCAGCACCAAAAACATTTGCTCGTATGATATCAGCTCTGCAAGGATGCATTTCATATGTGTGTGTGTGTGTGTGTGTGTGTGTGTGTGGTTAAGAAAATTCTCGAGCCTGAGAGAATTCTTTGGCACGGATATCAAGAAGATAAGTTCATAAAGGTGACTCACACTCCTAACTAGATTTTACAAGGTTAAGCGAGGTTTACTACCGTCGGTGTGGTAATTATTGCGGATTACGGCATACTGTTGAGCATTACAGTATGTTTAATGGTCTTTAATCCAATTTGATCGGTTATACTATTACCTCACCTTTTAAGGTCTATGAATTAATTAATCCTTGTTTAATAGCTTCAGTTTTATTTCATACAATCAGGTTTTCAGCTTTGTTATCAGTTTGCACTGGGCAGGATTTGTTTGTGAATGTTCTAATTTCTTCGGTGTTTGTGTTTTATCATATTAACCATATTTGGTCCAAGAATTTGTGATCCAGAATTACTATTTCTTCTTCAAGTCTCTGTGTCGCTTGTTTCGGTTGGAATTTCGGTGATTTGTTTTGTTTTGTTTTTAGGATGGCGTGTTTCATCGAACACGCATCTGTCAGTTTATTTTTTACCTGAGAGTCCTTAAAGTTCCTGAAACTGCACTAGTTTACGCTCTATCTAGAATACAGAGCATGTTATAGGCTGAATGATTATATAAGAAATGTCTAATAAGTTTAATACTGCTTGAACAGATTTTTTTTCCACATTTTTCTTTCTTTTTTTTACATATCGTCTGTTGGTCATTTTTTTAAACCAGTTTTTTTTGCAACTGAATTCGTGAGATCTGCCTACATTTAAGCTAGCTAGTAAGTTTCATGTTGAAAATAAAAAACTTTATTGATGATGGTAAAGATGGGGTTCTTTTTCCAGTTGGTCAGTTCCTTCATCTTGATTTTGGATATCTACACTTTAAAAATTTCCTGTTAAACTTTTCACTTTTAATCATTTTTAACCTTTCTGTACAAGAAAGTATAGTTCATTGTGGGTATTTGAGGTTGACGTATTTTCAGCGTAGTGCATATTTAAACATTTTATTAAAAGAGTTTTGTCTAAGTGTCGTCAAAGAGTTATTGAAAAAGATTCGTTATTTGAAGGGCTTTACAAACATGGCGTTCAATGTTTGCCTTTTCATAACCCTGTTGTAATGTTAGTTAAGCTTGCGCTTGTCTTTTTCTGATAGTTGTTTTGAATTCAAGTGTTTTCTTTTAGGTAAAGATACTGAATTACTAATAAGCGAAGTCAATCAAATGTTGTTTTAAGTTATTACTGTCTTTGCGCCAAGGTTATAAGAATATTGAATAGTGTAGAGTTTGACATGAGTGGAGAAATTTTGAAGGAAAATCAGATATGAAATTTAGATACAATTTGAGTGATAGACGTTTTCTGGTGCCGGATATAACAGGTTTTAGAAAGCCAGTTTTCGACAAAAGTAGCAATGGGTATAATGTTTCCAATGAGGATAAAGAGACGTTAATAACATTGAAAATAAGGGAAATTAAGCAGGTAAGTTATGTATATACATGTAGTGAAGTAGCCAGAATGTCGACGCGTTCACAATCGAGCGTAACTAGCTATAAAAGCGGAGTTTACCCATATACTTAAAAACCGGTTATGGGTACACTGTATTTAGAGTAAATTGGCATAAAAACTGTCTTCGAATTCGTTACCAAAATATCTTGCGATATAAAAAGAATATGAACATGGTGGAAACTCAGATTAAAATCACATGATATGTCTGTCAGTGTAAAATAATAGCATACCTTGATTTCGTTTTTGACAGAAACATACAGGAGTCGTAGTCAGCTATCCGGAAGTAAATGATTCCGCTTAAACGTTTCAGCAATTACCCATTATAGAATTAAACAAGCAGTGTCACTTCAGCATCCTGGATCTGTCGAATCAATTAAGGTGATGCATACACTTTTAGGAGATGCTAGACTGCCATAATCAGTTTGGCCTCCCTTCTAAATGGGGTAAACTCTGAAATGGGAGATTATGCTTTCTGCTGAGGGGGTGGGGGGTGGGGTGGCAATTTAACCTTACCGAGTAGACCCAACTTTGGAAGGGCAGTTTGTCCAGGGAAGCAAGCAGGAAGTCACAGGAAGCTGGTTTCCTTTTTTAAAACTGTGGGGAAAAAAAAAACAAACATGCAGTGCATACACCTTAAACAAAAATAGATCCAAATTGCCTATCATAGGGAGTTTTAATTGTAGTTTAAATTCATGTGATATTTGAGCCATATTATGTAACTTCTAACAATTTGTCATTTTCTTCATGTGATATTCAGACCATCCTTATCATTTACACCGGGTCTATATAACCCCCCCCCCCACACACACACACACACACACACACACACACACTGTTAGCTATATGGTGTGGGCAGCAGATGGCTGATGTGACAAGTAAACGCTTTAATCAGACTGCACTTAAATGCAGTCTGATCAGATCCTTGGCTTGTCACCAATGCCACATTGTTTGAAATCACATGATGTGGCTCATTTACAGTACTTGTTTATACTGCTTTATTTATGGCAATAAGGCAGTTTAGTAAAGTCATTGCCATCTAAGACAGTTCTATGTTTCTATTTTCAGAAACTGTACCAGAGGCCCAATGGCGAGAACACTAGTCAGGTGTACAGGTCCCAGCTAGCGGCAAGCTTGAGGGCCTTCCAGCCCAAAGAATGGCCTGCCCTGAATCATCAAGAATTGAATCCTACTTTCTTCAGATGTAAACCTGTACAACCGACTACAGAAAGGTATGCATTTCTCCCGCATTGCAATTTGCACTCTTTATTTTTAGGTGAATAGGTATACCTTTATGCGTCTCCGCCATTTTTAACAAAGGGAAGTGGCAACTTTTGTGACTTCCTGTTTGCTTTCCAGGCCCCGAGGTTATAAAACTTGAGTACATTCTCAAACTCAAAATAAAGCGCACTGATTGGCTGCTTCCGAGCACATGCTCGGAAGCAGCCAATCAGTGTGCTTTATTTTGAGTTTGAGATTATTCTCAAGTTTTATTACCTCGAACCCTGGACAATGTAAACCTTCCAAAGGGGAAATTCTTTCAGAGTTGCTTTCCAACCAGAACAAAGCAAATATGAATATGCTAGAGCTCATTCGCCTGAAATTAGACCCATTTGCTTTAACAACAACTGTCATAAATTCAGAACTATAAAGGGTCTTGATGACAACCCTAAATATTTTAATTCAGTCGTCTAAAAGCATACCTTCTAGCATAAATAGGTTCATTTTATGAAAATACAAACTACACAAGAATTCCGCGGAATGCAGTGTCTCGCCTGTCAGCGCTTATGACCTAAACGCGAAAAATCGACAAAGTTTACGCCGCCGCCGACGACGACAGGCGAGACAATAAAACAACTTAATTGTGAAGGTTCGCTGTAATTATATGTACTTTTCGGAGTAGGCAACGGTGCGTTTCGACATTGGGTACTCTGGGTTTGATTTAAAACCAAAGCGATATTTCTGGTACAGACTTTTTAGCGCCTTTGCATTTTATACATCGAACTGTCGGGATACCCTCTTTATATTTTGCTTCTTTTCGTAAATACTTACAAATGAAAAACAACTGAAAATCCCTCGTATGCCTAATATACCTAATTGAACCAAACATTAAAGGTGATTGCCAGCAAGGAATAATTGATGCAAATTTAAAGAGCTGTCACTGCTCTGTTTCCACATCAATGGTTAGTCTTATGAAAAAAGCATGTGTCTTTTAGTTTAAACAATATTTATTCCACAATACTGTACATGTACAACAAATAGAATTACATTAAATAAAACACAGTACAATGAATGGGATACAGAAGAAAATCAGTGACTTTTTTAAAATCTGTTTCCCAGAAACAAGTATGTCAATGATTTGCATACAGTTAACTTTGAAATAACGTAAGCTTTAAATGCATCACAAAGTTCATAGATGTTGCGAAAGTATACTAAACTAATGCTCATAATGGTTATATAGTGATAAGCTATAATAACGTAAGAAAGAGTAATACAAATGACAAGAAAATGTCAGAGAGAGAGAGAGGGAGAGAGAGAGAGAGAGAGAGAGAGTTTATGACACGGTATCAGTATGAAAAAAGTATAAAATCATGATAGTGTATATCCGTAAAGCGCACCCTGAACACCTTTGACACTAATAAAAATGTCTTGAAATAGAAAAATAATAATTTAAGAAAAGCGTTTCGTTCTAATTTCATGTGTCTGTTGTGTGTGTCCTCGAAAAGCTGCTGAGTTTCGTAAGAATCTGGAAACCTTTTACCGTAATAGACCTAAAAGCGTAACCACTTGCTTTTACAATGCAGTGGTATGTTTAAAAAGATGCAGGTGGAATAGCAAACAGTGTGGTCCTGATCAGACGGGATGTGTCTGATCTGGGGCCGTATTCATAAAACGACTGAAGTGGTTGCTATGCTGTTGCTAAGGCTAAATTTCTTTGAAGGAGATTCCCTACAACTATGAAATTTGGTCTGGAGGAACAGTCTTTGTAAGACTGTTCCTCCAGACCAAATTTCCTAGTTGTAGGGAATCTCCTTTATAGATATCTAGCCTTAGCAACCGCATAGCAACGACTTAAGTGGCTTTATGAATACGGCCCCTGGATTTACACTATTTGCTTTTGCTCATACCTTCATGCATATGTCTTTCATGGTACGTCGTGACATAAGAAAGGACAATTATATATATATAGACCAGCCTGCGAAATATGCTTTTTAAAATCTTCTGTGTCGACGTACTGACCATACCGATAATGTACAGAGAACCACTGCTTCGTTGTCAAATCTGAATTTTAAGCAAATTGTCGCAATTAAACGTGGTTCGAATAACACTTTTTGTTCAAAAATATTGGAATTGGTAAACATTAAACACAAACACGTCAAATAAGGTATGTTTTAATATTACTTTTTGCCAGTTTAATACGGGATCTGCTTTTGCACTAGAATCGATTGTGGGCTATCATATATCATAAATAATTAATTAAATCCGTTTGTTGGATTTTCATTTATGTGTCTAACGGTTAGGTTAATACTGGTATCTAATTAAACTTTCTCTGTGTATTACTGTTTGTTCTGAGCTGCAATGATATTCTAAACTATATTATAACTTCATGATAACACATTTGGTTGGCAACGAGGATATCATAATCATACAAGATTTCCAGGTAAACTATTTCTGAGTTTTAACTGAGTTTGTTATATCCACCCACCAAAGGTGAGGGGGGACATATTGTTTTCAGTGCGGATCCCTGGCGTCGGCGTCGGCGTGACAGATTTCTTGCTTGCGCGATATCTCTTAAACCAATGGATGGAATTTCACCAAACTTGCGTGGATTCATCATTGGGACAAGTTTTAAGAGCTGATTAGATTTTGGTGTCCTTGACCTCATTTTCAAGGTCACTTGCAGACTAAGATGACAATTTCATGTATGCACTATATCTCCTGAACCAATGGAGGATTTAGATGACAATTTCTTGTACCAGTGATATCTCTTAAACCAATGAATGGAATTACACCAAACTTGCATGGATACATCATTGGAACAAGTTTAAGAGGTGATCAGATTTTGGTGGCCTTGACCTCATTTTCAAGGTCACTAGAGGATTTAGATGTCAATTTCTTGTACCCACTATATCTCCTGAGTTAATGGATGGAATCTCACCAAACATGCATGGATACATCACTGGGACAAGTTTAATAGATGATTAGGTTTTGGTGACCTTGACCTCACTGGAGGACTTACATGATATTTTCTTGTACCCACTATATCTCCTGAACCAATGAATGGAATATCACCAAACTTGCATGGATACATCATTGGTACATGTACAAGTTTAAGTGCTGATTAGATTTTGGTGACATTGACCTCATTTTCAAGGTCACTAGAGGACTTACATGATAATTTCTTGTACCAGTGATATCTCCTGAACCAATGGATGGAATTTCACCTAACTTGCATGGGTTCATCATTGGGACAGGTTTAAGAGTTGATTAGATTTTGGTGACCTTGACCTCTTTTCAAGGTCACTGGAGAACTTAGATGACAATTTCTTGTACCAGTGATATCTCTTGAACCAATGGATGGAATTTCACCAAACTTGCATGGATACATCATTCGGACAAGTTTAAGAGGTGATTTGATTTTGGTGACCTTGACTTAATTTTCAAGGTCATAGTCATCTATGTAGGATATCTTTAAAACCAGTGGATGGATTTTCTCCAAACTTGCCGAGATATTTTACTTGTTTAGGCTTTTTATTCATTAGAGGAAATGGGAAATGGGCTGGTGGGGGACATCAGTTTTTCTCTGAAAAACATTTCTAGTTTTATTTTGTAAATGCGTGTCCTGTCTCATCGAAAATCATATTGAATATATCTCAGTTCCCATATAGTCCATTATTTTTTTTATTGGACTTGTCCATCCTTATCATTTTGATGAATCATTTTTCAAGGTTTAGGGGTTTCTGGTGAATGCTTTCACTTTTATTGTATTCTGTGCGCAAACAGTTTTGACCCTGATTGGACGTTTGAGCAGGTCTGCACTATTTGCATTTGTCTCCAAAACAGGTTTCCAGTCTAAAAATGTTAAAGTGAGTGGTCTGTAACTGCTGCATATGACCTTAGGACCTGTTTGCATGTGATATTTTTGCATGACTTATAGAAAAACGTTCCATCCTAATGGCGCGTTCTTAAAAATTGATTTAAACTTTTTGATAAGGGTCATATCTCAGTTACATGTTGGTTTCAGGAGCTTGTCAAACTTGGCATTAACACACAGTTGTCATCTATCACGGAGCACCCGAAGTTAAGAAAGTCGCGAAGTCTTTTATATAAGGATCGAAAAATGAATGGGTGATTTGTGGCGCCATATGAGTCTAAAATATTGCCATCATTGAGGTCTGAGGTTACTTTAATACATAGAGAATAATGTCCTTTTATTTGTTCCATCTCTTTCTCAAATTATCAGGTTGAACAGACATAAAACAGCTTATTCTCAATTATTCGATCATGTATAAGTGCAAGCATTGTTGATACATTGGTGCAGTTATTAAATATTGGGTAGCATCGTAGCAGGTATACCTGTGCATTGCTGTGACCAAGACAGGTATGCAAGTGAAAAAATCAAAGATGAAATAAGATGATGATATACAGTTGCGAGTAAAAAACGCAAATATCGACGAGATCTCAAATAGTATTGATTTATTTATTTATTTAATGGGCCCATCCTCTCCTACACCCGTTCCTTCCCTGTGATTTATTTTATGAAATTTCCGAAAATTTTAACTTTGCAAAATGTCGAACAGCTAGTAATTCATTTATTTATTTTCTATTCTTAGTTTTTTTTAGTTTAATTGCAAACATAAAAAAATCCTGTATGATCCTTTACTCATTTCACGATTAGTTAGTTATTGATATAGTTCTTTGATGTATGGCTAGATTGATCAATTTTACATGATTTTGATCAGCACAAATCAGCTGATTCCTTTAGGGATGCATACAGCGTCTGTGCTAATGAGACTGTTCATCAGCACACCATGGACTGAATCAATGTCTCTAAAAGAGACATTGATTCAGTCCATGCTGCGCTGATGAAACAAGAATTACTTTCTGTTTGATTGATGACAGGAAATTATATTTAATATTGATAAAGGCATGAAAGATATTCCTTGTAATTAGCGTGAAAAAATACATATCATGCTGCAGCAGACAATTTATGTACTAATCCGTCAGGCATCAACAGGATGTAGGAAAAGCAAAATCTAGAGAAAAGCTTTTTCCTTTGCTAATCGGCATCAACGCTTCTGTTTTCGCTAATCGTGAATTATAGGTAAAATGTACTATGTAGGTTTACGACCACAGAAAAATGTACAACATGGGGGTATAATCACGGGGGTAATACCAATTTGGCTACCTGTGCTTTCGACCGAGTCGGTCAATTACCATACATGCAAAAGTGGCTGTCGACCGAGACAATCGACAGAAATATCAACTCGGTCGACAGCCATTAACAATAGTACCATTTACCGTTATTGGTAATGCATACGATCGTTTTCTCGGTCGAACGTCACTTTGTATAGTACAGACTCGGTCGAAAGCACAGGTAGCCAAATTGGTATTACCCCCGTGATAATGGCCATGGAGAAATGTAGTTGATAGGATTACTGACCCTGAAGAAATGTGCGAGGTGTGATTTGTTACATGGGGAAATGTTCGAGGTTGGATATATTATGGCGTTGGAGAAAAGGACAAGGTACGACATGTGAGCTAGTGGGATTCGTGGCCATTTAGAAATACGCAGTCGGGGGTGGGGTGGGGGGCATGGTAAACTATTCGATGGAATTTATGGCCATGAGAGAATGTACAAGATAGGATTTTTGAACAAGGGAAATGAAGTGGGTGATGTTTGTGACTTCAGGAATATGTACAGGGTGAGATCTGTGGCCATGGGGAAATGAACATGTTGGGATTTTTAGCCATGGAGAAATATACTGGTTGGGATTTGTAGCTGTCAGAGAGTGGTTTTCCCCTTTCCCCCGGAAAAATGGCCATAGGTAGTGGATTGCACGGACCTCATAGAGCCAGTTTCCACCATAGTCGGAAATGAGCTATTAGAGAATTTGGTATGGCTATTGGTATTTTGCCGAAAGGACTGAAACAGAACGGCATTTAACAGAGACATTTTACGGAATTAATCGCATAAGAAATGCACCAGTTCTTCAAGGGCGGTAATAAATGTGATTTATTCCTTAATATATAAATTTTAGCAACCATATTTATCATAATATCAATAATTAATAATTTAAGAAACCAATAGGATGCGAGCTTCCCATCGTAGATATTCATAAACGTACATGGGCATGCAAGCTTACAGGAAGATGTACAAACGCGCCGACGAACGGGGTGTTCATCCGCTTGTGTTTGACTGTTTGCAGGGAGTGGGGGGCGGGTTGGAGGGGGGTATTAAATTGAAAATGACAATCGGACTTCGGTCCCGATGTGAATCGAGACTACGATCCCTGCATGACTTAAACCAAATAAAGAATGTCATCGATGGAAGTCGCGACCACGGGGAAACTGTACTAGGAGGAATAAATTATTGACGAACAAGGGCGTAGCTTCGTATACGGCAAATACGCAAGTGCGTATTGAAATTTTGTCAAAATTGACAAAATTTCAAAACGCACCTGCATATTTGCATGCTGAAATTTTATAAATTAGACATGATTTCAATACCAATTACCAAAATGGCTGAAATACTAGCCTTCCTTTCAAGAAGTAGAGCATAAAACATGGTTGTGCGTATCATGAAATTGCCCCTAGTTACGCCCCTGACGAACATGAGTAAATAGTGCCAAATATACAAGATGTGACTTGCAACCATAAGGCAACATACCACTGAGTAACGGGCATGATAGACTTCGCGACCACAGACGAAATTTTGCCTAAAACAGGCAAATGTACGCTTTGGAATTTTGCGACCATGAAGGAAAGTGTTCGCGTATACACCAAATACAGGTTTTGCCACAACACGGCTCTTAAACTCTCAGACAATCTAGACTATTGATTAAGAAAAGTGGGTCCTCGTATATCACAGATGTGTAACTACAACAGTCATTGCCTGATGACAGTTTACATTCTGTTAACGACATATTATTTATTCATTATTGAACGATGGCATAAAACTCAAGAAAATACTTATAAATTGTCGACAGTGATATTAGGGAACCTACCGCTTAAGAAGGTAACGTTTAGAAATGCATGATTTCTTTTATAATAAGGATATAGATCAGCTATAGCAGTGATTTTTTAGTAATAATTCACTATTTGGAGGTCAGTTGTAAGGTAGATTATATCACGAGCACGAAGCGTGAGTCATAGATGTACTTACAACTGTCTAACTGATGGAGAGAATTATTATTCAACAATGCTTGTACTGAACTAGTTCGATTCTAACACTAAAAAAAACCGCTAAAATAGTGTGTGTGTGTGTGGGGGGGGGGTATTCAAATTCTCCCACCTTCCCGGCAGCGCGTTTAATTTTTTTAACTGTATCACAGATAAATAAACGTTTTATGACAATGTGACGGAACACCGTCAAATGGCAAGGAACGTCATCAAAACGTCACAAAATAAGTCAGAAATTCCCAACAGCGTCAACAATTAGAATCAAGCGCTCTGAAACAGTGAATTGTTGCTGAATATTAAAAAACCGGAGATCTTCCATTGCTCGTATAGGTGGTTTAATAGATAGCTTAACAAAGCTGATGAACTGAATATAGTCAATATTCAATTCAATTAGGTGATTTTGGTTGTCATGGTTACACAATTAAAGATACTAAACCCGTCAATAGCGTTGCCTGGCACATACTGTTAATAACTGTGGCATTCCACAAATACCTGGATTTTCTTAACGGTTTCAGATATAATAACCTTTGAGGAATTTTAGCTGGAATAAAAGACTACACACAGTAAAGTTGATTTGTCTTGTTATTATCGTATTGTATATGCCTTACTGTGTATGGATACAACACCTTTTTTTCAGCCTTTTTTTTCAAAGGGAGACAAGTTTTGGCTTGTTTTTGCTTTCCCGGTGAAAGTTTTTCTTTCAAAATGGGATCGACTCTTATTAGAAAAAAATGCTTCTTAGGGAGGAAATTCTTCCTCTAGAAATCCGCCCAAATTGAGACGGAAGGCAAAAGGCAAAACGAGAATGTGAAAATTGATTTCCCTGAACGTGTACCAGTAAGAAAGATTTTTCCACAATGGGGCTAGAATGGGATCCACCATAGGGGTGTTTTTGCAGTTTCGATATAGTCCAATTGTTAGCATGCTTGCTCTTTTTCATTTGACTTTGTGCAAGATATTACTACTTACAACTTCTGAATGGTGTCAGCAAAGGCC
Source organism: Ctena decussata (assembly GCA_963989385.1). Taxonomy (NCBI): domain Eukaryota; kingdom Metazoa; phylum Mollusca; class Bivalvia; order Lucinida; family Lucinidae; genus Ctena; species Ctena decussata. The sequence continues at coordinate 60,433,377 of OZ022503.1, forward strand.
GCATATTGTCTTCACATCTTACTAAACACTCCATACATTGAGTCCCCTGTTCATTATAATAATGACCACTGCATCCTCTCTATGTGATTGTAATTTAATAATCATTAAAATAAAGGTCAGATGGCAGATTAGCTACTGATGGTGAATGCTATAATATAGTTCTAAAAAACGCCCACAATGGACACGTTTGGCATTGTTACTTGAGTAAACCTTAGCAATACCCAGGTATTCCTCGGGCTATTCCAAGATATTTCAAAATTTATACTTCGAATAGGCCGAGGTTCAATACCCAGGTATTCCTCGGGCTGTTCCAAGATATTTTAAAACATATACTTCGAATAGGCCGAGGATCAATACCAAGGTATTCCTCGGGCTATTCCAAAATATTTTAAAACGGCCAAGTATCAATACCCAGGTATTCCTTGGGCTATTCTCAGATATATTAACCCTTAAATATGTTAAAGCGCCAAAAATTAAAATAGTTAAATTTGCAAACAGTGTAGATCCAGATGAGGTGGCTCATAATGAGCCACCTCATCTGAATCTACACTGTTTGCCCTCTAGTGTTCGATTTCTTAATATGATATCGCTTGGACGAAACATTTTTTGAAATTCTGCAGACGTAAATTTTGTCGTCTGCTTTTGGCGCATTAAGGGTTAAAACATATCTTCGAATAGGCAAAGGAATACTTGAGTATGGCTCGAGTTTACCCAAGTGATTATGCCGAACGTTCTCACTGTTTGTATGATGCAGTGAATATAAGAAGTTAGCCTATAATGTTCAGGCATTTTCAATTCTCATTTACCATTCCTGGAATGTAAATCTATTTTAGCGACATATTCAAACAGTGCAGACTCAGTTCAAACGCCGCAGAACGGCGTCTGATCAGAGTGTACACTGTTTGCTTACATAATTTTTATGAAAGTCAGAAAGACAACAAAAATGTAAAGATCCACCACGAACCCCTAAAACTTGAAATGGGATGGGCAAGTCCACTTGTCAAAAGAAAAGGGTTAAAAGCCGAACTCTCTACTCTGTAACAATCATCGTCATCATTTCTCAGACTGGTATGGGTAACATTATATTTTCTTTCTGAAAATGATAATAGATTATTTTTCCTTTTTTCAGACCAAGTACAAGCAGACCTCGATCAGGCACACCTGCAAGACTTCAGCGTCCTAAGTCAGTCCCGGCTTCATGTCTTCAGGCCAGGAACCAGTACATCCGCCGCTGCGAGACACCGTCGAATGTCCACCCAGGTCGCTTTGATACTCTCAGCCCTTTTGTCATTTCTGATTTACTGAGAAAATCAGAAGCGCCTGCTAGCAATGGGTCTGAACATGATAGTACGCCAGACGAAAAGTCACCGCTGATTGAAATCCTGCACGAGGAGACGCGACAGTTAGCCGAGACAGAACGAGATGATGACGCAAGCACAACTTCCGGTATAGACAGCGCCGCTTCTGACAATGATGTTGTGTCATCGGAAACAGATAGTGATTTTGAACCTGTAATCATTGCAGACGTTAATATACCGGAGCTTAATCTTCGACCAGAAAAACTCGACGCAATCTATGTGCCGGAGCCAAAACGTGGTTGGAGGCAGTTCGATTTTGACATGAGTAATATTGATGTACCGCCGTATGATTTCAAAAGCCCCTTCCCGGATTATTTGGATGATATTGATTTAAAACAGATGGCCAAACAAAAGTGGAACTGGCGCCATCATTTAAAACAAAGAACTGGACCCCGACCAGCAGATTTGGAAGGAATATTAGACAGATTAGTGGAATTAGAAAAGCTTCAGATGGATACTGTTGCATGGGAACAAAAACGAACAATGCAGATGCGTAAGTCGGCCAGCAGGCGGGCAGGAAGCGCAAAAATAAAGGACCGTCGGTGTTGTAGTCAGTGTCTCCAAGCAACCTGTTGTGGGGATTGTCCCGAAAAACTCGTGCAATCTAATACATGTGACTTCTGTCGGCAATCTTTGTGCACTGGAACTTGTAAGGAAGTGACGTACGACCAGCGCATGCGTCAGTCTCGTCTTGAAGATGAAAGGCCAATAACTCCTAAAATACCGTTTCCTCGTGCTTGCAATACATGCCAAAAGAAAAACACTTCAAAATATATTAATGCTAATAATCTTATACTAGGCCAAGCGCGATTTAATAACGCCACTTTTGCAAGAGGTCAAACTGCTTACAAAGTGAAAGACCTAAGACCAAAGTCAGAAACACGATTTTCTCAAGATGTAGTAAGAGAGTTTGAAAAACTTGGTCTGGAGACAACTCAGCCATCTAGGCCCAATACTGCCATTTCAGTGACAAGACCTAGAAGTAGGAACTCTTTATACCCAGGGAAAAGTTTTAATTCTCAAAGGAGAAATTCAATAACAGAGACGGATAAACCATCTGTTTTGAAGAAGCGCCGTTCTAAATCTGCGAGAAATGTTCGGCCTAAAACTGCAGCCTAGTTCATTTCGTGAAACAAGATCTTAGTCTATGAAAGAACAGTTCATACACTCAGCTCAGGTTATAAAACTTTTTCATGCTCAACTCAGCTGAGCATGAAATTTTACCTGCTAATAAATAGCAAATTATTGATAAGTACAGTTGTTTTCATGCTCAGTATAGCTGAATATGAAATTTTCTCTGCTTATGAATATGAAAATGCCAACATTAGTTGGCATTTTCATATTCATCAGCAGAGAAAATTTCATGCTCAGCTGAGTTGAGCACGAAATAAGTTTTATAACCTAGGGGCCAGAACAGTCTTGACATCACACTCCGTGCACTTCTCGGGTCCATAGATTATGGAAGCAAACGGATCCGACGGTAGGTTAACTGACCGTCCCGACATGACCTTAGCTGTTTACCGTGGACGTTAAGCATCAAATCAACTAAATCAACCAACCGACGCACAGGTAATCGGAGTCGGTACTGTTCGCACTTGCTTGAAGTATATCTATTACAATGGGCCTCCTATATACTAATTAACTAAACTCTTTGGCGGTACAATAAACATAAAACACGGAATTAAATGACCTGAGAATAATTATTTGTTTGAGAAAATCTGAGGTTTCTGTTGAAAGAATTTCAGATTGTAATGTCATTGAAAAATTCGCAGAGCATGGCAAACACGTCATTCTGACAAGGTAAAAAACTCGTAAGTTGAACTTCCATAGTTGCTATGGTAACAGGTTTATGGCATCATCTCACTTATAATTCGAGAGCAGCATGGCATAATAATTCGAGAGCAGCATGGCATATAGTGTATGTCATGCTCCTCTCGAATTATAAGTGAGATGCTACCTGAAATTTATATAATGTATCTCAAACCTATAATTCATTCTCAAATAATTTAATTCTCTGTTATTTAGTGTTTAAAGAGTGTTTTGTAAATCGATGAGTGTAGCCAGATTGGTTAATTCCATAAAACGGCAACTTCTTGTGCTGTGACACCGACAGGAAATGAGTCTAAAGCCATTATTATTTAATAGCAGACGACACTTAATTTTGAGCCGACGACACTCAAATTGTGAAATATTACAGATCATCTGGGTACAAAATCAGTTCCAAAACAGTTCAATACTTGATTATGTTTACCAAGTTGTTGAAGACTGTTTGAAACCTAGCAAAAGCTGGTCATAAATGTTGCTTTTAATCTAAAATGCCGACTGTTAAGGTTGTTTATGGCTATACTAACTCTTAACAGGATTATTGGACAAGATAACAAAAGAGTCTAGACAATTTCAATAAAAGATGTACAAATTCGTTCAAACAGGGTTCGAGGTTATAAAACTTGAGAATAATCTCAAACTCAAAATAACGCACACTCAGTGTGCTTTATTTTGAGTTTGAGAATGTACTCAAGTTTTATAACCTCGGGGCCTGGAACACACTGCTGAAAAAGCTTTGTATCCACGTCATTGCAACGTCATGACGGCATTTGACGTTGATACGACGTTATTCCAACTCGAGATTTTTAACTAGCTAACTGTCTTTACGTATTTCGAGGAAACAGCTATAGTACATACATGCCATAGTATGCAAGAATCAAAGAATTAAGTACAATTTTGCAAATGACGTTTTCTTTCGACGCATGTCAAAAGGCAAAAAAACTGCACCACTCGGAAGGCGCCTGTCTATCTGTGAACAAAAGAAAATAATTTTAAGGCAATAATATACGAGTATGTCCTGATTTGCTGTAGCTCAAGCGATAATATGTCAATGTGATAAACTGTCCCAAAAAGTATTCTCTGGCCAAAATAAAACTTCCCAGCATTGTCTTCGCAGGTGGTCCTTCCGATATCATCGCTCTGGCATAATATACTTGTATTAAATGAGCCGCGACACGACAAAACCAACAAAGTGGTTGCACACCCTGCGCAGACTCAGATCAGCCTGGGCATCCGCCCAGTCCCCTCAGACCCTTCGCTAAGTGCCTAATGGGTATCTAAGACACAAAACTACATGCATGCGGACAGCGAAGACTCTGGTCAGACTGGGTGGATGCCCAGGCTGATCTGAGTCTGCGCTGGGCGCACAGCCACTTTGTTGGTTTTTCTCGTGTCGCGGCTCTATTATTGGTGGTAAGTTTCGTTTTCGAAGCTGTAAACAAGTTTCTTGAAGTCACTGGGTGCCAGAAATAGTAAATTCGAAATGCAGCTTGGTGAAGGTGTAAGCGTCACACCTTCGTAAAAAATTACAAAGATGTGACGCTTACATTTCCACCGAGCCTTGCTGAACTTAGAAATGAAGTCATGAGTGTCACAAGTAAGTGTAAAAATTGGTCCTTTTATTTGAAGCTCTGATGTGTTAGATATGCTCATAACGTGTGAATACTCCAAGCTGGCACAAAACGTCGAATTGACGGCTATGCGATGTCATATTACGTTGCTTCGACGGCAGTACGGTCATTTTAACGTCATGTGTCGAAATGACACCGTACTGACGTCTATGCGACGCCATTACGTCGCATAGACGTCAGTACGACGTCATTTCAACGTCATGTGTCTTCTGGGTTATTTTCAAAAGAGATGCATACGCACCATCTCTGTACGTAACCCATTTGTGCCTGATCGACCCTTTCAAACTAGAAGAGTCCATTTATCATTTTGGGGATATCTGGTATTTTCTTCTATTATTTAATAGAAACTGCTGTAAAGTGTGAGCGAACAGGGCAGACCCTGATCAGATGCATCTGATCTGGGTCTGCACTGTTTTTCTATGTCGTTTTCACGGGACATGAGGCTTTAATGGGTTAGTACATTTTTCCTGCAAACAAAGACAAACCTAGAAACAGTTAGCTTCTGAACTGGCCCAGAGGTTATAAAACTGGAGTACATTCTCGAACTCAAAATAAAGCAAACTAATTGGCTGCATCCGAGCACATGCTCGGAAGCAGCCAATCAATGTGCTTTATTTTGAGTTTGAGATTATTCTCAAGTTTTATAACCTCGACCCCAGGTTGACGTTACTCTGACAACAGTTGCAAATGCTGACAATAGTCATTTACGTTTATTTATTGATTAAATGATCTTGAAAATGTATGCACATTGTTGTTTCCTTTATTTGCCTGATCTGTACAAAACCAACAATCTTTATTTCCATTATTTTTTATAGAAGATAGCTGAAGAGGACCATTGGATAACAAAGATGTTCAAAATGCGTGTAAGGCTCCCGTGCTTTTACAGAAGACCAACATCAAAGATACTCAGGAAAGTCCACAATCACAAAACACAGCCCACCCAAGACACCGAAATAAGAAAATAGGAACGCAAACAAAAACGAACCGTACAGTTTCAATAACAGACACACCAATGCAACGCTGAGGAACTGAAGATTTATAAAACCACTTAAGTCGTTGCTATGCTGTTGCTAAGGCTGAATTTCTATAAAGGAGATACCCTACAACTATGAAATTTGCTCTGGAGGAACAATCTGAAGAACAGTCTGAAAAAGACTGTTTCTCCAGTGCAAATTTCATAGTTGTAGGGAATCTCCTTCTTAGAAATTCAACCTTAGCAACAGCATAGCAACCACTTGTGGTTTTATAAATACGACCCCAGAACATTAAAAAGCCATACAAAATACATCATCTCCTTTTACCTCTTTTGTGTTCCAAACCATAAAACTGAACAGGAAGCAAAGGTCAGTTATACAGGTGACCATTTTGCTTGACATACAATGTACAACAAATGGATGTCCATCAGTACAACAAATGGATGTCCATCAGTACAGCAAATGGATGTCCATCAGTGCAACAAATGGATGTCCATCAGTACAACAAATGGATGTCCATCATTACAGCAAATGGATGTCCATCAGTACAACAAATGGATGTCCAACAGTAGAACAAATGGATGTCCATCAGTACAGCAAATGGATGTCCATCAGTACAGCAAATGGATGTCCATCAGTTCAACAAATGTATGTCCATCAGTACAACAAATGGATGTTCGTCAGTACAACAAATGGATGTCCATCAGTAGAACAAATGGATGTCCATCAGAAGTTTTCGCCTTGGAACGCACAGTAGCTTGAGGTTAGGCTACTTGGGGCTTTGATTAGCCTCACTATCCCTTCCGATGCAGTAGGTGATCAATCGGAACACCGCTCGGCCAATTCCGTGAATCTGATTCACGGAATTGGCCGAGCGGTGTTCCGATCGGTGCCTAGCGGCTTCCTAAATCATGAGTGAGCGGTCATAGTAAAACACACAAAATCATCAGAAAACCACTATGGAGGACACTTGAGGACACTCTGTGCATCAGAAGCCAGAGCAAAAGGAAACCACTAGATATTGGTGTTCAGCCAAATGTTCGTAAGTTAGTTTCTGTAAGAGATGAAGTAGACTGTCGTCATTTAGTCTGAGGCCACTTAACACCGAGCAGTCGAAGAGGAAAGCAAAGGTGTCAGCTGTGCCTGGGTTAACCATGCAGTCAGTGTGTTGCATAACATTTATATTGTAACTTACTTTTGCACAGAATTATAAACTTTTTGAATTGTTCCGAAAATTCAGGTTATGTTTATTAATAATCTCTCTGAACTTCTATGAGCAGCTGTAGTGTATTGGATAACACGCTGGACTGCCAATCCAGGGGCCGCAAGATCGACCCCCCGCTTATACGGTCTTTCAAAGGAGAATTTAAAGGGAAATCGCCTCAATGTTCGTGCGCATACATTTTGACGCATCGTCATTGTTTCCTGCTATGGTTATCATGACGTCGTTTGCCGTAACGCTAAAACATTTACGTCACTTTCGTAGACAACATGGGCTCTGTGTTGAAACAAACGTGTAAGTTTTTTTTTTGTGACAGAAAAAAAGGCAAACATATAAACTGGACAAAAAAACGACAAGAATGGGGCTGAAGAATTTTATACAGAAAAGAGAGCGCCAATTTTTGAGGGGTAGTGTGTAATTTTTTAGGAATTATTTGTCAAGTAAAGAGAGGCTGTGAAAACTGCAAGTGGGTTTTGAATCGCGTTATTACATGTATTTAATGCAAGGTTAAATACAAATATTAAAGGACTTAGTATCCTTGGCTTGAGTCATGAAACACCCATGCAAACAGTGAAAGCGGAGATCAGACTGAGCCAATGCGCAGGCTGATCTAAGCTTTTATTGTTAAGGTACATATGTTGTTTATTTCCTTGTTTTCTTTTTTTTTTTTTTTTTTAAATAGTTGCTTCTAAGGTTTAACGCAAGTGACGTAACACGATCAGCCATATTGTTCTCGTAAGATACAAATTTTACGGCTAGGCGGCGACACTCTTATTTTTCACTAATCGCCCTAGACTTTCCACAGGATTCATAGATTGTCGATGCGAACAGGGAAAAATTATCAACATGCGCACCCTCGGAAATTGGTCTCAGCACTAAATGATAAATTGAAATCATGCACCACGGACGAAGCTTTGCCGATGTTTCTGTGAAAATACATGTCGGGCAGTGGCCGGGTCCAACAAGTTGAATGTTTGCCCATAAACTTGTTCATCGTGTATAAATGTGATATAACCTAGACCAAGAAAAAAAGTTCGAAATTCTATGAGAAATAACAATGAACATGCTGCCTAGTTTCAGACCTTGGAATTTCTCTCATTAATATTTTGTCTGCATACGAGAAACTTTTGAAGGCGACAATTTCATATAGACTATATGTTCAAGACATAAGAACATTGCTGAAATTGAATACGGAATTATATTGCATTGCTATAACAGGGTAGGGAAACACGTGACTACGACGCCATATTTGTTTACGATCATGGAGGCAGCCATGTTTAAAAATTCGCCGGTATGGTGCGAGTTTTTGCTTTTTTTTCATTTAAAAGGTGACTTTTTACACAAAGCTAAATAGTGCGTGAGCTGTAATTAAGTTTTTATAATCTAAAAACAATAAACTTGTTACCCAGCAACTTGTATTTTTCAAGTTTACTTTGAAACAAACAACGACGAACGCACTCTAGGATGCCATGCATAACTGCTATTACTTACTTAAGTGAGGGTCGGAGTTTCACGTATCATTAATGTCCAATTATTTCAAAACAATTGTAAAGTCTCCAAAGAAAGACTGAAGAATCCAGGAATCGATCTCATGACTCCTGATATAAGGATAGGACTTGTGGATTCCCCGCTGCAGTGGCTTCACCACTTTATATAGTTTTCAGTTCAGTTTACGGTAGGAAAAATCAGATATATTTTTGTTGGTTACCAAAATAGCTAATATCAAAGTATAATACGTAATCAAACATTTTTTAAAAAATCTTTTAATGTTACCGGTCACATTTTATAACAAACAGGGTAACGGTCACAGCTGGACCACAAAATGTTAACGGTCACACTTTTGCATCGAGTTCTAGATTCTTCTTTATTCAATACGTTAAGGTGCCAATAGCAAACATGCTTCAAGAAGCCAGTGCATGTCTGTTGTATCTGAAAAAGGAAAATATTAACAGCAGATACCCCGATAAATACCACTTTATACCTATAAAGTGGGCTTTACCAAGGTATAGACTTATGGAGTTGTTTACGTAATGTCAATTGTTTGTTCCTTTCTGTTTCTGATCTTAGTGAAGCCCAGTCATATTAAGTAAACATGACTAGAAAAAAAAATCAAATCTAAAGCTTAACAAAAAAAAAATCGCGATTAGTCAGAAAACAAAACTAAGGAGGAAAAATCACACGAACTGACACAATTCAATCCCAGATCCACCCAAGATAAATGTGGGAAAGAGACAACACAAAATTAGTACCCATCAAAGACAAAACCAGCGGCAGCCATGTGAACAGCTATTTCCCATGTAGGTGGTCTACGGACTACCCTGAACATCACAACCACTATATCAATAACAGACATAGCAACTAACAACATATAAAACAACAAAGAAGAAACAAAACAGAACTGCCGCCTCTTGGGAAAGCCAGTAATGAAATTACTGGGGGAGGGGGGGGGGAGAGGGTGGCTTACCCGGTTGTGGTCGACCAACCCTCGCCTTGGTTCATCAGATACTTAGTTGTTCAACCCAACAAAATACAACACCCCCAACACACACGCACACACACACACACACACACACACACACACACACACACAACAGTCTTACAAAAAGCACCAACCCAGATAATAAGAACAAACTGTCGTACGAAAAACATTAAACAACTATTTTTACCTATTTTTAAATGTCAGGGCTAGCTTTAACATATCGAGCCATATATCAAAACAGACAAAGCGACAAACGCCACATGAAACAACTAAGAAGAATCAAAACAGAAGTTCCGCCTGGGGGCGGCCAGCAAAGAAATTACTGGGGGGGGGGGGGGGGTAACCTGTTTGCCGTCGAGCCCTTTATCATACTTTGGTTCAACAGACACTTAGTTGTTCGGTTTGTGTGGAAGATTCCTAACTCATTAGTGTAATATCTCAGGAACATAGAAATCAAAATTAAAACTAAGATAAAACACGACTGAGGACTCACAGAAATAGCAACACTGAAATTCTGGAGCAAAAGAAACCTACCAGTTTAACCACGGTGGGCCCGACCCAAGACGTCCCGGAAAGGGTGTTAGGCGCTATCCGTCTGTGTTACTATTAAGTTAGGTTTAGGTAGGCGCCTTCATAAAGTCTGAAGCCCGACCCACCGTAGTGCAATCGAAGAGGTTATCAAGGCTGTAAACCTTAATTGGGTTAACCAATAAGCATGCAGTTTGTCGCAAAACATCCATATTATAATCAATCTTTTTATATCGAATCATTATCTTCTTAAAATGATTAGGCAAGTCATTTAACCGATTCTTTATCTTAAGTTATACACTAAAAACGCCATAGAATTCAGGCTCTGAAAGGCCTTGCAGAAGAAGTGTTTTCAATCCGACATCATATTAAAACACTAAGTTGAAATGCCTTCGATAAAAGTTTGAAAACGCCTTACGAAGTTTATGATATCTATAGCCTTATTTGAGAAGTGATGTCAAAACTTTATTACGAATATTTAAGTCAGAAGCATGACTGGCCACTCGAGCAAACCGAATAAGTTGAGAAATATAAACACCATAGGATGAAGAACGAGGAACATGACCATCTAAAAATGGAAAATTAACAATATCAAAATCAAAGTCATCATGTTTATCGTAAATTTTAGTTGTACAAAACATCCGATATAGATAAGTGTAAATCCATAAATGAAGCCTCGGTATCTGAGACGCTGGCATTATTTGAAGATTTACTCCCTTTATAATAATAACAAAAATGATTTGATGAAATATTTCATGCAATACCTCCGACATGGTCTAACTATACATTTGAATTAGAGTTTAGATAGTAATATTTGATAAAAGTGACTTTAAACAAAAAAATAAGATACATTTTTATACAATCGCTGACCGCGGTTGAAATTGCATTATTGGACAAAACTAATTTATTCATACGTCACAATCTCGTGCACGAATAAGAAAAATGCCTCTACCTGATCACATGACACACGTGGTCAAAATCGATATTCGTACAGGCCGTGAGGAAATAGGTAATTTGCATTTTAATTTGAAGATTATTTTTCATTCAACATATATCGAATAAGCATGCATTTTCTCAAAACTTGTACAGTTTTAATTATGAGACTAACGAATTTTTGTTAAAATATTTCGTTCTGAAAACATGATATAAACGAGGGAGACAATCTTTAACTGAAGTTCAGAAAGGTAAATTTGATTGACCATGCTACCAAAGAAGTTATTGTCAATATTCAATAGATCATCCAGATATCAAGAAGTAGAACTGAAAGCTTCAATAACTTCAGATTGCATGTTCTCTGAAAGAGATAGCATGAAGTCATAAAGACAGATCAGCTACAAGAGAGGCACGATTAGTAGGAATACCTATAATTTTTCTATAAAATTTAGAGCGATATCTAATATAAACATTGTCCAAAGAGAAAGGTGAGAGCGACACACTTTCTGACAATACCATAAATTATAATTTCTGGCCGCTTCAGACGTACAAAAAAAGCATGCCTTACATTACATATAGTATACAGAGAGCCTTCCCTATGGAAAACTCTTTCAGTTAAATCCAAAGTTTATCCTTATTAATATTGTAGGGAAAGGTAGTATATAATGTCGAAAAAATCATATGTAGACAAACTGGGCGCACGAAAACCTCGCGATTTCAGCTTATTTAATACTTCACGTCGATTTTTTATTGACCAAAACAGGTTTTTACCTGACCTTTCATAGACTGTTTCACAATATTTAATAACATGATTTTGACGGCAGTAGGACAAGAAGTTAGCAATTTAGAAAGTTCGGTTGTCGTGCATAAGCTAGAGTTAGCCATGAATTGTGCCGCATGTAGTCGCTTATTAAGCTTAGGTAGCCAGCAGAATGTAGGAACTCTCTCTTGATCTTCATCAACACTTACAGCAAATTTAGTGCCTGTATGACAGATATGATCATTGATAACAGACTTCTCTATAGCGGAAGTCTGCTCATAAACCTTAGTGCCACTCAACTCCTGTTTCAAAGTATTAATGTAGTGTAACCGTCAAAAAACAACAACGTTGTTTGCAGCGTTGTCTGCTGGAACCACGATATAGTATGGAGTTCCTGGATATCCAATTTCAGATAACGAAAACTAATTTTTAGCTTTACGTGGTGACAAGTTAGTATTTTGAGAATAAAAGGAAATACGTTCATTTATGGTTTTGAAAATACTTAATTTCCAATACTTTAAAGCATTACACTCAACATTACACTCAAGCATTACATTCAAAACTGTTTTTAAAATCATAAACACTCACAAAACTGGGTGTAACAGTATAAAGATTAATGAGAGACCACATAAGAATTTCATGTTGAGTCAGAAAACACTTGTTCTTTAGAGTGTAACCGCAGTAACAACAGCTGATGATCATTTTTCCCGACATTACATAATATTGCATATGTACCGGCCTCACACATATTAACAGGCATGTTTTAACGAACACATAACAATGTATTAACAAGGCAATCCACGTGCTGATAATTACCTGTTTTGCGTTTTTTGTATGCAAGTTTCAGGAAAATACTCCTTCAATGCAGAAGCAAGCGGGTAGTTTGCAGTTGCACTTTTTGAGACCTATATGCAAGGGTTGTACAGATTCGAATATTGTAAGAATTGAAGAGCAGGTGATATCGAAGTGAAAAAAAAGTAATTGTTGCTAAAGATTTGATAAAAATCATAGTAACTGACCATGACCTAAAATGAGGATTTCTTATAGTAATGCATATGCGTGTAGGTAATGGCGATGAGGCCGAAAAATAGTGCCTTGACATTTTCCTTATTTTCTAGCATTGTGGTTGGATTTATGCAATATCAGCGTTCAAACTTGGTTTTTTATTGCATTAACATTTGGCAGAGGTACCTCGGCCCTAGTTTTCAAAACCACCGTTGTGACCTGGCAAATGGTAATGCTAATGCATGAAAATCCATGTTAAAGCCGTATGAATACGAGCTGGTTCAGGTATATGTTCCAATGTCACGAACACTTTTGTTTTCTCCCTTTTAATTCACAATGGTCAAAAACCTAACCAAAATAGGCACAGTTTGTAAAAAAAACGAAGATTCACTAATACCCAATGGTTCACAAATACCCGAACCCGCTTTTATTTTCTGTTTTGTGGAGAATCCCCAGTGAAAATTAGAAGAAAGGGTTTCTATCTCTAGACCACCTATGTTACAGATATCATCAGCCAGTGCAGTGTGACCGTTAACAAACAACAGCCGTAATGTGACCGTTAACGTCTCGGCCGTTTTTAAAAACTGAATCAGGGTGTCTCTTATCGGCTCTTAAAGTGATTTTTTGATAGTAATATTGCGATTACTTACTCGAACAACGTATCAGAAAGCCACATTCTGCCTGTGGATGTACAGGTGGCTTTCTTTTGCTATCGTCCTATTTTGCCATACCTTCTAATTTGAATCGACACAGACTGAATGAAATCTTAAAGCACCGTAGCCCCCTCCTCTCGATGCAGAAAAAACAACAAACCAAGTAAAGTAATTGGCTTCAAACTCTTGCAGTCCGGGTGAGAGTCTGGAGGAACTTATGATAAGGTATGATCCGCGCTTGTGTTGAAGTTTTTGAAATTGCAAGCAACAGCAGAATAATGTGAAATGGTTATGGAAAAAGTAGCACTAATTTACAGCTCACGCTTTTACAAATTTCTTGACTAACTATTAATTAGACGGAGAAATCGATAAAATCTTACCCTCGAAGTGGACACAAATTTCAAAATGGCCGCGACAAAAACTTAGCATGATGACGTCACGAGGTCACGTGTTTCGCCCCATTGCTATAAACAAGCATCGAAAGGTAAGAGCGTATCCATATGGCCGTTGATGGCGCCAAATAGAAAGCGACATCAACGCATAAAACATTGACGTAAACGCGCTTATATGAAAACTGCACGAAATAAAAGTGGTTTTCCTTCCATAACTCGAATAATTGGTCGATGACCTATACTTTTTATTCGCTTATTTTCACGGGCTAGATAATTCCTTTACTATATCAAAAGTATATAAAAAATTCAATGGTGGAACTTTTTTATAGAAGAAATTCCACGTTTTTTCCAATAATGGGAAATGGCGGGAAACTAAAAAATGAAAATAACCTATATAATGAGACATAGGACGATGACAATTTTGATGGTCAAACAAAGAGACAACAAAGAGGAGTTAATTACTCTTTATTTCGAAACGATCGGTCATCTATTTTCTCGGATAATGTGTTCGTAATAGACATAGTCATGTTTCATACAGGCACATAGGTGCCGCTGCATTATCTCAAAAAGTAGTACGGTGACCCCATCTTTTTATTTCATTTTTTCACTAAGCATATAATATTTTACCACTGTGTGAAGTTTCAACAAAATTTCAATGGCAGTTTTTATAGGGTGATTTCCCTTTAAACAGAGGTCCCGTCTCCGTATGACCTATAAATGTTGGTGGGACGTTAAACCTGAGTTCACTCGCTCATTCACTTCTGAATTTCTACACTATTAAGTCTCCATAAAGTCCGGGCTTCGATAGGCAGAAGACAAACCTTTCTATGAATTTGTGCATTCAAGTCTGAAAGTTTTTCGCCTTCAGATTCCTCAAGGTCCATAAATGTGTGCGAGCAGCAAAGACTCTGATGAGACTGCATGGATGTGCGGCTGGTCTAAGCCTTTGCTGGTCGCATATGCGTTAAGCACCCGTTTTAAGGGTTTTGTTAGAAAATTCAAAGCCCAAGAGACCAGTCAGTTTTGTTTCAATTTCCGACTGTATGAATTATCTGGGGTGAAAATGTGTGCATTTCTTTTGACTTTGGAAATGTACAGATTTTAACCCGGACAGGAGATAGTAATCCCTGGTAATTCAACAATTCGAAACACTCTAAAATTCAAATGCTGATCATTCAAACTACTAATATTTCAATGTCATCTGTAAGTCTTCTTGAGTGTAATGAGGGTACATTACTGAATAATTCAGTCATTTTTAAGTCCATGCGATCAAAACTTAAAGTGATTTGAAATCACCAGTACTATGAATTATCTAATTTTCACATCAATTTTGAAACTGAATTCTCGCAAAATCACAGACACAGACTGTCACATGCACAAACAACAGGACGATTTGAATATTTCATAACAACACAACAGGCATCGTAAACGTTATTTTTATTCATAATAAGTTACATAGTATTCACAAATCAACACATAATGCATATGGGCAATACTGTGCTTCATTCCTGAGAGAGTAAAATGAATAGTTAGTAAAACATCGTTTAGTCGCGACACGAGAAAACCAACAAAGTGGTTGTGCGACCAGCGCAGACTCAGGTCAGCCTGGGCATCCGCCCAGTCTGATCAGAGTGTTCGTTGCCCGCATGGGGTAGCTTAGACTCTTAACTGCCCATTAAGCGGTTGGCGAAGAGTCTGATCAGACTGGGCGGACGCCCAGGCTGATCTGAGTCTGTGCTGGGCGCACAACCACTTTGTTGGTTTTCTCGTTTTGCGGCTCAATTATGATATGGGACAATTATTCTAGAGTATGAATAACACCGAGCTGGCTTGTCCGTTATCTTAGAGAATGAAAATATATATATTACGTTATAATCTTTAAAAAAAATATATAAAAACGTACGTAGGGACTATAAAATGTTTAAAAAATCTATATATTTGAATCAATAATTCACTTAGCAAAAATTAGAAGCTAGTAAAATTTGCACAGGATTTAAAAGCTGCTCAATAACGGTGTGTTATATTGGTAAGCACGACTTTTGACAGGTCATGTCCATATCTTATTGTAACCCTTAAAGAATCAAAAAGAAAACTGTCGAATTCGCAAACAGCGCAGATCCAGATGAGGTGGTTCACCACAGTTTGCCCTCTAGTCTTTGAATCTCCATAGGATATAGATTGGACAAAACATTTTTTTAAATTTTGCAGACATGAATTTGTTGTCTGTTTTTTTGCGCTTTCGGGGTTAATTCAAGAGACACTGACGTCTATATTTAATTTAGTCTTCTCTATTCTGTCAGTCAATAGGCAATATTCATTTGCCAAAAATTAGAAAGAACCATTAAACCAATTGGTTTTATGTGTATTCCAATATGTTTTGCAAAATAGATATTGCACCCAACATTCACTTTGCTACCGAAGTAGAATGCGACTCTTTGTCACATATGCTTGTAACTGGCTCGGAGGTTATAAAACTTGAGTACATTCTCAAACTCAGAATAAAGCACACTGATTGGCTGCTTCCGAGCACATGCTCGGAAGCAGCCAATCAGTGTGCTTTATCTTGAGTTTGAGATTATTCTCAAGCTTCATAACCTTGACCCCTGGACTGTGCCAAAAACAGAAAGTCAATTAGAGTTTAAAAGAAAGGCTTATAGCAGGTTTTCTCAGTTCTGTTCGACATCTTGATGGCCCCATAGACTGTCATGAACAAACTAGGAAATCTTGTCAGGAAGAATTTGCAAGGCTCGTCAATAATTTCTCTCGCTTTAGCAGACCTGCCAAAGAAATATAAAATACATAAGTAAACTTACATTGTTGATACATTGATTTGAAGTCCGTCTCGACAATTTACAAGGTATATCTGATCACACATGGTTCTTCAAGTCACACAAAATGCCGTAAATCCAAGACAACTGGTAAGTTTTTTTGTTATTATTTTTATTTTTCAAGAATGCGTACTCGTGGGTATTTTAAGATGGTACTATTGGTTAATCCCGCCCCTCCTACCCCCCCCCCCCCCCCCCCCCCCACCCCGTCCACTCCACATACACACACAGTTTCGTAGCATATCATATTTACAGCTGAATTAAACAAGACTGATTTACATAGTTTGGATTTTTGGAAGAAAAAAACTGTCTTACTGCCTAATAAATTCGGTAAATATATGATAACAGTGACAGACTCACATTTTCTCAAAGTGAAGGCAGCAGTTATAGACGAACAGGACGACCTCAACGACAGTGTTCTTGTACTGACGGAAAGTCCTCATCTCCTTCATAACGACTTGGTCAATCTCAGACATCTGTCACAACATAAATTACATATAATGGTAATTGTTTAAAACTAATGACGTCGTAAGTTACATCTTGGAAGTAGTCTCTGCAAAAGCACAGTCATTTTTCGCAAAAAAATGTGAGAAGCTTGAGTGCAAAGCTACCCTCATTTTTCAGCAAAACATATTACTCTTGATTGTATGTGTACTTGAAGACTTCAGCTAATGATGTTTGCAACAACCGAGCTCTGACCAATCTACACTTCTGCACAGACAAAAAAAAACTCTTGTACAAGTTCTTATCCAGTCACAATTATGCTGTGGTAACCCGCCAAAAACAAAATGACGCCGCAGTTATACCATTTTTGATAATATACAGATGATATACGTGTTGGACAGTTTGCTTTTCGGCTATTTGATACAGAAACCAATCTAATGTTTTCTGAATCCGCATCACTTTCCTGTTTTTATGTCTGAGTGTCTGCTTCAGATGCACCATATCTTAATGCCTGTTGAAGAAACAGGAATCAAACGAATGACACTAATGACGTAATGTCAACAAAATTTAGCCGCGACATGAGAAAATCAACAAAGTGGTTGTGCGCCCAGCGCAGACTCAGATCAGTCTGGGCATCCGCCTAGTCTGATCAGTCTTCACTTGCGCTTTAAGGGTAGCCAAGGGTCTAAGCCAGATTCATGCGGACAGCGAAGACTCTGATCAGACTGGGTGGATGCCCAGGCTGATCTGAGTCTGCGCTGACGCACAACCACTTTGTTGATTTTCTCGTGTCTCGGCTCAATTTAATACTTATGTCTTAATATCAAAATTAGAAAAAAAAAATAATTAAGTCAACCAAAAAGACAAATTATAAACAAATTATTACCACAGTAACCTGATCTGGCCCTGCGTATTACGTTTCGTGGAAGTGCTCAGCTCCTCGGATCAACACTAGAGGCAAAGATCATGTGAACCGGTGATCTGGGCACATCAGTTCGAATTAATACTTGGAGTCAGATCAAATTAGGCTACTGTAGTAAGATATTTAATTTACAGATACGAGAATGAGTAATAACTAGCAGTTTTTGCACATGTAGACCGGATAGATCTACAAACTTCGTTTGAATTCATACAATTTCGTCACGTTGGCACAGGCATATTTAGCATATCTCTCGATTTTCAATTCGGCCTATATGTGTTTAGTTAGTTAATTTCTTTATTTCATTTATTCCGTTCCCTATTATTAACTTACCCAGTCAGACAGACATGACGAGGGTACAGAGTTTAAGATGTCTATCATAGAGTCTCCGGGGCCGCCTGTCATTGGAATCCTGTAAAGATAATACTAATCAATACAAGATAACCTTTTAGCAAAACTCATAGAAAAATGTTATATCAATCGATTTGCGATTTGGAACTGACTATTGCAAAAGAAAACGGCAATACTGTTTTATCAGTGAAAATGTACATGCATAAGCCTTTCCTGATAAGATGTTCGGAGAGATTAGGTGACCTAGTTTCAAAGTCTGTCTGGGACGCAGTTGTATTTTTACAGAGAATTCTGTAAATATATTATAGCCTCTCAGTGTCTGTTTTGGGGATATTGAATAACAGATGTATCTGGAAATGGCTAGAGACTTCCCCCCTGGGAAAATGCCTGAAACCGGGTAAAGGTCCGAACGTCAGTTTTATTGACTCCCCTTCCCACCCCGACTGTTAGACAACCTGGGAGATATCAGAATCTATATTTCAACACAAAAAATAGTCCACCGTTTCATAAACCTGTTTGCTTCCACAAATGTTTTCGTATGATAAGGAATTATTTGTAGCCGTGTATATGTGTACTTTTGGACAGTCAAGAGAAATAAAATGGCACTTACCCAGCTTTAAGGTCTCTCAGAACATCAGATCCTGCAATGAGTATAAAACGCAGCCTCTTTTCCTCAGCCCAGAAGTAGGGGTGCCTGTGAAAAATAAACAACAAAATTCAAACCATGGGTTAACTCTGCACCTGTCACAATAAAGTAATAAAGTAGGCTGCAATTATTGTTCTTTTTTAGCGCCATAAAAGCAGCCGACAAATATTTTCATGTGCAAATTTCCAAAGAATGTTTTGTCTAAGCAATGACATATTTTATGTTGTCTAAGGTGAAAGCTGCATTTCTCGACCTCTCAATGCAAAATGTGGTACCTTACCCCACCAGACACACAACATTGAAACAGCACTGAATAAACGTTGACTCAACGCCCCAAAAATGAATCGACGTATATTCATGGTTGTTTTCTGGACATTGAATAAATGTATATCCAGTCACCAGTGTTGTTTCAATGGTCTCAGCCAACTGGGAGATGCCCGCTTGTGGGAGTCATTCTACCAACAGAAATTCACTTAACACGTGCAGTACGAAAGTTGATACCTTAGCGCTTCCGATGTTGCTGGGCGTTCTGCTTTGTTGAGAGAAATCATGGTGCTGACTAGATGGAACGCTTCCTCACTGATACTCTCCTTGTGGAATTGTCGTCTGCTCAAGTTCCAGGCGACGTCTCTAGATTCAGCGCCAACTGGCTGTTTACCGCCACTCAGTATGAAGTATATTATCATTCCTGCAGACTGCAATCCAAAGATATCTCAAAGTCGAATCTCATCCCAAACTACTGATATCTCAAAGTAAATTTTCTGGGACCAGAAAATTTTCTTTGAGATATCAGTAGTTTGAGATAAACATGAGTTCAAATTTAGATAAAAATATGGAATACATGTATGTCTAAACTAGATTCCTTGATATCAGGAATAATTGAGATATTAGTGTTCGAGATATCGAGAGTTGACTGTATGACAAGGGTTTATGATTTGCCTCCATTGTACAATGTCGAAACAAACAATAATCTTCTTATCGCTGAAACTACTCATTATATATCGAGATAGTGTTTCTAGTCGCCGATGAAAATGCTGTGGTCACTGCTTCCAGATCACGGCATACAAACTGCTATCGGTTGATACTTTTTTTTCTTTTATTTTGATTATTTGTTGATAAAATTACGCTGGAGTATTCCTTAGATCCTTTTTCAGATTTTTCTTCAAAATAGCGTTTTGTAAAATAACACATTTAAATGCCGAGCCAACTATTTAGTCATGAAAAAGCAAAAGCAACTTTTCTACCTCATTGTAACTTGAGTGTCTCCAGTTTGGCGGCAAAAATCACAATGCACAGAGAGGGATATAAAATGTTTATTAAACAAGTTCAAAATAAAACTAAGTTTTACCCAAATGTCTGCTTTGAAAGAATCTCCCTGCTCCTGTGTCAGAATCTCCGGAGCCACCCAGCATCTTTCTTCTGAAAAAAAACAAAAACAACTAAAACGTCAAAAACGATTGTTCTAGAATGCCACTTAGGTGTATGAAATACATTAGCTGGACATGAGCCATTGCAGCAATGCGCGCAAAACACTCTGTTGCACATGGCATAAACTCTCCTGTTGAAAGATCGTAAGAATACATACTGAGTGTCGGCATGTTGGATAGAGAAATCTCACCCGAGAGGCTCGGAATTTCAGTCAGGGAAGAAGCTTGCCGAGTCTTTGATTCAAATTTCTACTCCGAAGGTAGATATTTTAAAAACAAAGTTCAAGGAATGCTTACTTCAGATTCACAACAATATTGAATGATTTCATAGTCTAGTTTAGTAACGGTTTTCGTATTTCAGTGGCTCCTGTATAAGGAGACGACATTTACAAAGAGTTACTTCCTTGATTAGATATCAATTTATCAAAAATAAAAGAATAAATAAACGACTATGACCTACCGGTAGACATTTCAGCAGAGTTATTGTCGGAGTTGACTCTCCGACCAAGTCCGTACCCAGTTATTCGGAGGTTACCAGAATAATCCAATACTATATTGCTAGGCTGCAAATAAAATAAATTTCGTCAGTATTGTGAGCATAAACGAGGCAGGTCTGCATTTTGAGTTTTAGGTAGATATACTTAGTTCTATAGAATGTTTTTATTCTTTTTAAACCAACACAGAAATTTAACGTCAACAGGAGGCCGGTGTCCAAATCTAATGATGTCGCTAGTTCAAGAGACGTTATATTTTCAAACGTATTGTATCTAAAAACAGTAATTTTGCCGTAAAAATAAGAAGAGCTCAAAAGCTCTTCACATGTTGTCAGCAAAAATATTAGCATACTTGAGTTTGTGTACACTAGAAGACTTAAGCTAACGAAGCTTTGAACAACCGGTCTCAACTGGCTAATTCTAAACGGCCAAAGTTAGATCTTCAGGTCCATCAGAAACTGCATATTGCACATCCACGAAGCGTCATGATGTTACAGTCATAGGCAACCGATAACATCCACTTTTACAACCAAAACATTCAAATGCAAAACATTTCTATCTTTTACAATGAAGCCAGTTCATGCATCTTTTTTTTAAATTTCAAAACCGGACATTAAAATTGCAGACTCTCAAATTTCTAAAATCAACATAGTGACAAAGCTACAAGTCGTCCCCATCTTCCGTATCATTATACAAACTCACCTGCAGTAGGCAAGGATACAATTTCATTATATACCAGAACTTGCATATTGCACATCCACGAAAGAAACTATAAGAGAAAAAAATCTCAGTACCCTTAATTCACCATGGACCATGAGCAGCTGTTGGTGAATACTGTTGAGACCTCTCATAAACTGCCAGATGAGTTTGTTGGTACCCAGGGGGCTATCCTGTTTGTCCGTCTTTAACTTGTACAGATAGTCATCCAGAGTGTATTCGTACAGATCCGTAGCGATGTAGTAGTTACCGTTTAAGAAACTGAATGCCTAATTAAGAAAATAAAACATTATTCTGTTTTTCTACCGAATTATGATATTTCTCTCATCAATGGAGGCGACACTTGTCTTTTCAACCACAATGGAGACATTGTGGTTGAAAAGACAAGTGTCGCCTCCATTGATGAGAGAAATATCATTGCAGTGCTAGGCGCTGTCGCCGCATCCGTGAGGGTTCAAACCCGGCCAGCGACATATAAAACATTATTATTACAGTTTTAAGACGAACATGGTACATTATAGTCCAACGTGTATTTTGCAAGCGTCGTTAGATAAGTAAGGCTAGGTTAACCCATTAATGTCTAGTGAACTCTTGAACCTTACGCTTTGGACATGTCCATTTCCAATTTAACGGGTGTCAAGTACTTCTTTAATTTTGCATACATATCCTAAGAAATTTTCAATATTAAAGGCAAACAGTGTAGACCCTGATCAGACGCCGCGTTCTGTGGCGTCTGATTTGGGTCTGCAGTGTTTACCAATGTTACTTTAATGGGACACTAAGCCTAATATAAATGGGAAAAGCCGCCGTAGTCTTTCTACTGACAGTTCCAAGACGTAAGTTGCAGAATATGAAATTGATAGCGAAATGTCAGTGTTGTGGAATGTCTGAGTAAAATGCACACAGAAGGCGAAATCAACGGGACAGAAAAATAGCTTGAAGTTTAAAAATGAGACGAATTCGATAGATATTCTGTTTTAGTAAAGTAAAATAATCAATGATGGCGTTAAGACCTCGGCAAGGAAACTCAGATTTGTTTTCAGATTATTTAAGTCCCATGCTCGGCAAGCCTTGCATGAGACTTGAATAATTTGAAAACTGGTCTCAGATTTCATTGTCTCTGCCTAAAATGCAATATAGATTCTATTGGTCATTACATGTCTCCATGTCTTGAGTTAGTTGTGCTTTATTGTTTTGGTCTTTCAAAGGGAACGTCAGTTTCTACTGATACGGTTGAATTTAGAACAAAACATTAAAAAGAACCAACTTCTAAAGCGTTTTACTCCAAACAAATCAAAGACAATTCTAATGCACTTGCAAATATAACTGATTGGATAACGTCAAAAATTTGCGACAGTATCTTCTACTCGCAAACCCGACGTCATTATTACATTGTAACGTCGCTTCTCATTGGCTGACGTCTGGTTTTACGTTACTAGTGACAGCACTTGAAATGGGTGCAAATTATTACATTGTGAAAAATGAAAATGTGAAAAAGTACATTAGAATGGGGATAACTGTACTCAAAATCGTCATTTGGGGAGGTAAATCGTCGGTTTTATGATCGCAAATTGAGTTTTACGGCTCCGCTAACGCGTCGCCGTGAAACGAAATTTCCGACCATAAAACCGACGATTTACCTCCCCAAATGACGAACACAGTTATCTCCTAAATCAAAGAGAAAGGAAAACTGCCTTGGAGGTGACAAAACCTAATGATATGGTAATTTTAAATGTGCTGGTACAACGCCATGTTTTCCATCATTTATAGAATGGGAAAACAGCGTTTGTGACTTTTTGTTTGGTTCCCTTGACGGCAATTCCCTTTAAAATGGAATTAGGATTTGCTCACAGAGAAGCAAACTCTCTTCTTTAAGTGTTAATCCCCATTAAAATGATATACAAAAATGAAAATGTACTGTTGCTTTCTGTAAAAATATACCCATTCACCCTAATGCTTGTATTCCACATACCCTGTATTTGCTCATGAAATACTTGGAGACGTCCATGTCGATTAGGTGCTGAAGGACATCCCTAATAAGATGTCGACTTCGCCAGTTCACTATCCGGACAGCAACGGGGGTACCGTTGAGTAGAAATCCAAGCATAACGGTTTCTGGTCTGTATGAATAAAGGAATAAAAATATTTAAAAGGGCTGCTATAAGTGTAAGCATGGTAAGTGTCTTCGGTTATATGTAAACAGCGAGATTCTAGAAAGCCTACACTCCCGTGTAATCCAACCAGTCGTCTGTGTTCATATTAACGACCCACTGGGCACAAAACGTTGACTCAACATTGAATCAATATTGATTCAACGTCCTGCCGGGATCTATTAATTATAATACAACTGATTAGTCTGTGCAGATATGAAGGCTTATTTTGCGTACTGATCGTCCATTGAAACGTAAACTCTAATACGATATGGAAAATAGCAATATTTGCATCCATTTTGTGCAACATTACAATAAATGAGTTTTTTTAAGATTCAAATTTCATGTAGGGCCTATAGACACGATGTAGTGATAATAAGTAAATGTATTTTGTGTGACAGTATGTGCAGTATCAACAGTAGACACATAAACTCACACTGCACAAAAATACGTTTTATAGATATTGTATCAATATCAGATTAATCCAAAAAATGAACCAAAAGTTGTGTTAGAAAAAAGTGCTTGTTCACTTTCAGCTGTACAACTAAACTCCTCTCTACTCTTCTCTTTCTCGGCAAAATTTCTTCAATGTTACCTTGAGGTGATGACATATCTGGCTTGGTTAACCTTTGGAAAGACAATATTTCCAATCACATTTATATCCGCCAGTGACATATGCCTGATATCCAAAAGCTTCTCTTTCCATCTTCGGCTCTTAATACTATTAGCAACCATAGCACTGTATGCCGCTTTTATATCTTGAGCAGCTCTTTTGGCCACTTCACCTGCAGCTCTACCTAAGGCTTCAACTTTCAGACTTCTTTCCTCACGTCTCGTCACAGAAGCATTGTTATCTGAAGCTGTCGTTTTGAACTGATGTGACTGTACAGGATTAACAGACGCTGCTCTTTGATCAGTTTGGTCTGTGCTATCAATTATTATCGGTACCTGAGAACTAGGTGTAGTGTGATCATCAACAGTCGCAGTTTTTGTTCCTCGAACGTCTGTTTCGTTATATGCTAAGTTGTTCATTTCTCGTTGGCGATATATCTCTGAATGATTTTCCTGCGGATAATTGTTGCTCACCACGTTAGCCGTAGTTGTAGAAGCCGCCTGCACCTGTTGCGGCTGACCTTGTGTGCTTGATGCCAGTTCCTGTTGTTCCTCATTTATTCCAAGATAATCGTTTAGCTGCTGATGGGTGAGTCCAGTGCATGAGGCATAATACTGAAAGTCGCTTTGGTAGACAGACATTTTGTTGAGTAGATGCTCTCGGAAGGCATCGTAGTAGTTCTTCAGCTGTATGAGTTGCATCTGCTGCAGTCTGTGGAAGACAGAGATGGCTTCAGGATGATAATTAGACGATAGTCTTGTTTCTTCATGGAAGCTTGGGAAATAATCTGGGCCACTGTCTTCTATTTCAGGAGGCTCTGGGGATCCTCTGAGATCGCTAGGGTATAGAACTTCGTCTGGTGTCGTATCGATCCGCATCGCATTTTCAAGAATGCTCTGTCCTAATGCTGAGTTTACCGAGTGACGAGCGTGCTTCCACTGTTTGCTGATTGGCTTTACAATGGCGGTCTTCCTTTGAGTCTGATTTCCGCTTTTCTCCAGCCTCTCTGCAGCAACCTGAGTTGGTACGCAACTACTTCTATTAGTATTTGTAGCGTTGCTATTTTGAATTTCAGTTGGTCCAACATTTGGTTCTTTTCTGAGTTTGGTATTTGCAGTTGTGTAAACATTATCGCCTTCATATCTTTCAGGCTGATCTTGAAACTGTACACCTTGACTCAAACTAGGCCTGTTTGGTTGTGTCCAGTACTGGACTATACACGGATCGTGTGCAATATCGTCGTCTTTTGTACAGTCCGTTTGTACAAACCCATGAGCAGCTGGAATGCCTGTTTGATATTGCACGTTACTAGAATCTGATTTTCTATCATATATTCTCTGATGTTTATCAATATCTTCAATTCCTCTGTCATTTGTATCACTGATACAATCCATTTTCATGGGACCATTATAAGTATACCATGAAGGCAAATCTTCAAGGCAAGGTCCATTATCTTCACCAAAAGCCGTTTGTTTCTCAGTTTCTTTTTGCTGACTCTGCAAATTGTGAAATGGTTTACTTTCCTGGTTGCAGACTGGACCGTTTGCATATGCCATATTACTGTAGTAGGAATCGCTTGTTGTTTCGGTCAGATCTGCCGTAAAATTTGTTTGGCTTGCATTCAGTCCTTCATCCCGGATTAGTTGTTGCCTACTTCTGTGGCGTGGTGGAAGAAATCGCTTTCGTGGAGCCTTTGTCGGACTAGGATCCCGAGCGTATTCACATTGAGAAACATGCATGTCTGTTCGTGGTTTCCGACATTCTTGCCAAATTTGTTCGGGCGTCCCAGAAGTGTCCCATTTCTCGTCATTTTTAAAACGCCTTTTCAATGCTTCATTTTCAATGATTCTTGTATTTTTGTCATAATTTTCTCGTCTCAGGAAAGTGCAATCTTTTCCATCATTCATTTCTTTTGTGTTAGTTTCTTCGTTTGCAACGGTTGACACAGGTAAGTTGTTTCTTTCAGTAATTTCTTGGTTCATTGTACAGGCGGTAAGCGAGCTTTCAGTATTGTTGCAGTTAAGGCCACCTTCCTGATTAATATCAGAAGCAATATATGCATCAACAAGATACTGAAGTGTATCAGAATTCATTTGTGTCACTGTATTATATCCTGGCACGGAGGGTGCATTTGTTGTACTTCGTATGTCGTTCATCTCAGCCATTTCCTCCCATCCTAAATGTGCCGCATCTACCGACAGTGGTTGTTGTAAATATGCTAGTGTCTCGTCATCGGAATAGTATTTCTCGTCAGCACCACATGGATCAACCTCGCAGGAAGGTGAATTCAGTGACAAGCCTAAAGGACTTGACTCATTTCCACTACTCTGAGTATTGTGAATCAGCGAGCCTTTGATATCATCATCTGACGCATTACTGAGATTTTGCACATCATTTGTGTCAGGTTTTGAGTCTTTAGTTGTATCATGTGGTTTAGTGCCGTCGAGAGTTGGAAATTCGTCTTCATAAGAAAATCCAGAATTTAATTCCTCTGGTCCATTACAAGTGTCAGCTGTTTTAGTAGATGATACACCTTTCGCTATATCAGCCCAACAGGATGGTTGAGCTTGAAAACGCTCTCGATGCTGCTTCCACTTTTCTTGACCTTTCTTGATGCCTTTTGTTTGCCTCTTTGGCTCTTTCTTTTCCATTTCAACCGTTTCCTGTTTTTCTTTTGCTTTGTCTTTGTTATTTTGTCTCTTAGGCTGAACAGTTTTCCAACTGTCATGACGAGATGAAAAGGCTAGCAACTGATCTGCCATATAATCGCTATCAACAGATATTTCGCTCGTATCTTCAACTGTGTCAGAAATATTCTTCAGTATTTCAATTTTATTTTTCTGTCTCTTCTTTTTGTTTTTGCCATCAGCTCTAGATGCTGATTCGTTTTCATTATCATTGCTGTTTTGAGAAACATTAGTAGTTCCAATAGGATGTGTTACAGATTCTGACTTTGTTGACTGACCGGTAGTATCAGTTGGTTCATCCTGTTTCTGTAATTTCTTTCCTTTTTCGATCTGCCTTTTCTGTTGCTTTTTCTCTCTCTTCTTTACTTTTCTTTCTTTCTCTCTCTCCTCGTCTTCAAGAAGTTTTATCATTGTTTTTTCTCTCTGTTTCAGCTGTATATCATAGAGAATTTTGTGAAATGTCTTCCATACAGGTGTCAGAACCTTGGCAAAATCAGGGTCTAACTCTGTCAATACATCCGAAATTGCGTATCTCAAATGTCCCGTTAAGTTTCCACAGAAGAAATTTGAATACTCTGAGACACGAAGAGCATTCTTTTTCAGCCAGGCAACACCCTCCGAAGCTTCAGTGATTCCAATCACTGGGAGGTAGTATATGATGGTATCTCGTTGCATTATGTTCATTTTCTCTGTATAGTATCTTGTAATCTCGATAGTAAAATCTGGCCCTCCATTATAGATGAATTGTTTGATTAATTTCACGTCTGCTTGTTTCTTGAACATAAACATTATTGAGCACAGTAAGCATGACAGCTGAACCATATCTTGCGGGTTAAGCTGGATTTCCCTCATTCTGTCTAGCACAATGGCAACTACCTTCTGACTGTAAAAGGCGTCACGAAACGTCGGTTTTGCGGTTAGTCTCAACAGCAGACGAAACATATAAACATCACAGAACTCTCTGTAATCCTCCATGAATGGGTGTTTCAAATAATACAGCCTGCTCTAAATTGTGAAAAGAGTGAACAGTTATGATGATTAATATTTAAGGAATAAATTTCATTTTTCTGATCGAAATATAAACTAAATTGGGTCGCGTGCAAAGTAAGTGAGCCCCGAAGGGGCTCATGTAAACTTTGCTAGCGACCCAAGATAGTTTACACTTCGATAAACACCAGAAAAAACATTAAGTTCGTTGCTTATATTTACATTCTTTTCTATCTATTATTGCGTTAGGGGCTACAGTTGAAGCAGAAAAAAAACATTTATAGGCAGTTTTCATACTGAAAGCGGAACAGCGTCAACGACGTAACAACGACCTCATAACCACGCCTACGTCCAATCAGATTGGAGAATCATGGTTTATTTTGACGTCACTTAACGTCATGTGACGGCGCGTGAACCGATGTAGTAATTGAAGTGTAAACTACATTACGTTCTTATGGATAACCTTAGTGCTGTTCAATAAATGCACAGATAATGTAAATACTACTAGGTACTCAAACTGCGTCATCCGCAATGCGTCTGAGAGCAGTGTGAGGCATTAGCCTGCGCCTCTACAAAAACTGATCTTACTAATATCTTGATTTTTTTTTTTTTCCATTTTGTAGATTTCTTATTGTCCGCTAATCATAGGCTGCCTATGGCACAATACGTTTTGCTCCTCGTTGGCGGTAACCTGTTTGCAGGAACTGTCACAGGCACATGTTACAGTCAACTTAAAAAAAATCAGTATAATAACGACAGTTACTCCTAGTAAATTTAATCAAAGTATAGACTTACATGACCTTAAGTATGTTACAAGGTAAAACGGTGGTGTAGAAAAGGGCACCACTGGTCGCAGGCCCGCAGCCCATTTACGCAAAATGTTCTCCTTATTTGTGTTAAAATGGGCGTTGAATGAATGGTTCCGTTATTACTATAAGGATTAGGTTGTCGTTCTTGACCCTGTAAGAATAGAATAACTATTTCCTTATCGTGGGCTGTCATGACCGACAAGGGATTATCGAACAGATGCGCCAATAATTTGACTCGGGTTTCCTGTCGTGAAATCAAGTTTCGAAATC
The DNA here is from genome assembly GCA_963989385.1 of Ctena decussata. Lineage (NCBI taxonomy): Eukaryota > Metazoa > Mollusca > Bivalvia > Lucinida > Lucinidae > Ctena > Ctena decussata. Next base: position 60,462,478 of record OZ022503.1, read on the forward strand.
TAAAGCTCAGTCTCCAGTGTAAACCATCGGAATTCACGATGAGCAACAGTTTCAGCTGAATTAACCCTTTTTGACCAGTGGACTTGTCCATTCTTATCATTCAGATAATCCCATTTCTAGTTTTAGGGGTTTCTGGTGAATATTTTCACTTTTATTGTACTTTGCATAGAAATTCCTGCAAGCAAACAATGTAGGCCCTGATCAGACGCCGCGTTTTGCGGCGTCTGAACTGGGTCTGCACTGTTTGCATAATGTCCCCAAAACGGGTATCCTGTCTAAAAAGGGTTAAGAGCATACCTTTAAAAATATCTCTGATTTCTCTACTGGAAGCTTCTCTAGAAGGTACTCCAAAACGCATTTCTTTGAGCCAAGAAGAGCTATACAGATTGCTGTTTTACCATTCTATAAGTATAATAAAGGCGTTGAGGCATAACACTAAATTAAATGACTTGAGAATAATTACTTGTTTGACAGAAGTTTCTTCATTGAAAAATTGGCGGCGCATAGAAAACACTGCCCGGAACCAATGGCGTCATATTTCTATAACCATAGCAAGTAAGATTTCATATTGAATTCTAAGTGACGTCAACGAGATGTCAATCTACATTTAGAGAGGAGACACTTTCCAGATCAGTTTTGAATTCTCTAAATAATATGCAGTGCCACTGAAAATATCAAAATCCTTAAATATGTATAAGCCTCCCCAGTAGCAAGCTGATGCTTGGGCAGAGCTGCCTTTTGACAGAATTTTTGTATTTGAATTATGAATCACGGGGCTCAACTCATCAAACTCTAAAGGTTTTTGATAGCAAGCTAGGAATTTTCGGAGAGATGTAAATATTTTTTCATGTTTCATTTTGGTGTGGAGAATTTTTTTTAATTATTTATTTTTGGTAAATCTGAAAGCATTTACGTGGGGAACATGTGTTTACCACATGTTCCCCACAAAAATACTTACCAAAATACCAATTTACCAAATCAAAGAGTGCAAAAATGAAAGAGTACAAAAACGATAATATTTTCAAATGGCCGGGTCAGTGGTACATGCATAAGCACGTTCAGTTAAATCACAAAGTTTGGCAAAAAAGTGATCCAATCACAAGCTCTCTCAAACAGTGTATACAAATGAGCGTACAGACGAAATGGCTCATTATGAGATAAGATATCATCTATTTACGCTGTTAACATTCTGTCTAATTCACAAAGTCAAGTGTAAGTTCTGACTTACATAGTCCTCAAGCAACAAGTCGGCTTTAGCTTGAATCAGTCTCTCGGCTGTTTTCTTATCACCATGCCTGGCTGCGAACATCAGGGCTGTCTCACCACTCTGCTAGGCAAATAAGATAAAGTGTATGTGTTAAATAATTTTCATCCTCCGGCAGCTCGTTTTAGAGGATTCAATATTCAAAGTTGCCAAAATTGACCGCCTATGAAATGTCGGTCTGACGATAAATTGTCAGTGTTACATGGTCTTGGTTAACGCCTTTCCTAGAATACAGCATGTCCTTTACGGTCTTGCTGGTGTTGTGCCGTGTGGCGGCCGTAAAACGTCTCCCCATACATCTACCATAGTTCAGATAATATTTCATTTTTGTCCTGAGATGAGAGGATATATTCTGAGAAATCAGAAATTTTGATTGGTTTAGACATATTCTAGATCATCGCATTTTGATCGTTTGGACTCCTTTTAGATTTTAGTCAGCCTTTGAATCGACTGCCTTATTAAAGTATGTTTTCTCTGGTTTTCGTCACTAGATCATTTCAGGGTCACTGATGAGGCTTGAGTAGCCGAATTCGAAGTATGGCCCATGTTCCTTCTTTCGAATGTATTCTCTGCTCTTGAAGGACACTAGTAGATGAGAAGCCCTTAGCTCGACTTTCATCTCAAATATGCATGCGCCGTTTCATAATGCTGACCCGAACCCATCCCTACCACCATCCCCACAACCCTGAACCTCCTTATGATCAAGCTAACAACAGTGCACTCGCAGTGGATGTAATGTTAAAGTTTATTGTGAACCTTGCTAGGCCGAGGTACTTACAGTGGTCTTGCAGTTCGGTGATGCACCATTAGCTAGTAGGAACTGTACACAGCACTCCCATTTTCTGTCGGCGGCGAAGTGAAGAGCTGTATAGCCATTCTGAGAAGAAAAAAATAGATATGTGACCTTCACAATTTCGTTACCAATTAAAGGCCCAATAAATGCATCTGTTATAAAAACACTGCGTTTGAAGCTCAGTCAGTAAAATTGAGGTCTGTCTTACGCTAGAAAAATCAAAATACTGCGAATAAACTGGATTCCATCGGCACTAAAACTGGAAGTGCAGGGGCCGTATTCATAAAACGACTTAAGTGGTTGCTATGCTGTTGCTAAGGCTAAATTTCTTTGAAGGAGATTCCCTACAACTATGTATTTGCTCTGGAGGAACAGTCTTACAAAGACTGTTCCTCCAGACCAAATTTCATAGTTGTAGGGAATCTCCTTTATAGATATTTAGCCTTAGCAACAGCATAGCAACGACTTGAGTGGCTTTATGAATATGGCCCCTGGTCCGTGATATGGTGATAAGGTTTTAAATCCAAGATATCATCTACTATTAGTCTTAAACTTACGGTTAAATATCCACCAAAGTCACACAAGTATTAAACGAGACAACTGACATAATGGCTGAAAAGAACTTATTCTCAAAATACTCTTTTTTATAGTTTCAGCTAGACTTTAACTTTACACTGTAAAAAATGTGTTTAGAATCAATGCAAAAAAATGCAGTCCGATTTTTTATGTGTTTAAATCGTAACATGTTCCATTTGCAACATGTTTAGGTTTATGTGTAGAAATTAAACATGTACAAAACTGGTTATATTTACCTTTTATTTTGAAAATTTCCTCTGTCAACATTTTCGTCTCTCTTTTTCGTTCTACTAAAGAGAGGGAAAAGAGAGAATGGATTCATCCGAAACGCGTAACAGAGTAAAACGTGATTAGCTGACTTTGCCCGGGAAAATAATAGAAAAGGCGTACACGTTTAGCTATATGACATATTCCTAAACATGTTTACACCTAAACATGTCACCACTTGTGTTTTATAGCTAAACGCAATTTTTACAGTGTATTTATACTCAAAAATGAATTTAACCTCTCCATATTTCTCGAAGATATTACCTTGTTAGCATGATTTAAGTTCAGGCTAGCCCTGTGTGGCCAAATAGCGTTGATAACATCAGCATCGCCTGCCTTTATGGCTGACATAAGAGCGTTGTTGCCTTCCTACAAGAAGAAAAAATGACGAATATCATACCATTAGGAAACATAATCGTAGTATGGCTCAGAAATTTCGATTTTGTTCTCAGTTGCAGTCATTTTGATCCTTAAAACATAAAGTGAAGGACGTCACATACCATCCACTCCCTTAAAGTTCCGAGGGCTCATTATTCCGATGGTCTGTCTGATTTATAATTCGTTGCTTGAAATAATCTCTGAAAATAGGTATTTTCGAGGAGATATTCTTACGGTAAATGAGTAAATTTAAAGGTAAACAAGGGCGCAGCTACGTATACGGCAAATACGCAAGTGCGTATTGAAATTTTGTCAAAATTGACAAAATTTCAAACGCACCTGCAAATTTGCATGCTGGAAATTTATCAATTAGACCAGATTTCAATACCAATTACCAAAGTGGCTGAAATACTAGCTGTCCCTTCAAGAAGTAGAGAATAAAACATGATTGTGCGTATTATGAAATTGCCCCTAGTTACGCCCCAGGTAAAGCAACTCTGTCTTTTTCATTTTTGTTTCCTTTCTCAGTAGGGCTTAACTTTTAAAGGAAAGAACTTGCTCTTAGAAGATCCTAGAAACCAATTATTTTGTTTCTTGAAGGCCATTTTTCTCCAGTGAAGCAAACAGGAAGTCACAAAAGTTCCCCCTTTGCAAACTGGGCCCAGTTGTTCAAAGCATCTTTAGCCTAACGAGCTTGTTAAGAGGTCAACTCGTTAAGTGTCTTATGACTTTATTACCAAATACACTGATATATTTTGTTGAAGAAATGTGAGAAGCTTACATTTTTTCAACAAAAAATGTTGCCATTTTTGAGATATTAACATTTGAAATTTTAACATCTTGTTAACTAACGATGTTGTTAGTTTTGAACAACCTGGCCCTGTTTTATAAATTGCTGCAGATAAATTAGTAGAACTTAAATTTGCTACATATATGACATGATGATGACATAAAAAGATTTTAACGGCTCTAATTCGACCCGATGAAGAGAATCACTGTTCCTTCAATAATAAAATTTAATATCTTAACTATTCTGCGGGTGTCTTCTTGGATGTCTTTCCGTAACCGAGTTTATTAAAGAGTGGTGTTACAAAACTATCAAAAATTCAAGTAGCTCGTGCCATCCAGATCAGGATTCACTTTCAGTTATATGCTTCTTTATTAAAATAAGATGTAAGAATGATTTTACAATGTTTGTTAACGAACAGTCCGCTCCATTATCTAAGAGAAGTTTGACTATTTCCACATGTTTGTTGTCTGCCGCCAACATCAGGGGTGTGCAGCCGTTACACTCGACTCGCTCATTGGGATCACGTTTGACGTCACTCTCAAAGAAAACTCGTGTCTTCTCAACGTCACCCAGCGTAGCCAGAATGGAGAGATGTTGCATGCCAAACTGTGGAGAGATAAGCACATTATAAATAATCAAGCAAAAAAACAATCAAAACAGCTGTATGGACAATTGGCATGTGATAATAAAGTTAGAACACGATAAATAACTGGGCCCAGTTGTTCAAAGCATCGTTAGCTTAGTCGTTAGTCAAGAATTCGTTTAGTCTTACGCTACTCACAAAATCAATTGCGGTAATAGTTTTGCTGAAAAAAATGTGAGCAGCTTTTGCACTGAAATATCGTCTCACATTTATTTTCGGCAAAAAATGGCAGGGTTTTTGCATACATGTGTACAATACGTTTGAAAAATTTAATGTCTCGTTAACTAACGACTTCATAATTTTTGAACAACCGGCCCCAGGTTTTTACTATTCGGCAGTATGACAGAACGGCAACTATGTTTTAATGAGCCAAAATGCATGTTTAACAATGTTGTCGTTTCCTTTCTTAAAGGGAAATGACCTCAATGTTCGTGCGCATACATTTTGACGCAGCGACATTGTTTCCTGCTATGGTTATCATGACGTCGTTTGCCGTAACCAGCTAAAACGTTTATGTCGCTTTCGTAGACAACATGGCGTCGCACCTGAATGGACGCTTTGTTGAAACAAAAGATTGATTTTTTTGCGACAGAAAACATGGTACATATATAAACCTGGACAAAAATGACGAAAACAGGACTGAAGGAGAGAACGCCAATGGTTTTGGGGTAGTGTGTAAATATTTAGGAATTATCTGTCAGGTAAAAAGAGGATGTGAAAACTGCAAGTGCGTTTTGAATCTCGTAATTTCTTAATGCAAGCATAAATACAAATAAGGACTTAGGACCCTTGGCTTGAGTCATGAAATACCTATGCAAACAGCGAAAACGAAGATCAGACCGAGCAAATGCGCAGGCTGATAGCTTTTGCTGTTAGGTCATGTCATTAAGGTAAGTTCCCACAATGCGCAGGCTGATCTAAGCATTTACTGTTAGATCTTTTTTTCTGCAGACCATTATACATGCTCGGAGAGAGCCTTCCAAGGGAAGAAACTCAGTCTTCCAAGCCAGCTAGACCTTCCGTATGCAGTCTGACAATTACGACGTTCCAAACGCAAAAATGTGGAAAAAATTATTCGATCATAACCCCAAAGTCACATGCACATTTACAGACCATGAGGCATAATTTTGGAGGCGACAGTTTAATACAGACTATATTTTTTCAAGACGTAAGGGCTTTGCTGAAAATGAACAGAGAATTACATTGCTATGAACAAGCCTCGAACGGTAAGAGCGTTATCCATATGGCCGTTAATGGCGCGAAATAGGAAGCGACGTCAACGCAAAAACATTGACGTCAAGGCGTTTTAAATGAAAACCGCGCCATATAAAAGTGGTTTTCCTTCCATAACTCGAATATTTGGTCGATGACCTATATTTTTTATTAGCTTATTTGCACGGGGTTGATCAATCCTGTACCATATCAAAAATATATAAAAATTTCAATGGTGGAACTTTTTTTATGGAAGGAATTCCACGTTTTTTCCAATACCGGAAAACGGCGGGAAATAAAAAATTGTAAATAACGTATATAATGAGGCAAACGACGATGGGAATTTTGATGTTCAAACAAAGAGACAAGAAAGAAGAGTTCATTAATCTTTATTTCGAAACGATCGGTCATCTATTATATTGTATAAAGTCTTCGAAATAGACATAGCCATGTTTCACACAGGCACATAGATGGCGCTGCATTATCTCAAAAAGTAGTACGGTGACCCCATTTTTTCATTTCCATTTTTCACTCAGTATATAATATTCTACCACTATGTGAAGTTTCAACAAAATCTCAATGGCAGATTTTATAGGGTGATTTCCCTTTAAGGAAAAATCAAGGGAATGTAATTATTTAAGGGATGAATATCATTTTTTCTGGTGTTTATCGAAGTATAAACTATATGGGGTCGCATGCAAAGTAAGTGAACTCCGAAGGGGTTCATGTTAACTTTGCTAGCGACCCAATGTAGTTCAAACTTCTTTAAACACCAGAAAAAATTAAATTCATTTCTTATATTTTGGTTATTTTCTATCTATTAATTGTCCACAAAGGGGGGGGGGGTGCCTATAAGGCCCTTTTTCTGCCCAAGAGCGAAATGTTTTATTTTCAGCTGATGATTAGACTATAGTGTCCGCTATACTGAATCAATAGTGGTTAAGCTCCGTAAGCCCTACTTTTGGAATAATGGGGTTATTAAAGTGGGTGGGGTAAATCAGCATGAACCAGGGGTGTCATATTATAAGCTATATTTCTCCTTCAAATTTAATGGCATTCATAAATACTTTCCTTTATAAGTTGAAGTAATGTCTTTGGTGACATCTTTTCTCAAATTCTATCTTTTAAAGTAAAATCTTATGTCTGCAGAATTTCCTTTAGAGACACTGTCAATTTTCATTAGTTTTGGTACTTTGAATTCAATATATTCTACCATATATATAGAACCAATGAATGACTTCTTACTAAACTAACATGGGTTTGCCGTTGGGTGAGTACAAACAGTTGATTAAATTTTGGTGACCTTGACCTTTGTTTCAAGGTCACAGTAAGACTTATAATGTCAATTTTAGTCAAGTTTTGGCCATTGTCTACACAGTTGCTCCTAAATTGATTGGGAATTGTTCCCAAAGTGGCCTAAATTAAACATTATGAGGAGTTAGAGCACTAGTTATGATTAAATGGCCATGACGTCATGATTAAATGGCCATGACATCATCTTCAAGGTCAAGGTCATGGCTAGACTAAATACAGTTTATCATAGATTTCATCAATCAGGCTGCAGAAATGTACCAAATCTGAGTGTTATCATTTGAAAAACAATGTTTAATGTGCACAGAATGACCTTGACCTTGGTCTGAAGGTCAATATTAGCCAAACATGATGAAACGGAATTGGCTTAAACTTAAAGGTTATAGGAAAGTCTATTGTAAAATAATGAACTTCTGAATGTATTGGTGACCTTCGGATCAAGGTCAAGGTCATCATATGCATATTAAGCATTGTTATACAAACAGAAACATACATATTTGTTAAATTTCTGCTTACTAGCTGTGTGAGATCTTTGGTTAAACTCTGTCCAGTCTAACCTTGACCTTGACCTTGAAGATGATGTCATGGCCATTTGATCATAACTAGTGCTCTAACTCCTCATAATGTTTAATTTAGGCCACTTTGGTCATGATTTCATATCAGTTTAGGAGCTACTGTGTAGACAATGGCCAAAACTTGGCTTAAAATCAACATTATGTCTTACTGTGACCTTGAAACAAAGGTCAAGGTCACCAAAATTTAATCAACAGTTAACACTCTCCCAAGGGTGAACCCATGTTAGTTTGGTAAGAAGTCATCCATTGGTTCTAGAGATGTGGTAAAATATATTGAATTCAAAGCACCAAAATTAATGAAAATTGACAGTGTCTCTAAAGTAAATTCTGCAGACATAAGATTTTACTTTAAAAGATAGAATTTGAGAAGAGATGTCGCCAAAGACATTACTTCAACTTATAAAGGGAGGTATGTATGAATGCTATCAAATTTGAAGGAGAAATATAGCTTATAATATGACACCCCTGGTTCATGCTGATTTACCCCACCCACTTTAATAACCCCATTATTCCAAAAGTAGGGCTTACGGAGCTTAACCACTATTGATTCAGTATAGCGGACACTATAGTCTAATTATCAGCTGAAAATAAAACATTTTGCTCTTGGGCAGAAAAAGGGCCTTATAGGCACCCCCCCTTTGGGCTAGGGCTACAGTTGAAGCAGAAAAAAAAACATTTATCATGCGTAGTTTTTCTACTAACAGCAGAACAGCGACAACAACCGTCATAACGTCGCCTACGTCCAATCAGATTGGAGAGAGCCGTGTTTCAGTATTTTGACGTCACTTAACCTCATGTAACGTCGCGTGAACCGATGTAGTTATTGAAGTATAAACTACATAGAGGATCTTACATGAGTGCTCATGTATTATTGAATTTATTAAACGAGTTGGGGAAAAAGATAAGATGCGAGGCTTTGCCGAGCATGTTATCGTTCTTCCCCAACGAGTTTAATAACTTCAATAATACAGGAGCACGAATTCAAGATTCTATTTATCATATGACACTAAAATTGCATTTTACTAGCAAATTTTGCACTAAAATTTCTTGATTTCCCCCCCAAAAAAGCGACGTTTTTATGGACGTCAACGCATAACGTTACGACGTAATTTGCATACTTAACCCACTAGTGGATTATCGTTTTGAATGCATGGCTTTATTACACTCTCAGATGCGACGTCATATGATAAATTACGTTCTAATGGTTTACCATAGGGTTTTTCAAATAAATGCATTGAAAATGTAAATATTTAGAGAAGAAAAGCACGTACTTATATAAACCTGCCAGGCAATTTTGCTTATAAAGATTTTTGGGCCGTTAGAAGAGCTGACGTCGGCAAAAATAGCGTGCACGGTAACAGCACAATTTCATGTAACGAAAAAAAAGACTTACCTGATGGTGGCGTTTACAAAACGTATACGGAAAACGTGACATTCCGCGGTATATTCGGTTGAGAATGACAGAATTCGTCATCCTTGCATGAAACTGCAGTGACAGATCCGAATATTACTTATCCGAATATTCGCCGTCGTGATGTAGATATACTAATTCACAACCTGCGCCCCAATGTCGTGAACACAGATTTCATAATTTAACAGAAAAAATAAAGTATCATTTACAGTAACTACATGTATTTCACCTCACCTTCTCTTGCAGAAGTTCTTCTCTTTTCACCCCCTGCTTTAGTATCAGATTTTCAGTGTAGGCTATCCCAAGCTGTAATATTAGGACAAGAACGAGAGGAGTACACTCAGTACAACTTCCATACATATAAGGCACCTCTGAAATTCCATAGATTTTACGGTAAAAGACCTGACAAATGGCTGCCAACCCTTTGCCGTAAAAAGTAAGGGATAGTACCGTAACTAAATCACTATATTTACATTCTTGGTGTATTTACTGAAAAGCCCTATAGTAAACCATTGGAACGTAATGTAGTTTACATTCCAATAATTACATTGAGACACGCGACGTCAATGACGTAAAAATAAACAATGGCTATCAACCAGCTCATTGGACGTCAGCAACGTCATGCATGCCGTTCTGCTGTTAGCAGAAAAATCTGCGTGTACATGATTTATTGCTTCAATTTTAGGGCTTATATAAGATTTTTCAAGAAAGAGTTGATTGAAACGAATGTAAATATAAGCAATGAACTTAATTTTTCTGATGTTTATCGAAGTATAAACTACATTGGGTCACTAGCAAAGTTTACATGAACCCCTTCGGGGTTCATTCACTTTGCACGTGACCCAATGTAGTTTACACTTCGATAAACCTCAGAAAAATAAAATTCATTCCTTAAATAATCTTTAAAAACCTTAATTTTTATTCAGCATTTAATATTTTATTGTTTATTGATAACAAAAAGAAATGGATGCGGATTTAAAGAATGGTTTTTACACAGTGCAGTCGGCAGGTCGGTTCCATAGTAAAAACTTACGGTACTATCCCATACTTTTTACGGTAAAGGACATGGCAGCCAATTGCCAGGGGCCGTATTTATAAAATGACTTAAGTCGTTGCTATGCTGTTGCTAAGGCTAATTTTCTATGAAGGAGATTCCCTACAACTATGAAATTTGCTCTGGAGACTGTTCCTCCAGAGCAAATTTCATAGTTGTGGGGAATCTCCTTCATAGAAATTTACCCCTAGCATCAGCATAGCAACGACTTTATTTTATAAATACGGCCCCAGGTCTTTTACCATAAAATCTACGGGTTTTTTTGACAGTGAGTGCATTTTCCATTGAAAGGTGAAGCATTTGTTTTATACTAAGCAGTGAATTCAATGCATATCTAGCACAAATAAGAGTAATATACGCAACAGTGAAAAAATATCTTATCATTGCACTAGTGACTGATACGATTTATATTTTTTCACTGCAGCAAACCACGGCTGCTTTTGACAACTTTAGGCTTAATTTCTTTCCGAAAATATCTGAAATGTAGCATTCTTGTCTGACATTATGCTATGGTTATGACATTACGGTTGTCTTTTGATGAAAAAGTAACTCAAGCAAAATATTTCCAATTTGTTTTTATTCATCCATTCACATGACATTATTAGCCGTTTTCTAGGTGCAAACTATGTTTACACCCAATATTATACCCACTAAATTCGCTGAGAAAAGCTAAATTAACGAGAAATGACTAGGAAAAAGTTGGGGTTTTTTCGAAACAGAAAAAATAAAAATAAATTTACTTTTTTCGGTAAATACCAAAAATATTTCATCACATTGTAGAAAATATCAGCAATTTCACTCGTGCTACGCACTCGTGAAATTATTGATATTTCAATACATTTGATGAAATATATTTTTTATTTACCATAAAACAGTAAATATCCTCTATTTATTTTTCTCTTGAATACATGTTCTCCATACTGCCTTCTGCTATATTTGCTCTGTGGGAACAAGGTGTTATCTCGAGGGAACAAGATATTAACAGCGGTATAATAAGATTTTGTATTGTTTTATTATACTGAAATACTGAAAAAATATCTTTATACTTTTCTAGAAAATAAATAAGGAGCGCGTTATGGAAAAAATAAACTGGCTAAAACTGAGGTTTCTCATTGTAAAAAGTTCTGCGATGTGGAAATGGGTTGAACGTTATTTGTCCTAGACGGCTATCACGAGAAAATAGGAAATTTAAACACAAATACTGCTTTAAGTTGTTCCCTTCTGGGGTTCTGCATAAGCGTACCACACAAAAAAAATTATGTGCAAAAGCCTTGCTCATGTTTGCTGGCTTATCAGAATCTTCGCTTTTAATAATAGGCCTATAGATTTTTAGGAAACGCAGTTTGTTTACGTAAAGATCAAGGTACGTAGAACCAAGTCTTCGTTTTTTCGCACCGGCTAGGGTGTATACCTTTTTCGATACTCGAAATAAAACATTTAAGAAGTTATACTTACATCTTCGGGTTTCAAAACTATCTTCGTTTTGCTTGCATTTTTCGTTTTCTGGGCCTGAGGCTGGGGTTCTGATTCTACTTCAACATTCTGGCACTCAGAATCAGACTTTGAAACTTTTAGCTTGCCGTTAACACACTGTCCGTTTGTTGGATTGTTAGATTGCTTTGTATTCTTGCCGTCTTGGTTTGCTGTAGTATTTGTTCTCTTTTTATTTTTCATCTTTTTATGAGCAGCTTGACCCATCTCCGCACAGCTCATCGCATAACGTTGTTTTCATTTTCTCTAACGTCATTTTTATCGACGTCATCGCGAGTGCGTATTTTGCGCAAAATTATACCCGTGACATTGACGTTAACGGCATAGCACTGCGCGCGATAAGAAGAGGAAAATGTAGCTTTAACTTTATCAGAATTTTTAAGGTCAATGGATACTCTTCCAGAGGAAAGCTCTAGAATTTTTGCCTCCCTTTTGAAAGGAGTAAACTCTTAAGGCATAGAATTTGCTCCCACGGGAGCAAATCAAATTCTTTCCTTTAGGAGTTGACAAGATTTAGGAAGGGCAACTCCATCAAGGGAAGCAAACAGACAGTTACCAAAAAATATTTACCTTTGTAAAAATGGTAGAAAAAGATGGAGATGTTGCCATTCTCCTTAAATAATCTACAAGGTAAAACGGATCGTAATCTTATCACCTCTAAGACAGGTATAACGTGCTAAGGTGTATGGGGACACCTACATATTTGTTTTCCAGAAGTTTTACAGAGGGGAACAACTTCCGTGATTTCTTGTCTGCTTCCCTTGGCTATGAAACCTTCCAAAGGGGGTTGTCTCTTAAAAGAAATGAGTTAACTCCCGCTGGGGGTGGCGGTGTGTGTGTGTGTGGGGGGGGGGGGGGGGGGGGGGGGGGGGGGTGGAGAGAGGACTTCTTATCCTTATTGACAAAGGAGGGGCAAAGGAAAAAAGAAAATGGAGGCGTTGCTTCCCCTGAAAGTGTACCCATTCACTTTCACATTTACATACTTGAGTACAGAAATGTTTTCACGCGAAACCTTACTGAAATTCATGCTTGGCGCTCAGTCACAGGAATGTCGGGTTACTGTTTGTTTACTTTCTTTCTATCTTTCACATGAACAATACTTGTCTTAACATGTTTTTAATTTATTTAATTGATGACACTGCTTGTTACAATAATTGAAAATGGACGTCAAAAGGGAGGACCACGCCTTTAAATTTAAAATTAAGTTGTAAAACAATTGTGGTCCAACCCATCTAACAATAAAATGTGTTGGACTAATAGCCTTGCAGCTTATCTTTCTTAACGCATGTCCCAGGAGGTGCAGCCATGGATCCTTTCCGCTGAGCCTCTTGGAGACCATTGTTACAGAATTGGAACAATAACATTCTAAAAAGAAAAGGGATCGTCGATCAGACATTGGAACTGAGCTGCGGGAACAGGTAGAACTGAACTTGAGTTTCGTGTTATATCATTTCGCTATGACATCTCGGAGCACGAAATTAAATCTTAAAGCGTTTTTATTTACTTGTACTATAGCGACAAACTGCATGTAACACTATGTAGGAAACAATTATAATTCGTTTGACAAGTTATAACAAATATTACATCTGTTATTACGTGTTGTTGGTCTTTTCTGTATCCGTATTCAAAACAAAACACCTTTTTGATGTTCAAGAAAATTATAAACAGAAAATGTAAGATTAAAAGAAAAAAAATCAGAGAAAAAATACACTAAAAGAAGTCGTGTTAAATATGTGCAAGATGGTCACGAACTCTCTTTAGATGTTATTAATGCCAAAAAAAATTATAATAATAGTGCCATGTTTACCTTACAGATTAGTGCAGACAGTCTACGCAAGCAGTGTAGACTAAGGCGATGCTGTCATTCCGCTCGCAGTTGTTCGACGCCTCTCTGATTGTTTGCTGTCGCTGACCAAAATTAAAATGGGAAGCAAAAGGAAATCCAAAAACATATTGTGCCGTCTGAATATATCATAACACATCTTCCCGATGGATCAAGATCTTACATTGTGGCCGCAAGATATTGACAGATTGAGACATTGTCTAGAGGGCTAAAGATATCATCATGGAAGAACAATAATCTTGTTCCCTCAAGCTCACATCAAGAGACATCAAGACAGTATCTTGTTCTCTCAAGATCCAGGGGCCTCAAGACAGTATCATGGTCCCTAAAGATTCGTGGAGTCTCAAGAGAGTACCTTGTCCCCCCCAGATCATACAAAGTGGCCTCAAAGACACTATCTTGTTACCTAAAGAGGGATCCAGGGGCCCCAAGACAGTAAATTGCTTCCTCAAGACACCGTTGCCTCAAGACAATATTTTGTCCCCTCAAGATCCAGGGACCTAAAGAGGTATCTTTTTCCACTTAATATCATATCCAGGGGCATCAAGACAGTATCTCATTCCCTAAAGATTCAGGGGCCTAAAGACAGTATCTTTTTCCCTCAAAATCATACCTAAGGGCCTCAGGACAGTATATTGTTGTCTAAAGATCATTGTCAGGGGCCTCAAGATGGTATCTTAGTCCCATAAGATCCAGGGGCCTCAAGACAGTACCTTGTTCCCTCTAGATCATACCCAGGGGATTCAAGGCAGTATTTTGTTCCTCAAGATTATATCGAGGGCCTAAAGACTGTATCTATTTCACTTAATTTGTATCCAGGGGTCTCAAGGCAGTATCTTATTCCCTCGAAATCATATTCAGGGTGGGGGATGGGGCTAAAGACAGTATCATGTTCCCTCAAGATATATCCGGAGGCCTTTAGACAGTATCTTGTTCCCCAAGATATATCCAGGGGCCTAAAGACAATACCTAGCTCCCTCAAGTTATATCTAGGGACCTTAAGAGGGTATGCTGTTCCCTTGTCATATCCAGGGGCCTCAAGACAGTATTTCATCAAGATATATCCAGGGCCACCTGACAGTATCTTGTTCCTTCAAGTTCATATCCAGGGGTCTCAGGACAGTATCTTTTTCCTTCAAGTTCCTATCCAGGGGTCTCAGGACAGTATCTTGTTCCATCAAGATCTATCCAGGGGCTTCAGAACAGTAAATTGTTCAAGATCTATCCAGGGGCCTCAGAACAGTAAATTGTTCACTCAAGGTTATATCCTGAGGCATCTGAACAGTATTTTGTTCCTCAAGATCATATCCAGGAGCTCAGCAAAATATATTGTTCCCTCAAGATCATATCCAGGGGCCTCAGGACAGTATATTGTTTTTCAAGCTCATATCCAAAGTTCTCAAGACAGTATATTGTTCCCTCAAATCATATCCAGGGGCTCAAGACAGTATATTGTTCCTCAAGATCATATCCAGGGGCCTCATGACAGTATCTTGTTCCTCAAGATATATCTAGGGGCTCAGGATAGTTCTCATACACTTGGGACATGTACAGGGGAAGAAAATGGATTGTGCTAGAAAAAAAGTTATGAAACACCAAGTCAGAAATACAGCATTCACCATTTATGAGCCTTTCACATTAGCAATATTTATGGTACACTACTTTAGGGTTAAATCTGGCTCAATTTATTCACTTTTTTCTAACATACACATTCTTGTCCCCGTTGTCATTATTTTTGTGGGTCACTGCCCTGTCTGCACACATGTGCGGTCAGGATATGATTTCAAACAAGTTTTCTTGTGATGCAACACAAATCTGTATTACTTGTTAAATGCCTAGTAAAAGTCGTCACATGACCATAAAAGAAACATAAAAGGAACTCACATTCAAACAGTTGCAAAATTATTGTTCAAGCTCTAGTTAGGGATTATAAAATAAATATGAAGACTAGGTTTTTGGTAAGGCTAGTTAGTTTTCATATTATTATTTAATTATTATTATTATTATTATTGCCATTTTATTTTCTGTTTTAAGCTAACACAAAAAGAATCTAAAAAAGTGATATGCTCAAAGCTGTATCCTCAATGAAAAAAAATTGACAAAGAAAATGAAATGCATGGACAACAATTACTTACACTGTAAATAGTCATTAATATTTATTTTTAGCTCTATTTCATTTTTTTTTTCAATATTTACAGCCTTGAAAATCATTTTCAAATAGCAATCATTCAGATTATGTCATCGAAGTCTGCAAATTCTAAGGGATATAAACCCGGTTTAGTTTGGTAAATATATATGCCTATTTTTGGCTTCACAGTCTGCACTAATCCCAAAGTACTCTTCATCCCCTAACACAATTCATAATGAGGCTCACCAGGAGCCAAGGCGTTTTTGGCATACATGGACAGATAACACTCAGATCAGCCTGGGCATCTGTGCACCTTATTTGCTTTTCAGTCAAATAACCTATGGAAGTTAAGGCCTATATAAATCACTATAATATTGAAAAACAAATTGCTTATCCACCAAAATTCACAGGCCAATCTTTGACTTGGGTCTATGTTTGAAGGTGTATGAAAAAAGGTCCATGTTTTTCTCACCATTTTTACAAAGGGGAACAACTTTTGTGACTTCCTATTGGCTTTCATGAACAATATAGCCCTTCCAAAATATGCTTTACTGTTAAAGAAAAGAAAATTGCCACAAAGAGATGCAAATTCTTTCCTTTAAGAGTTGACCTCCATTCAGAAGGTAAGCAGAAATGAAAATGGCATATTTGCTTCCCACCAAAGTGTATCCATTCATGGCCAAATAAAGCACACTGATTGGCTGCTTCTGAGCATGTGCTCAGAAGAAGCCAATCAGTGTGCTTTATTTTGAGTTTGAGATTATACTCAAGTTTTATAACCTCGAACCCAGGTTTTCATTGACTTCTGTTTCATTTCAGATTGTTCTTCTGCTCCTCAGTTCAGTGGCCATGGTTCAAGGTCAAGACGGGTAGGTGTCTTAATTTTTTTTAATATAAACATTAATTGTGCCTACCTGCTGTATTCCCTTCAAATTAAATGCCTGGCCCAAATCAGGCATAGCCACTTCATATGGCAATCCCACAAAAAGGCAATTCTGTTGGCGCATGAAAAGGCATCTTAGGGTGTGTGCAAGAGAAGCATCAGATCAGCCTGCACATCTGTGCAGTCTGATCAGAGTTTTCTCTTTTAACATATAAAATCTAAGGCATCTAAATAGTGAAAAGGAAAAGCCTAAATAGTGAACAGTGAAGACCGTGATTTGTCTGAGCGTATGTGCAAACTGACTGGGTCATAAGTTCTAAAAACATTTACTATACCCTCCCAATGAACGAAAACCATTCCGAAAGGATATGCTGCTGTGATGTTGGTTGACTGATTGGTTGTTTTGGGTTAAACAGCTCTCTGAGACAGTATTTCAGTCTACAGCGATCCGTCTCCCAGACAGAAGGGAAAGAAGAGATATGAAAGGCGAGAGAAAAAATGGGCATAATCCTAATGGACATAATGGGGGTAATTTGACCCGCCTATATAGAATTTTACTTACGGAATAAAGCGAATTCGCATATTTTAGACCTAATTTGCATATTTTATTATCTCCCTTTACATGCGGTTTATTCTGTCCGGGCCAAATAACAGGATATTGCTGAAAAATGGCCAAACAACCCCATCCGCACCTACTGCAAGCACAGTATGCCCTTGCCCCACTATTCTCCAAATCAGTAGGATGCCCACTGACAGTTTTCAAGCACTATTGCCTGATCATGACCACCCCCTGCTGTGATGTTGACAATTGGGCTGTTCTAAGAAGAGACTGTCTCCCAGAGCTGTCATCCAAAAGCATAGCTTGCCAACATGGTGACTGCCTATTGCATAAACAAAGTTCTAATACTGTGGCATTGCCTTGACGGTCACTCTTGTAAGCTTGCACTGCACAAAAACTTAGGCAAGCATGTATTGTCGTGATATTTCAAAACTAAAGATATCTAAGCAGTAAGCCTTTCAATCAACTTAACACAACATTTTCCAAGTCCATCACCTCGACCTTGTGGTCCATAAGGTGGATGTGGCAGGAGCTATTAAACCTTAGGACCATTAGCTGACATCAGTCATAAATCCATATGGCATTGTAAAAAAATTTTAAACAAAAAAAAAATATACCAAAAACTTAAAAAATAAGTGTCTATGTCCATGAACTTGATTTCAAGGTCATCAAGTAGAGTGAGGGTTGTAAAAACTACACCCATTATCTAATGTCAACAAAAGTATTAACTAAATCCATCCAGGCATTTAGAAACAATAAGCCTTAGAAAACTTTAACCAAGCACCACCTTTTGAGTCCATGACATTGACCTTCAAACCACTGAATGGGGTGAAGGTAGTTAATGCTCTGTAAAACTCTGGCCCAATATCTAAAAATAATGCAAGTATAATAATGCAAGTGGTTGTGGGCCCAGCGCAGACTCAGATCAGCCTGGACATCCGCCCAGTCTGATCAGTCTTCTCTGTTTGCATGAAGGTATCTTAGACCCTTAGCTACTCTTTAAGTGCTATGGAAAGACTCTGATCAGACCGGGCAGATGCAAAGGCTGATCTGAGTCTGTGCTGGGCACACAACCACTTTGTTGGTTTTCTCGTGTCGCGGCTCATATGCTTTCAGAACAAGCAACTCCACCATTATCTTCTTTGCCTTCTTCTCAATGGGGATCAACCCTTAAAGAATTTGCTTCCCTTTAGCTTTACGCTATGGAGCAACTTCTTTTTATTTAGTAGACCCCATTTTGAAAAAGCTTCTTTGTCCAGGGAAGCAAACAAGAGATAACAAAAGTTCCCCTTTAAAAACTGGCGGAAAAAACAAGATGTACCCCTTTACCTTAAAGATAGGACTTCTCTGACGGGGGTCTGGTTCCCATCTCACAGCAGATTTACCTGTACAGGTAAAGGTGTGAAAATTTATTCGACCAATCAGTGGACCAGAATTACCAGTTATGACCATTTAATTGGCTGACTGGAGGTGTTGACACTATGTGATCAAGAGACAGAATGACACTGTGGAAGTTAATTCTCCTTATATAGTACCACCTCTCTTGCCATACATTTTGCTAGGACACTTTTTCAAATAATTACATGAATATCCCACTTTCTCTTCTGTATGATTGCAGTGGCTCAGACCCGAGTGAGTCGTATGATGGCTACAACGGCAATGGTTATGATGGCTATTATAATGGAAATAATGGTGATTATGATAATGGTGACACTGGGAGATGATGAACAACTATAACACTAGCAGACATGATCAAATGTGACCTTTGACTGTCAGCTTTACAAGTCACTCATCAAATGGCATTTGTAAATTTTTCATGTAAATAATGACCCACAATAAATAGTTTTCAAATGCATTTCTTGGATTTCTTTTCCAAAATGAAAGAGTTATATGGCAATGATTCATGCAGCAATTGCATAAGGAATCCATTCCATTCTGAAATAGGACCTTAATGCAATTGCTGCTTGTTTATAATGACAACTTACAAATGTAATACATGTACAATGTCTTATTTGATAATGTCAAAACATTGTCATAGTATATCCTGTGACATACTGTTGAAAACCCCACGCTGTTATGAGTTGTTGTCTGGTTTTACCTTACTGGAAGGGCTTCCTTGGATGCAGGAAGAGGAAAATGTGAAAAAGTGCATTAGAATGGGGATAACTATTAGAAATGGTCATTTGGGGAGGTAAAGAGTCTTTTTTTTATGGTCCCAGATTGCATTTTACCATTCCGCTAATAGGCAGCAATAAAACAAAAATTGTGACAATAAAATGACAGTTTACCTCCCCAAATGACAATTTAGAGTACAGTTATCCCCACAAATAGGTCTCTTTATTATGCCATAATTTTGGAACATAAGCATAGCTTTATAAGCAAATAGCATTTAATTCAGGCTAAACTTTAGTATAAGACAAAGCTTTTGGGAGCCATGAGTCTGCATATTGTCATACAGAGGCCCCTTTACCTCTTAAGAGCTTAACCGGAAGTTATGCATTACGAGGGGCATTCATTAAATGTTGTCATTGGGGAATTACAAGGCACGTTATTAATCCCATTCTCATTTCGTTTACTTCAATCCTTCGAAGTATTCTCCCTAGATGGAAACACACTTTTCAAGTCGCGAAATCCATTCTGTAAAAGCAGAGAAGTAGGCCTTTTTTAGGTATACTCTGAAGACACTGGTAAATTGCACTACTAAGTGCACTTCAGGATTCATAACGGCGACCAGAAAGGGTTTTCTTTAGTAAAGGAAACAGGAAAAAGTCGCAGGGACAAAGGTCTGGCGAATAAGGTGGATGAGAGAGCTGAACTACTTTTTCCTCTTTCAAGAAGTCTTGGACAAGAACACACTTGTGAGCAGGTCCATTGTCATGGATGAGACACAGACCTCTTAAACCGGTTGCAGGTCTACTTTTTTCATAGTGTGCCTTTACTTTTGAGTGTATATGACCGAACCAACTTGAACTTTCAATAACTTTTGAAAGACTGAATGGATTAGACCGAAATTTCATCCTATTATAAAACAAGTAGCCCAAAGGGCAACAATTGCTCACCTGAGAGACACTGTAAACCTATTAGGGATATTTAAGATGCTCAAGGGCAGCTAACTCCACAGTCGGTAGTCCAATCAGGCTGAAAATTAAACTCATCCAAAACATTATGTATGCCCTCATTTAATATATGCAAGTTTAAAAAGTATCCCATCAAGAGCACAATAGACAGAGCTGTCAAGGGCAACTAACTTCGTAGTGGTTGGCCTGATCTGGCCAAAATTTGAACTTGTTTAAGATATTATGCATTTCCTCATTACCTGCAAGTTTGAAAAGGATCGGATCAGTAGAAACCAAGAAAAAGTGGCGACATTTATTTTTTTGGATGCTCAGGGCAGGTAATCCATAGTCAGTAGTGAGATCTAGCCCAAATGCTTACTAATCCAAGCTTTTATGCATATCCTCATTACCTGCAAGTATGAAGAGGATCTGATGAAAAATGAAAATGTGATGACGTTGTTTTCTCCATTATAACACTATGGGATTTTTTTCAAACGCTCAAGGGCAGCTAACTCCGTAGTCTGTGCTCGAATCCGGCCAAATTTCAAACTCATCCAAGCTCTTATGTATGTCATCATTACCTGCAAGTATGATAAGGATCTAATCAAAAACCTTGATTGCAGCACCCTGAAAGTCAAACTTGCTCGAGATATTGTCATGCCCTACATTTGTGTGAAATTATTTTAGAATCCATTGAGAAATGTAGGTGCTAGAGCGATGACAAAGTTTTTCTGAAAATAGCCACAGTGACCTTGACCTTGGGCACAGCATCCTGAAAGTCAAACTTGCTTGAGATATTGTCATACCCCACATTTGTGTGAAGTTATTTCAAAATCCATGGAGAAATGAAGGTGCTAGGGCGATGACAAAGTTTTTCTAAAAATAGCCACAGTGACCTTGACCTTGGGCACAGCACCCTGAAAGTCAAACTTGCTCGAGATATTGTCATGCCCTACATTTGTGTGAATTTATTTTAGAAACCGTTGAGAAATGTAGGTGCTAGAGCGCTGACAAAGTTTTTCTAAAAATAGCCACAGTGACCTTGACCTTGGGCACAGCACCATGAAAGTTGAACTTGCTCGAGATATTGTCATACCCTACATTTGTGTGAAGTTATTTCAAAATCCATGGAGAAATGAAGGTGCTAGGGCGATGACAAAGTTTTTCTAAAAATAACCACAGTGACCTTGACCTTGGGCACAGCACCCTGAAAGTCAAACTTGCTCGAGATATTGTCATGCCCTACATTTGTGTGAAGTTATTTTAAACTCTGCTGAGAAATGTAGGTGCTAGAGCGCTGACAAAGTTTTTCTAAAAATAGCCACAGTGACCTTGACCTTGGGCGCAGCATCCTGAAAGTCGAACTTGCTCGAGATATCGTCATGCCCTACATTTTTGTGAAGTTATTTTAAAATCCGTTGAGAAATGTAGGCAATAGAGCGATGACAAAGTTTTTCTAAAACAAGTAGCCCAAAGGGCAACAATTGCTCACCTGAGAGACATTGTAAACCTATAGGTATATTTAAGATGCTCAAGGGCAGCTAACTCCACAGTCAGTGGTCCAATCAGGCTGAAAATTAAACTCATCCAAAACATTATGTACATGTATGCCTTCATTTAATATATGCAAGTTTAAAAAGTATCCGATCAAAGGCACAATAGACATAGCTGTCAAGGGCAGCTAACTTCGTAGTGGTTGGCCTGATCTTGGCCTGATATGTTGTTTTCTCCATTATAACACTATGGGATTTTTTTCAAACGCTCAAGGGCAGCTAACTTCGTAGTGGTTGGCCTGATCTGGCCAAAATTTGAACTTGTTTAAGATATTATGCATTTCCTCATTACCTGCAAGTCTGAAAAGGATCAGATCAGTAGAAACCAAGAAAAAGTGGCGACATTTATTTTTTTGGATGCTCAGGGCAGGTAATCCATAGTCAGTAGTGAGATCTAGCCCAAATGCTTACTAATCCAAGCTTTTATGCATATCCTCATTACCTGCAAGTATGAAGAGGATCTGATGAAAAATGAAAATGTGATGACGTTGTTTTCTCCATTATAACACTATGGGATTTTTTTCAAACGCTCAAGGGCAGCTAACTCCGTAGTCTGTGCTCGAATCTGGCCAAACTTGCTTGAGATATTGTCATGCCCTACATTTGTGTGAATTTATATTAAAATCCATGGAGAAATGTAGGTGCTAGAGCGCTGACAAAGTTTTTCTAAAAATAGCCACAGTGACCTTGACCTTGGGCACAGCACCCTGGAAGTCAAACTTGTTTGGGATATTGTCATGCCCTACATTTGTGTGAAGTTGATCTAAAATCCATTGAGAAATGTAGGCGCTAGAGCGATGACCAAGTTTTTCTAAAAATAGCCACAGTGACCTTGACCTTGGGTGCAGCACCCTGAAAGTCAAACTTGCTCGAGATATTGTCATGCCCTACATTTGTGTGAAGTTATTTTAAAATCTGCTGAGAAATGTAGGTGCTAGAGCGCTGACGAAAGTTTTTCTAAAAATAGCCACAGTGACCTTGACCTTGGGCGCAGCATCCTGAAAGTTGAACTTGATCTAGATATTGTCATGCCCTACATTTGTGTGAAGTTATTTTAAAATCCGTCGAGAAATGTAGGCAATAGAGCGATGACAAAGTTTTTCTAAAAATATGTGAAGATGTTGTTTTCTCCATTATAACACTATGGGATTTTTTTCAAACGCTCAAGGGCAGCTAACTCCGTAGTCTGTGCTCAAATCCGGCCAAATTTTGATCTCATCCAAGCTCTTATGTATGTCATCATTACCTGCAAGTATGATAAGGATCTAAGCAAAAACACTTGAGAAAACGTGATGACGCCATTTTCCCCATTATAACCCTATGGGATTTTTTTCAAACGCTCAAGGGCAGCTAACTCCGTAGTCTATGCTCGAATCCGGCCAAATTTCGAACTCATCCAAGCTCGTGTGTATGTCATCATTACCTGCAAGTATGATAAGGATCTAATCAAAAACAGTTGAGAAAACGTGATGACGCCATTTTCCCCATTATAACCCTATGGGGGCTATCTGTTGCCATGGAAACCAGAGTTCTAAGCTGATCGGCACCAAAACCTAATGCAGCCTTTCCCCCACCCCAATGATGCTTCAGATAAAATATGATTGCGATCGGCCAACTGGTTTCTGAGATATTTATGTTTGAAAGTGTTGACGCACCCACCCACGCACAGACGGACGACGGCTCAACTCCCATCCTATAAGCTCACCTCTGAGCCTTTGGCTCAGGTGAGCTAAAAATGTTATGACGTAGTTTTCTCCATTATAACACTATGGGATTTTTTTCAAACGCTCAAGGGCAGCTAACTCCGTAGTCTGTGCTCGAATCCGGCCAAATTTCGAACTCATCAAAGCTCTTATGTATGTTATCATTACCTGCAAGTATGATAAGGATCTAAGCAAAAACAGTTGAGAAAACGTGATGACGCCATTTTCCCCATTATAACCCTATGGGATTTTTTTCAAACGCTCAAGGGCAGGTAACTCCGTAGTCTGTGCTCGAATCCAGCCATATTTCGAACTCATCCAAGCTCTTGTGTATGTCATCATTACCTGCAAGTATGATAAGGATCTAATCAAAAACAGTCGAGAAAACGTGATGACGCCGTTTTCCCCATTATAACACTATGGGGGCTATCTGTTGCCATGGAAACCAGAGTTCTGAGTTGATCGCACCAAAACCTAATGCAGCCTTTCCCCCACCCCAATGATGCTTCAGATAAAATTTGATTGCTATCGGCCCAATGGTTTCTGAGATATTCATGTTTGAAAGTGTTGACGCACGGACGGACGACGGCTCGACTCCCATCCTATAAGCTCACCTCTGAGCCTTCGGCTCAGGTGAGCTAAAAATCACTCCCCCGTGAAATCCCAGTTTCCACATGCTCCTTACAGCCACACGGTATGGCTGGCCATTAGTGACACAATTAAATGAATAACCCTCGTACCACCACCTGAAAAGTAATACTTATTTCATTTTCTGCTATTAGAAAGGGAGACAAAAATAAATGGAGAGAAACAAACAATATATCTATTCATTTCATTTCAACATATCCCATTCAAAACAAAATAATTTAGCCCAAACAAACAGCATATGCACTGTAGCAAAAATACAAAAACAGATAAATAACAACAGATTTCAGTTCTACTCCCTACTTTTGCAACACATATGTATTACAGTTAAAGTTACAACTTTATCTACCTAGCTTCAATTAAGAAATAGATCGCTCTAGCAGTGAATTGTTGAGTTATAACTCACTGTTTGGAGGTCAGTTGTAAAGTAGATCATGAGTGCAGAGCGCGAGTGATATATCTACTTGCAACTGACCGACAAACAGCGAATTATTACTTAACAATTCAATGTTAGAACTGAACTATTTCGATTCTAACTCAAAAAGGCTGAAAAAGTATTCCTTTCATTCAAACTCTCCCAACCTTCCTGCCAGAACGTTCATACTCCCGACAATATTCTTAACTGTATCTAAGGTAAATGTACGTTTTAATGGCTATTTAAGAAAGAAAAAAGAGATATTACACCGTCTAACCTCTCGTCACAAAATTACGTCAGTAATGCCAGAGACGTCAGCAACTAGACTCACACTCTCCAAAACAGTGCATTGTTGCAGAATAAAACACAGAAACTTTCCATTGCTTCAATAGGCGCACCGTGTTAGAATTACAATTAAAGCTCAACCACACTTATAAAAAATGAGCCAACCCTAGGTGAGCGATCACTAGTCTTTATACAGCTCTGATACACAACATTGATTCCAAATAAACGTTTATTATGTTAATTGCTATATTATGCGTAGCAAGCTGCTGTATCAGTTCAACAAAGCATAGCACTGGCATCATAAACTGCTATACAAAATTTATAGTCAAACATTTACATATACACATGCATGCAAACAAAAATAAATATAGCACTTCAAAGTGAAAAGCTAATTTTTGTGCATATTCAGTTCTCAAAATAATGCAAACTGAACTTCAGTGTGAATTTTCTTTATTATAACTCACCTTGCAAATTAATAGTCTGTGAACTTGCAAAATGATATGCAAAAAACACTGTATTTCATACTGCACAAAGCTTCATATCTTTCAATTACTATAAAAGACTGACAATATAAAATCCTCACACATCAAAATGTAGGATAAAACATACCAAATGTTTACCCCGTAATATGGCACATAATACTGACAAATGACCAGAAAATATGAGAAACAGTTTCATCTAAAATGAAAACTTTGTATGTGATAGATTTTGATATTAAACCTTTATCTGTGTAAATAACATTAAACAGAATAGTAAATACTCCACCAATGATTGTCGACAACACACCTTGCACAACTAATGTTTCTGTTCAGGTTGAACTCATAACTAGCATAAATTGAATGTCACGCATCACACACTACTGGACTCAGATCAATTTCTCTTCAAAGTTTTCCCGATTCTAATCTGTCCATTGGTGAGAATGTGGCACACTCCAAAGAGCAGCATGATGAAAATGATCATACACATCACAATGACATAATGGCTGATACTGGTGCCGATATCTAACCAACTGCCATAGTCTCGAACCAAGAAGAAGAAATGCTGAAAAAAATGAAGATTAAAATTTAGATGCATGTGTACACCACTATGCTTTCTTTTCCATCATTTTCAAAAAGAGGGTACAGCTTTTGTGACACACTTTTTGCTTCCCTAGATAATAATAAAAATAAAGTCTTTATTACAATTACGAGGATCGTCCAAAAAGTTCTGTCACTGGACACATAACTTTGCTCACAGACGTGATAGCTTACCACGGTTTGCAACAATCAAAAGAACAATCTTTTATTTTTATACTGATATCAGGTAAATGGTGAAAACATGCCATCTGGTTTAGTTATAAGCTCAGATACAGACCTTATATTTGACACTGGCCTATTTGCACGATTTTTGTTTTTCTGCTGGCTTGCTTCATGCTGCATATCTCGTCAATTACATATCGCAGATTTCTAAAATTTTCAGGGTTGCTGTCTGTTGCATTTTGTGGGACACTACATAAAAATCAGCGACTTCCGTCAATTATATGTGATGCAAAATATTGATATATGAAATATGGTGAAATTCACAGTCACGTGATTTTCAAGGACCCACTGTGCCTTCATTTTTGGGTTCTTTTCTGAAATTTTGATTGAGAACACATTGTCATGATCTACTGCAGTAAAGATATGCTTCAGAATTTGAAATATTATACGTTTATGAAGCTTTTAATCTTAGAACATGACCTAGTCGATTTTCCTATGGCGTTGTTTGCATAAAGTTGAGGTTACGAAATGCTGTAAACTCTTTAAAATGGACAGAATCACTATTTTTTCGTTGTGTTTATTAGCACCTGAGTTATCGTAGGCACCGGGCAGCGATAATAGACATCCCTTCATTTATTATTGCCGGAGTTGCATCTACAAATTTTCCAGTAGGGTGAGGGTACCCTTCTTTTGATGCAGATTGTGAATGTTATGTCATTGATACAAGAATCAGTTTTTTACAGCTATGTGATAAAAAACGGGGTTTCTGAATGGTTTTTATTTTACGTGAATCTCACTTTTCGTTTTCGAGATATAAGCCAGTGACAGAACTTTTTGGATGACCCTCGTAGTTAACTAATCTCCATTGCAGCCCTCATGACCAAATCCTTGCAAACAGGAGTCTACTCTTAAGGAAATAATTTGCTCCTCCAGGGGCTGTATTCATAAAGCCACTTAAGTTGTTGCTATGCGGTTGCTAAGGCTAAATATCTATAAAGGAGATTCCCTACAACTATGAAATTTGGTCTGAAGGAACAGTCTTTGTAAGACTGTTCCTCCAGAGCAAATTGCATAGTTGTAGGGAATTTCCTTCAAAGAAATTTAGCCTTAGCAACAGCATAGCAACCACTTAAGTCGTTTTATGAATACGGCCCCAGGAGTCTTATTAAACAGTTACTGATAGATTGTAATTATCCTATCATTTAAAAGAGCTTATTCCATTATACAGTGCTATGTCAAAAACTGCTGGTGTTTTTTTTTTTTTTTTTTTTATCTTGCCTGCCCCCCTCCAACCCCCATCCCCCGACAGAGATAAACTGTTACACAGGCAGAGGAGCCAAAAGTACATGCTCCAGCTCTACAAAGTTTGCTTCTCTCCCAGTATCAAGGGTCACAGCACAATTTCAAACTCATTTCTTTAAAGCTGTTATGCAAGTTTTCTTTCATCTTGTAACAGACAAGTGATCCATATATGAAAGATATATAATAAAGTTTCTTACCAATGCCATGACATCTGACATGAGAAATATGAGTAGAAACAAGGCTCTGATGGGTACTCTAGTGATCACATGGACAGCTCGCAATGTACAAGTGATCAGGATGCAGGGAATCAGAATCTGAAATATAGTTAACAGAATAAACAAGAGCGGTTCAAAGAAGACAATGGATTGTGCCTAATCGGAGCTTGATTCTCACAATTTTTAGTACAACAATCCTTAGAATGCAGATAAAAGAATATGAAGCATGGGACCATAAAAGAATTAATATGAATCATGGGACCATAAAATATTAAGTCAAGGTCATAAACCGATAGCTAAGGCATGCTGTTTCCTCACCATGAAAGATTAAACAAGTTAAAGGACAGAAGAATCCAGGTTAGAAAATTAACATTAACGGTAAGTTTAAACTCATTTCTAATATAAATTCAACTTTTCCAGTTTGTTAGTTTCAAAAACATTTCCTGTATCCTTCTGTTTGAGGTAGTTCAGTCTTATGTTATCCAAACAGGCAACATGATCACAAAATCAAATGATAATATTAATGTAAATTTTAAGACTTTACCTTCCAAAGCATGAGAGCTCCCATAACAAAAGGATTAAAAACAGACAGGAAACACAATACTGAGGCTGGGTTAAAGCTGAAATGAATTAAAGAACATGTACTTCAGGCATACAGGTATACATCTGTGTTTTCCCATCATTTGTTTAAAGGGAGACAATTTTTGTGACTTCCTTATTGCTTTGCTGTGCAAAAAAAACTTTCCAAATGGGGTCTACTATTAAAGGAAAGAATTTGCCCCAGGGGAGCAAATTCTTTCCTTTAAGAGTTGACCCCTATAGGGAAGAGAGGCAAAATAAAATGGCAGAGTTGCTTCCCTGGAAAGTGTATCCATTCATCTTATCATAAATACAAAAGACCAGAGTGGGGTTTGTTTAAACATATTTCACGTCACAATTACACATGCATAAACATAACATTTCAAGGATTAGAATGGAAGCTAAAACTTATCACAACCTTATTCTGTAAGAATGTAATTTGAAGAGAATTATAATTCAAGTAAAACCCCATGAATTGGTTATAGATGCTTGGTTATGGTGAAGCAGGTCATGGGTTTGAATCCAGGCTTGGCCAATCTGCAATTGAAAAACTCTGTCAATCCAGCAGTAAATGGGTACCTTTTTTGAATCAGGGAAGTATAAGGCAGCAAAAGGAGAGGAACAGGTTCCACCTTTCATATGCTGTGCCAAAGATATGGTGGGCCTCTTACCTCAACTGCCCATATGGTCACCAGGCTATGGGAACCCTTTACCAATTGCTGTTCATACTCCATAAAAACATATGTTATGACCACTCAGATAGGCTGTCCAAAAAAAATAGCGTAGATACAATATAGTACTTAATTATCAAACAAGAATGCTTCCAAGAATCATTTTGAGACACAACTTACCTATTAATACTGGCTATATTTCCTGTTCCAAAGAATCCAGTCAGAATGAGATAGGCCTGACAAGTTGAGGAATAGCTTTCTGGTTTCATTTTATAAATTCATGTTGACCTATTTATTCACTACATTAACTTTTGCAGCTTCAACTGAAGCAAAATATTTTCTCCTCGGTGAGCCAAAGATGTAGAAAACTACCTAAGCATGAATTCTGCCAAACACTATGTCCCTTCTGTCATGGGCAGAATTAACAAAGCTGTCATAGTCATTCAATAATACTGCAGAGTTTGAGTTCATCTGAGGTAGCCTATGCAAAGTTTTATAACTATCAGTTGTATAGTTAATCATAAATGGAGCTAAACACTACGGTCTGACATTAAAAATTCGAAGTCATCATAACATGAAGCATCAGGTCATAAGATGGTTCCACAGTGCTGGATTCCATCTTAGGCAGGATGTATAACAAACATCTGAAGATTAAAAATGGACTAAAAATGCTAGGGTTGACAAACAATATTTATTTGGAAATAAGATGGGGATCTCCCCTTCTAACATTACCCAAATATGTAAATCAGTCTTGTGTGATTCAGCTTTGAAACTTTTTCTTCCAAAACAATCCCAAATATCTAGATCCATCTTCTCAGATGGGTCTACATATTCGGGGGTATTTTTGGAAGGGAACAATCCTGTATCATGACCAAATAATTATGGTAAATATTGTTTGCTGCAAGAATATATGGATGGAGTGCTACATCACAGCTACATGTACTTGCTTAAACTCTAAAACAACACCCAACTGGACAAAGACTTACAGACGCATCTAAACATGTATATATGTAAATATGCTTCTGGCTAGTCAATAAAAGGAAGAAGAGTACACAATGCTGAAGATCAATCACTTCAATTAAGATTATAGTGTTAAAGGATACAAAAAAGAATGCTCTTCTAATATCATTCATTTCCAAATATTTTCTAGAGTTCTGTGAAGCAATTAGATCTTCTCCTGAGAAATCTAACTGATAAATCTGAAAAGAAACAAGAGACAGGAATTTAAGGTGTATGGATATGCCCCCATAGCTTTGCTGCCATTTTACCAAAGGTGGGGGGGGGGACAACTTTCACAAGAACAGTATTGCTTCTGTTATATTTATCCTTTCTTCAATGTGGGATAATCTTAAATGAAAGAACTTGCTCTCTCTGAGAGCAAATTCCTTTCTTTAAGAGTAACCCCCATTGAAGAAGGGATACAAATTCTTTCAAAATCAGGATGATCTCCCTTGGAGACAGATATAAACACCTAAGAGCAAGCTTAAGATAACCATAGTTTTAGAGGTGAAAAGTTTCTGACTTCTTGTATTTTCTCCACATACACTGCTCAAAACATTTAAAGGAACAGCAGCTGTTTTCCCATCGACATTACTACAACATATACCCAGTTCAACTGCCCATAAATTTGACCGCCAGTGAGCAAGAAGTCCTATCCTTTTGCAGCATTTTGAAGAATGATCGAAGTTTAAGACAATAAGAATTTCAATACAAATGATGTCCTGCTCATTTCCATGGATTAAATGTTGCAATTTTCAAAATTTCTGAAATAGAGGCATTTTGCTGGAAGTCTATTAACTCTCATTAGCTTCATTTCAAAGTGATCCTTTCAAACGGGCCACCTCATTAGACATCTAGTTTCATAGACAAAATGAATGTTTTGACTTTGGTTGAAATTTTCAGACTTTTCACCTGTTCTGAAAATGTACAAATTTTTACCAAAATTCCAATTTTACAAAAAATCTCTCCATGGACATGGGCAGGACAAATATTGAATCAAAACTTGTGCTATCAGTAACATCGACCTTCTTTGAAAATTGGCAAAATAAATGGAATTTCTGTGTCTTTGTTCATCGAAAGTAAATGACCTCAAAGTGAAGATGCGTTGCACTATCGTCTATGGAAAAATATTAGGTGCTCCTTTAAATAGTTTGAGCAGTGTATATTTTGGCATCTGTTAGAGTTATTTACAAAAGTTGTGAGATGTGACTAAGTCTACAGCTAAGGTGATTCTTATAAGATCTGAAAACATATGCTTATGTTGTGGAGAGGGAAATAAAATTCAAGACATCAAAATTCCTGCCTTCCTGCCCCCACCATCACAAATCCTGCAAAACCTGACTAATTACTCTATTACTCTGTTTTCCTCCCTATTGCTCACCTCCTCCCTGAACCAGCACCTTTCCAAAAATTTGGTCATTTAATGTTTTCTCTTTTATGAATTGCACTTGTGCACTTAATATTATCCTTGAATGTTGCAAATTTGTGTATACAAAATTGTGTATACAAAAACTATGTCACGTAATAGTCACAGGTCTAATAATTTCTTAATATATTTTTCATGACTAACTTATACAGTAACATAAATTCAATCCCCTGGTAAAATCTGGTTGCATAGCATGCTCTTGCAAATGTTTAAAAATTCATCCGCGGGTGATTTGGTTATCTATTTATACCAAATGGCACTAGGTTATAAAGTCCTAAATGTATTCCTCCGCTAGATAAAAGTAGATATCACCAAACTATATAACTGCACTGAGTTTCTTACCGATTTCCTCGGAGACTTGTGTGCCCCATTAGACACAGAAGCCGATGTGTTACACAGCTCATATTCCAGGTTAATCCATTCATATAGCAACCAACACAGGCAAATAATGAAAAATATTTCATGAGTTTCATGTTAAGGAAAACATTATAAATATCAGAATATGTCAGAATTTCAAAGTGTGTAAAATTCATGTACAGTCAACTCCCGATATCTCAAACATTGATATCTCAAAATATCTTCTTGTATCAAAGAATATATTTCCTATCTTTATTTACATTTCAATTCCTGTTATCTCAAACTTCTGATATTTCAAAGTAAATTTTCTGGTACCAGAAAATTTACTTTGAGATATCAGTAGTTTGGGCTGAAGCTCGACTTTGAGATATCGAGAGTTGACTGTAGTTTAAAAACAAAATGATGTTAATATAAATGAGCCTTATTTCAATGTTATTACAGACATAATGCTCCAATTGAGACAAAACTACATAGAAATATTGGTGAAACGAGCATTTCATGCTCATTTGCCTTATGTCTCTTTGTGGTGAAGTAAAAACTTAGACAACTGTCAGCATGTCTGTTGGTCCAAACTACAGAGAAACAGCAGACAAAGATTAGACTGCTCTTAAGTTTGATCTTGTGATACTGAAATGTATCCTCTGAAAGGATATGATATACTAAGTAGTATGAATGGTGAAATAAATGCTAGGACAACTGTAAGCAGACGACTTATGATGCCTGTTGGTCCAAACAACGGCAAGACAGCAGACACACCTGAAAATATATGCACAGTAGACAAAAGAATTATTTAACTTTCAACCTACTGGATGTCAAAGTTGAGTTGGATTTTGATTGTTTCAGTTCCTGGTCTTTGCATACTTTTTACTTTTATGCAAACAACGTAGATCCTGATCAGACTGTTCCAGAGGAACTGTACCTTAGGAACAGTCTGATCAAGGTCTAAGCTATTTGCCCGTTTTCCTGTAAAGCATAATCAAAATGCTTTTTAAGCATATTAAAGGATAATATCAAAAATCAGATTTAAGAAACAATATTTCCTTCACCCGTGAATTATTGCTGATTAACACGTTGTTGGAGGGCAGACCACGAGATATCAATTCACAATGGCCACAGGCCCGAGTGAATTAATATTCCTATCTGCCTGACAACACATACATTGATCTGCGATAATTTACAGAGAAGGAAAAATTATTTTGATTCTAACATTACATACAATCAAACTGCATGGCTATTGTGACTTTTTCTAATAGACTCTTTTGAGGTGGATGTTGCCAGAAGCTCATCCTATGTTATCAAGGTGTGAAATGTGAACGTGGAGCGTTTGCAATGTGAGTCATCACAAATCTTCACACGGCGCCATTTCCCTTACACTCAGTGGGGACAACTTTAATGTCACGTTAGAATTCAAGCATATCCTTTAAAGCCAAAATGAACTACCAGTACCGCAGGTCAAGAAGTTTTCTCATGTTTCATTTTCTAGTTAGAACTGGCCTGATCTAAAAAAAACAAACACATCCTCCCAATTAACTTTGACAAGAAAATGTTCATGCCTATGCTAGTCTATGAATTACTTACCTTGTACAAATGTTTTCTTCGGAAAAGCAAAAGAAAATCTTTTGCTCTAAAACACTTTCTGACTTTTCTCAGTTAAAACATTGGTTAATTGGTAACCTCACTTGTGGCTGATTAGGTTATAGACCAATGGTCACATTTATTATGGCTTTATGGCAACTCAATTCTAAATAGAGGTAAAAACATACCCAACTGCAGTAAAACATGTAAATAAGATGACTTTACTGTTACTGTCTATGATTTAAGCTGCAATATTTACATTATCACTGCAAAGCTCTCTGTAAACCCACTTAAGTGATGCGGGAGTCAATGTTTTTACAAGTCAATAATTACATTGTGTCACGCGCTTCAGAGTGACAGCTCATCCCACTAACTAGCACGTGAAATCTACAACATGCCATGTACTTGAATGGCTAGTAAACATTGAGTGACAGCTCGCTACGCCTACTTGCACGTGCAATCTACAACAGGAGGTGGAATTTACTGGTAGGCAGTGACAATGCGGCTGTTCCAAACTATTGCAAAATTCGGCCGGTAATGTTTTTAAAACGATTCTTATATATGTATTTCTTATTTTTGTTTATTTTTTTATTGATCAAAAGCATCGTTTAATAATATAAATATAAGGAATGAATGTTATTTTTTGAACGTTTACTGAAGTATAAACTACATCGGGTCACGAGCAAAGTTTACGTAAACCCCTTCGGGGTTCACTTACTTTGCTCGTGACCCGATGTAGTTTATACTTCAGTAAACGTTAAAAAAATAACATTCATTTCTTAAATAGTAGCCACAAGTATATGCAAAGAAATATTCAGAATACATTTTGATCTTACCTAGAATGCTCCAACTTATAAACTGTTCTTTTGTGGAAATTTCATGATCAACAGAATAGCCTGATAAATACGTTGCTATACAAATGAGAAATATCTGAAAGTACATACAAAGAGCATCATATGAATATTACCAGCATGGTGGTTTTGATGTTTAGCCACTATATACAAGCTACAACATGACAAAACCAACAAAATGGCACGTCCGCCCTATGAAGACTCAGGTCAGCCTGGGCATCTGCCCAGTCTGATCAGTCTTACCTGTCGGTATGAAGGTAGCTTGGACCCTTAGCCACCCTTTAGGTGCACAGCGAAGACTCTGATCAAACTGGATGGATGCCACTTTGTTGGTTTTATTGTGTTGCGGCTGAAATGTTTATTTTGAAAAACAAACAGAAATAATCTCAAAATTATACTCAAACTCCAGCCCCCTCTCCCCACTCCACCCGACATATATTATTACAGTTTGGACATATGGCAGGAACATGCTTAAAGGTTGTGATCTGTACTACCAATACCGATTCCAATTAACAATATCATAGTCAAGAATTTGATCCTAATTCCTATAGCTGATCCCCATTGGGAAGGAGTCAAAACATAAATGACAGAGTTGCCTTTTTGGTATATATACCAGTCTTTGAATCAACTATGTAGTTGAAATTTACAAAATTACAGTATGTTTTCCTCTGCCATTTGTTGCCAGACTGTTACAGGATTACTGATGAGGCTTTATTAGCAGAAACTACATAGTCTGACCTACCTTCAGTCTTATGAATGTTTTCATTGCTCATAAAGTAGCTCATTTATAATTTTATTTGCTTTCCCTGAAAATGTACTCATAGATCTTAAGAAGACAAACGAGCCGCGACATGAGAAAACCAACAATGTGGTCATGCGCCCAGCTCAGACTCAGATCAGCCTGGGCATCTGCCCACTTTGACCAGACTCTTTGTTAAGTGTTCAAAGGGTAGCTAAGGGTCTAAGCTACCACCATGCGGACAGCGATGACTCTGATCAGACTGGGCGGATGCCCAGGCTGATCTGAGTCTGCGCTGGGCGCAAACCCACATTGTTGGTTTTGTCGTGTCGCAACTCAAATCAATAAGACTCACCTGTATAATGTATAAAGTTTTGGATGTCACATGTTGTACATCAATTTCTGCATTTCTGAGAAAATAAGATCACACTACAGTCTCAACCACAAATGAATAAAGAACTAATGCTATCATTTGCAAAATCAATAAACAGCATTAACTATTAGCCAAATATTTTCTTTTTGTTGAAAAGAATGAAGATTTGTGTACTCAACTTCAATAACAAATCCAATACTTAAATCAATATTTGTCAATAGAAAAGGGTTATCATATTAAACGTATGACACCCCAACGCTAATAAATGTCCTGCCAGCTTTTTTGAAAATAGCTGGCAGAAAACTGACTCACAAAATTAACTTCATGATACATGAGGTATTTCATGCAACTGTAAGCTGATTCTAGTGGTGAAAAAGGGCAGATTTTATTCTTACAAAGTTTAAGATCACAATTTATTGGGAGCACTTTCACAAGTGCCTGACTTGTATTAAGTGGGAGCAATATTAGTGTAGTGGTTTTGGCACTAGACTATCAATTCAGGGTTTGTGAGTTCTAGCTCCCACTCCTCCAGTCATTAGGATAAGACTTTAAACTGAAGACCCATCTCTGTATGACCTATGTGTTGATGGGAAGTCAAACTCAAGTTCTTTAACTCACTGTATTAAGTGCTCAGTGAACACAAACAGACTTAAATCAGCCTTAAGTTCATAAACCATCAACCCACTGATTGTACAATTGCTAACCTTATGATATATACTGTTGAACCTATGACTGCAGCTACACCTCCAAAAACTCTGAAATATAAATATTTAAGATGTTATAACAATGGGAGGCTTTCAAATAAGTAAACAGCCAATCAGTGCTTGCAAATAGCTATTGATATATCTTCTGGTGCAGTCTGGACTGACTTGGCTATAGATTGGAACACTTAGCTGCATTTAATTGAAACCCAATTTTTTGTAATATCAATCAGCCAAAGACAACTTACACTTTGAATAAATAGCCATGGAATGTGCCTTGACATGAAATTTCCATATAAAATATTTACGACATGACCAAAGTATTCTGATGAACTTTTCCATTTTTCTTATAGTATTGAAAATCAAATGGTAATTCTAACTGCCACAGGATTCATAGTGCATGTATATTCATCCTCTCCAGCCTGAGTTTTGTCATTCAAATACAGATTTATCATGATTCATACACTGTGTGTGGTCAAAACTTAAGTAAATGCTCTAACCAAAATATGTATTACCTAGGGCTTCTACGTTTACAAAATATTGTAAACGTTTACACGACCGCTAGAAAACGAAACGATTCCATTTAAACGACCATTACCGTTGAGATCTTATTCTTAGTATCGGACATCTATGAGACGCCCCCATACCTTTATAATTATAATTATGTTACCAAACTGTGTCATCCAATGATGCGCTTTCATTTTCGGGGGTCAACTCGAAGTTTGCAGTAACCGACGGTATTAAAAAAAAACGTAATTACTATAGACCAATTTCCGATGACAGCAATTATTTTGACCGTATTTGATAATTACATGGATTAGATTTATAAAACATCGGACTTAAATATCCTGTTAATTCATAATAACAGTCAAAGTTACAAGCTGCAATTATCTCACCTTCGCGGTAAGCTTAGAAACACAGGTACCGAGGTAGTCCTAATTTTTTTTTTATTGCACGACACGTGTCGTAACTGTTGTCGGCAGACATTACCTTGCCTTTGATCTGTACCTTATAAAATTAACTGCCGATTATGACGTAACAATTTTCTGGCTAAACGTGTACATGTCATGCTTTGCATAAGGTACACAGAAGTTGGAAAATAAAGATTTTAATCGACGTTTCCGAGGACACCGTCAAGTACATTCAGATTGGCTTCTGACGACTGTGTAAGATATTATAACTAGTTGGTGGTTTACCGGGTATTCAGGTTCGGTTAAATGATGTGTGAATTTTGTAAACGTTTAGCACATATACACGAACCGTTACCGTTTATCCGTGTAAACGTAGAAGCCCTAGACTATTACCCCAAAGCAAAATCCATCTCAGTTAAACAGAATCTGATTGGTCAAGAAAAAATGGAAAAATGCATCCACATATCAATAAATCAGATAGGCACCATGGTTAAGTGGTCGGAGGCACCTGGCCATGGTGCAGAAGGTCAATGGTTTGAATCCATAGCAAGCCAGTCAGTATAAATTATCTCAGTCAACCCAGCAGAAAATGGGTACCTTTTTAGAATCAGGGAAGGTTAAAGGCAGCAAAAGGAGACAGATGGGCTCCGTGCCCAAGATACGATGGGCATCTAACATGCACTTCCCCTATACTATGACCATGCGGCTACGACAAAGCTTTACAATTTTATTTTAAATGCCCTGAACCAGAACTTGGTATTATACGGAATTATTTTTGTAGCAATGATTTTTATGGTAATCAGTACTGTTCAAAACGAAAGAGTTGGAATGATAAGAAGTTATATATATTTTTATGAATTTTATTGATGCATTAACTCAGGCAGATCATTCACATTCTGTGGCATCTGATGTCCATTTACATTTTACCAAGACCCCTTTAATGGGATGCAAGGCATTCCTAGGTCAACTAGAAAATGTGTTTATGTAACACTATGCCCCCAACCATATGCTTGTCTCTAAAGAAGGTTCATCCAATAATGCTTGTACCTTTGTACCATAGGCTTACAATGCACTAAGTCGAAAAAGAGGCTTAACTCAGTCAAAAATTTACGAATTGTTTTCGAAAGTTAATCAGGTCATCTACACCTTGGGCAACATCAACCTGCAAAAATCATGATCCTAGCATCAGGGGTTCTCCAGATATTTTGTTCACAAGGTTCCATAGGCAAATAATGCACTAAAGTGAAAAAGGGGCATCACTCGATCAAAAATTCACAAATTATTTTCAAAAGTTAATCAGATCATCTACACCACAGGCAGTATCTTCCTGCAAAAAATCATGCTCCTAGCATCAGGTGTTCTTGAGATATTTTGTTCACAAGGTTCCACAGGCTTACAATGCACTAAAGTGAAAAAGGGGTATCACTCGATCAAAATTCACAAATTATTTTCAAAAGTTAATCAGGTCATCTACACCACAGGCAGTATCTTCCTGCAAAAAATCATGATCCTAGCATCAGGTGTTCTTGAGATATTTTGTTCACAAGGTTCCACAGGCTTACAATGCACTAAGTCGAAAAAGGGGCATAACTCGATCAAAAATTCATGATTTCTTTTCAAAAGTTAATCAGGTCATCTACACCACAGGCAGTATATTCCTGCAAAAAATCATGCTCCTAGCATCAGGGGTTCTCCAGATATTTTGTTCACAAGGTTCCATAGGCTTACAATGCACTAAGTCGAAAAAGGGGCATAACTTTGTCAAAAATTCACGAATTTGTTTCAAAAGTTAATCAGGTCATCTACACTTTAGGCATTCTCATCCTGCAAAACCTCATGCTCCTAGCATCAGGGGTTCTTGAGACATTTTGTTCACAAGGTTCCACAGGCTAAGGCGAAAAAGGGGCATAACTCTGGAAATACATGACCGGCGGAAAAATAAAAAAATACGGGTCTGCTTATTTTCCATACTGATCATGTGTATAAAGTTTCAAGTTCCTAGCTCTTACTTATCTTGACTATGTGTAAAGGTACCTTTGTACCATAGGCCTCAATGCACTAAGTCGAAAAAGGGGAATAACTCGATCAAAAATTCACAAATTTTTTTCAAAAGTTAATCAGGTGATCTACACCTTAGGCAGTATCTGCCTGCAAAAAATCATGCTCCTAGCTTCAGGGGTTCTTGAGATATTTTGTTCACAAGGTTCCATAGGCTTACAATGCACTAAGTCGAAAAAGGGGCATAACTCGGTCAAAAATTCACGATTTTTTTTCAAAAGTTAATCAGGTCATCTACACCTTGAGCAATGTCATCCTGCAAAAAATCATGATCCTAGCATCAGGGGTTCTTGAGATATTTTGTTCACAAGGTTCCATAGACTAAGTCGAAAAAGGGGCACAACTCTGAAAATACGTGACCGGCGGAAAAAAGAAAAAATATGGGTGCGCTTATTTTTCATGTATGTGCCACACATAAAATTTCAAGATCCTAGCAAAAGCAGTTCTTGAGTTTTCCAGCTGCCAAAAAGCGTTACGGACGGACTGACGGACAGACGGACGGACGGACGGACAGGCCCAAACCAATATGCCCCCTCAACTTCTCCGAAGTTGGGGGCATAAAAATTGCTTCACTTACACAAATCTTCTGTCTACAAACCCCATAGCAACAGGTAGCATAGGGAATACAGCCAAAGACAAGCATGCAAACAGCCATCTTAGTCTTCTGACCTATAAAACATATATGAGCCCCAACATGACAAAACCAACAAAGTGGCATGTGCACCCAGCAAAGACTCAGATCAACCTGAGCATCTGCCTCATCTGATCAGAGTCTTCCCTGTCCTCACAGTGCTAGCTTAGACCCTTAGCTACCCCTAAAGCGCACAGCAAAGACTCAGGTCAGATTCTGCAGCTGCCCAGGCTAATCTGAGTCTTCGCTGGGTGCATATGCCACTTTGTTGGTTTTATCGTATAGCGGCTCAATCGTAATCTCAACTTGATCCACAACATTCTGTATCTATTTGGTAATAAGGCAAGGTTTTTCCCTTCCAAAGCAATCTCAACAAGAATGTTTACAGACAGATGGACGGACAGACGAACAGACGGACGGACAACGCCATGACATAATACGTCAGTTTTTTCAAAACGGGCGTATAAAAATCTAGATCCATCTTATCTTATAAGACGGATCTAGATTTTTGGGATTGGTTTAGAAGGGAAAAACACATCTCAAAGCAGAATTTCACAAGACTAATTTAGATATTGGGGTCATTCTGGAGATAGATGAATGCTGTTTTATAGCCAAATAAATATGGTAAGCTCAACAGCCACTCATAATTGTGAGCCCTGATTTATCTGAAAATAGCAAAGACTCATATCAGTCTGGTCATGGTGTTCAATGTTTGGCAATCAAATTCCAACAGGATCCAAACATTGTTGCTCCAAACAGTAGGACTCTGACCAGACTAAACTTCCTGGTTTACCCTTCTGAGGATCGTCCAATCAAATCAAATTCCAGAAATCAAATTCCAGGCTTTATGTCAGATTTGAACAATTTAGTTAATACAAGGATCACGTGACTCAGAATGTATGACCCATAATGACTTAAACACTGGAATGGAAGTACCTGAACACAGTGTTGACCCAGATCAGACTTTTCCTCAGGAGCAGTCTGATCAGGGTTTTCACTGTCTCACATTTCACCAGCCATTTGTGATATATCACATAGAATCAACTTCTCCGGGTTTAACGGTGATTACTTGTGTAAGTCCTGGAGGTTTTTCTATCAGAGGCCACATGCCTATTAAGACCAGCCCAACTGACATCATTTCACGCTGGAAGAACCCTAGAACCTGCAAAAAACAGCATATCAACATTGAATAGGACAGCCTGTGGTTTCAAATATGACACTATGACACAAAATCTATGATCTTAACAGCAATGGGCCCATGACAGTTAAGCCACAGATATTAAATCAACCAAATTTCTCAACAATAAACGAATGGTGAGCATGCTATGGTCAAAATGTAATATTTGTCTCATCAACATTTTGACTAGATTCAATAAAAAGAGTTGAGTTTCTCAGAAAATAACTGCTGCTGGTGAACATAAAAACTATCTGGTGGGGGATGGACGGATGACTTGCAATTTTACGTCCTTTTCAACAGTTTTTAACGCATATGAGGATGATGGGAGGGTGATAATGAAAGGCTATGGGCAATGGAGCCCAGTTGATGATTGAAATGATTTCCGTCTACGGGAAATGATCTCAGGACCACTAAATCAGCAGGCCAGCACTTATCCTACTGAGCTACCGGGGCTGCTACTACCTAGTAAAGATAAGCTTTTTGTCACATATGTTTGTTCTTTGTATACTACAACATCCACTGCACTTTCTTTTTTCCTATCTGAAGTAATTTTATTTCATTGTACTTTATAATAGACCTAATACAGCTGTATATAAGTCTATATATGGCTTTTGACCTTACACCCATAATGGCATTTATAGCTATACTGGTTCCAAGAACATTCCAAAAATCTAGGATCTAGGGACTGTTTTAGAAGGGAAAAACCCAACTTCCAGCAGAATTTCATTGATTTAGTAGTGG
This sequence comes from Ctena decussata, assembly GCA_963989385.1. NCBI lineage: Eukaryota > Metazoa > Mollusca > Bivalvia > Lucinida > Lucinidae > Ctena > Ctena decussata. Next base: position 60,503,857 of record OZ022503.1, read on the forward strand.
AGCAAATATGATTGCGTAAGTGGCCTAGAAAAGGGAGATAGTGGTCTACGTAGTGTAACATTTGTTTTCATATATCAAAATGATTGCCTTGGTCTGTACTTTTAAAATTCAGCGTTTGCCACCTTGGCAAACCTTGCATAACTCTGCAGTGACCAGTTATTTACGTTACCCCATTAAATTTTGAATATCAAAAATATTTATTGAAGTCAATAGGAAGTATGCTTAAACATTATAAATGTATCAAATGTCCATATGTTTTGAAGGACTGATCAATGTACTATAAGTTAAGCTACTTCGGAAACAATTTAGAACTTTTGTGCTGTTATCTTCGTGATAATATATAATATACCCCTTGGAAATTTAAAATACTAACTTAAATCGTTGCATTTTACGAAAATTCTGTGACAAAATAGCCCAAACTGTTCAATTGTTCTAATTGTCCAACTGCAATTTTCAATACGTTTCTAGCAAAACAAATTTGAGACCTCTAGCTTTTATACTTTGTCAACCATGTATTGTAGAACATGGTAACACCTATTCTCTAATGGAGGCTGAAAAAGTCATTTTCACACAATTATATGTGCAAAAGGTGGTTAATAAGCTATTTTAAACTATTTAAAACTAACAAATTGGGTCTGTTGCACTAAGATCATGTTCGATATGATATAAAGTAAATGTTTAAAAAATATTTTTGACCTTACAACACATATTTTAAGCAAAGTAACATACTTAACATATTGTTAATGTATGCGTAAAGGGTCTATCATACCGGCCAGGAAAACACTCTTTTGAAATTCTGACTTTTAAATAGCCCAGTTGTGATAACTGTGTCTTTTTTTAAATGAAATATTTGCATAGTAAAGTTGGCTACTTGGGGAGCAAACAAACGAGTGTTATTTACATGACATGCGAATTTACATGACATGCGAAGGTGTGATTGTCCTACAATTAGAAATAAGCCTTCTTGAGTTAACCTGTACATGGAACACTATTTTTTTCCATTAATATCCGAAACACGTTTAAAACATCCAATATAGCAAAAAAAAAACGATCATAACATACAGTTTGGTATTCAGAAAGGTAACGTTTGTAACCGTTAATTGAAAACAATCCCTGAGATTAACTGTTGCTACAGCCAAGTGTGCCTAAGCCTTATTAGTTTGATTTAAATATTTTCAAAACGGCAGGTTCGACATGTTAAAATCCACCACATAAAATTTATCAGTGACATTTTCACGGCGGCGCATCCATTTGGTCTATTGATGTTATAGTTTGTGTTGTTCAGTTACCAGTAGCCTTCAAAAAATTGATTTGTTTTGTCTGTTTATTGGCCGTTTCTGATGTATATAGAAACAAAAGAAAATTGGTGAAAATAGACAATTTGTGTTGCAGGGTATGTTTGATATAGTCTGGCTTTGTGGTCATCTGCATGAATGGACAGAGTGTTTATTTGACCACCCGTTAGTTTCGTTTGAGTACATGTCTTACTTTACGTTACTATTTTCAGTTTGGTGTTGTGGGAGAATCGTGGCCCTAGTTGAATCAATTCCTGATCGGAACCCTTTTACATTGTCTACCTGTTTCGACCGTTTTCTATAAAAACAATATATAGAACCGTAGTTAAAATATTTTAGCCCTACAGCATATATTTAAACAAAAGTAACGTATATAACAGGTTAAAAAGTAGGAGTTATTTTACTCCACTGCACCTAGTAAATTGTCATGTGGCCACCATGAAGCGCTTCCTTGTACTTCAACTAAATGGAAATTATGTATTATATGGCCATTTGGGATAATCTGGACTCATTCTGAGTCGATTTGAAAAAAAGGAATTTAGCTGAAGGTGGTGCTAGGTTGCATTGGAAATGTTGCAACATTACATTCCTGGGCATAAACTTAGTTAAACCGAGGTTGTTGTTTTGTTTATTTATATATCTATTTTGTTTTTGTTTTTGTGATCCATTCCTTGTTTCCAGGAAATCTTTTTTAATTTAAATAATCAGTCCAAGAGTTTAAGGTGCCTGGATACACTATTACATGAAATAATTCTACAAATTTTACTTTAGCCTTTTTCTTAATGGGAGTAAACTCTAAAAGGAAAGAATTGGCTACTGTAGGAGAAAAGCGTTTCCTTTAAGAGTAGACAATTTTTGGAAGGGTTACATCATCCATAGATGTAAATAGGAAGCATCTACGGAAGCATAGCAAATTGTAGTAAATTACTATGGTGTTTCCATTCACAATTATACAGTATTATTTCCAAAATATACTAGAAGATCATGTGGAAGCAAGGAACACACAGAAGAACATAGCCGACTTGCTTAATTGATTCCTTTCAAGATCTGGCACGGATAATCTGATAATGACATATTGTTACTACTTTAAAATCATTATCAAAATTACCTTTTAATTGAGTCAATGATGATTTATTCATTTTGAATCTTTGTTTTGGTATTTAAAAGGTAACGTATACAACATTCAAATGTAAATGGTTTGTCAGATTAGAATTATGATTCTTTATGATATCATCTGTTTGATGTGATGCAGTAAGATATAGCATTAAAAGTTTATCAGTTCTTGGGACGAACCCTTTTACTGTAAACAAGTTTCATATTGATGCTCGGGTTACCAGGTGCAGATGATAACTGCCTTTAAGTAAAACATCTAAAACAGGCATAATACTAATACAAACCATGCATTTTATAGAAAAATTTTGTGGGTAACTGTGTTACTGTCTTAGCCCTTTCTTTGGGATTATCATTATTTAAAACAGTTGTATCAAATATTTATTCAAATCCCTTCAGAGATGTATGGCCATACTGCTGTTAGGTTAACCTTGGCACCTCAATGTTTGCTTTCAACATTTGCGCTATACTTGAGGGTGGTTGCTTTCTGCACCTTGTTACTCTAGCATTAATATAAAAAACATCTCTTAACAGTAAAAGGGTAATCTGACAACTTGTTTACTGCTGTACGCTATATGCGTTACCTTTTTGAACACCTAACCAAGGAGTCGAAGTTAATGAATAATCACTGACTCGAATTAAATGTCATTTGATGATGATTTCAAAGTAAAAAGGTTACCCTGTTAGACAGGAAGGCCAAGAAAGTCATAGCTATTTCATTTCACACAATATCCATTCACCTTAAAGTCTGGTTGAATGATATAAGCTTAACAAAGGCCTGAAGAAAGATTCTCTGGAAGCAAGGAATGCCTCAGAGAAAACAAAATTAGCAACCTGGGTAAAGCTGAGTGTGTGCCCAGCAATGTAATGTAGCAACAATGCCAATGCCCCCTAGCACCAGCTTCAGCTAATTTCCTTTTTCAAACTGACTCAGAATGAGCCTAGGTTATTTCAAACATAATTTTCAATAAGATGAGGTACGACGGAATTTTTCATGGCAAGCACACGGAACTTTACACTTGCTGCAGTAGAATGAAATAACTAATACTTTTTAACCTGTTATATACGTTACTTTGATGAAAATATATGATTTTAGGCAAAAAAAAAAAAGGTATGTTTTATATATTGCTTTTTAATATGAAAAGATCAAAACAGAGAAAGCAAAGTAAAGGGGCAGCAATCGGGGTTGAGTCTTTCTGTGAAACCATCCACTCGCGATATCAAATTGAAAATAGAGCATAAAGTTATAAGACATGTAGTCAGACGATACTAGCATTTACGTTACCTTTCTGAGTACAATACTGTAAGTTATGATTACCTAGTTTGCCAATTTTGGTTTTGTTTTAAAGTAATTTTGGCTATTAATATAACATATATGTATTACATTGACAGATTAATTCACAAATGCTTCATTTGAACATCAGGACAATCTCAACTTTGCAAGTCATGTACATAACACTTTTTTTCTGTCTAAGTAGGCGATTAAACTCTCATTTTACTATAAATAACAAATATTGTCATCACAACTGTGTTGTTTAAAAGTCAGAATTTCAGAAAGGTATATTCGTGAAGGGAATGATGTATGCCTTACTCAAACATTTTAATCTGTACAGTACGTTACTATGGTTAAAATATGTATTGTAAGGTCAAAAGAAAAACGTGAATTGTTTTTTCATATCATATATTACATGATATTATTACAACAGGGCCAATTTGTCGGTTTAAATAACTTATTAGCCATCTTTCATACGAACAATTGTGAGAAAATGACTTTGCAGCCTCCAACAGGGAATAGGTGTAATCATGTTCAACAACACGTATTTGACAAAGTATAGAAGCTAGAGGTCTCAAATTTGTTTTGTTAGAAATGTATTAAACGGGACAATTAGAAAATAGAACCAGTTTGGGCTATTTTATCATAAACTGTTTGTAAATGCAACAACCTAAGTTACATTTTAAATTTTCGAGGGGTACATACTATATTGTAACGAAAACAACAGCATAGAAGCTCTGAACTGTTTTCTAAGCAGCCTTGTTTATGACATATTAATCATTCTTGCAGAAAATATTAATATTTGATATATTTATATTGTTGAAACACATTTCTTATTGACTTCAATAAATATGTTTGATATTTAAAATCTAACGGGGTAACGTAAATAACTGGCCACTGCAGAGTTATGCAAGGTTTGCCAAGGTGGCAAACGCTGAATTTGATAACTATAGATCCAGGCAATCATTTTGATAGACAAAAACAAATGTTACACTCCGTAGACCACCCCCTTGAAAGATAGCCCAACATATTTGCTCTACTATAGTTATTTGGGGTCATTCTAGGGAGACGAAAACCCCATTTTATAGCCAAATAAACAGTATATTTGCCATAATAGGTCTAAATTATTAAAACTATTTTTCTCAGCTCAAGTGGAAAGTACAGAGTGCCCACCTACCAATATTTCCAGTCCCACTGATAGACTAAGAGCAGTGATTACGAGAGGTAGAAACTTCTTCATAGTCAATGTATACTGCACAGCTTGTTTCAGAACATCAGATCTACAATGTACAAATAACCTAAGACATGCAAAATTGAGGGGATAAAAAAACTGGGCCCGGATGCTCAAAACCAATGTTTTCATTAGTTAACGAGTCGTTACATTTACAAATGTATTGTACGCAAAACACTGCCATTTTGCTGATTAAAGTGAGGAGCTTTTGCCCAATTTTTTCAGCAAAAATATTAGCACACATGATTTCATGTGTACGAGAAACCTAAACAATTCCCTGACTAACAACTTTGTTATGCTGGGGCCGTATTCATAAAACGACTTAAGTGGTTGCTATGCTGTTGCTAAGGCTAAATTTCTTTGAAGGAGATTCCCTACAACTATGAAATTTGCTCTGGAGGAACAGTCTACAAAGACTGTTCCTCCAGAGCAAATTTCATAGTTGTAGGGAATCTCCTTTATAGATATTTAGCCTTAGAAATGGCATAGCAACGACTTAAGTGGCTTTATGAATACGGCCCCTGATGATACTTTGAACAACCGAGCCCTGAACTTTTCTTATTTCTCCACAAAACAAAGATGAAGTGGGATTTCCTTATAACCACCTTTTTAGTGGCTCTTATAAGAATCATGTCACTGATTTGTGGAACATGAGAAAATTAGCATTTTACATAGCCAAACTTTAGGCCTCAACTGAATTTCTGGAGTAAATTGTTCAAATTTTGCAGTAATTTTCAAATATTTTGTATTATATCAATCTAGCCGCTATCCTGTTCTGTTTTCTAATTGTTAGAATACTGTTTGTAGTCTGATCTGAGTCTTTACTGCTTGCATTTACCATATTTATTCAGCTATAAGACAGGGCTTTTCCCTTCCAAAACAATCTCAAAGATCTAAATCCATCTTGTAAGATAGACCTAGAGCTTTGAAATTGTGAGAAAAACACATTTTATACCTGAATTAGGTAGGATTGATTTACATATCTGCAGTAACTTTGGAAGAATAATTCTCTTGTCTTACAACCAAATAAATATGGTATCCTACTCACATTTGTATGTCACAGGTCATATATAAATTTTCATCCTTTGTTAAAAAACATTAAGAGAAAAGAAAAAAATATAGAACAATGTAGTAGAGAACTACTAAAATACCTCATAACAACCAGCATCCACAATATGACTGGAAGGAGGCAGTAGAGATAGTTTGTCCAAGGTAATGACTGAACTGAAAATATAAATTTTAATCATGAGCAGAGACTTTAAAATGCTCTTACAAAATTAATCTGCCTGTAACAAAGTAAATGATACCGCAGATGACAAACATACAGTTTTCAGCATACTAATGCGTAACAAGCATAACAAGTAATTTTTTCTAAATTTTATCTTACTGCTGAGCAGTGGGCAGGCTAAGGAATAAGCTTCTACCGCCATGAGATTCCAAAACCCACGAGATTAATGAATAGGTAAGATGTTAATATCACACAACAGATATCTTTCAAGAACAAGTCAATAGCCAGGGCAGGTAAAATTCTAGACAACTGAACATCCATGCTCGTATTTAGTCAACAATGAAACGTTCACAACCACCATGTCTATCTCCCAAAGTTGCTTTTTTATAACATTATCCTTATTACCCATAACCTTGCAGTTTTGTTAAAAACACTGAATTTATTTGTGCTCAAATAAAAAACAATCACTGAGCCACATCATGTGACTTCCAATAATGTGGCAATTTTGTCATGTGATATTCAGATCATCCATCTCATTTATATAGGGTAATCAGAGACCTCACTTTTGGCTCTTTGGCTTGGGTCACTTCCTTAGATGGCTGATGTGACAAGAGAAGACTCTGATCAGACTCCACATATGTGCAGTCTGATCAGAGCCTTTGCTAGTCACCAATGCCACATTGTTGGAAATCACATGATGTGGCTCTTTTATTATATGAAAGTGGACATACATACATGTACTTACTAAACAACAATAAAGTTATTAAGACACCGACTGCAACAAACATAGATATCACAACCCTCTCTGACTTCCAATATGGCTCATCCAGTCTGTCGACCTTGACCTTTGACTTTACCACACCAGAATGATCTTCCAGCACTAAGGTCAAAATATAGGTCATCCACCCAGCAAAGCCAAAGAATATACTTGTACTGAAACAAGAAATGCTTTTCCAATTATAGTTCACATCAATTATGTAAAGGTCATCAATGGTTCATACTGCCTGGTTTAATTCTTCTTCAAATACTTCTTCCATTCTTATAGTATTAACCTACCACTGAACCTGCCAAGGCCTGTCACTGCAAGTTCCATAACTCTGTTATACTTCATATTATCTGACTCTGGAAAGAATCAACTAATTCTGATAAAAGCTATGCCTTCCAAGTAAGTTCCATAACTCTGTTACATTTAAAATTATCCTAACCTTGAAAGAATCTCTCCAAATTATGCAATCAGGAATTTGAGGCATTTCAAATTAAGTTGAAGAGTTCAGTTTCACAACTCAATCACACTTAATTCTTACCCCTGAAAGAGCCTGTCCTCATGAATTGTTGTTGTTGTTGTGTTATTGCTTAACGTCCACAGTAAACAGCTATGGTCATGTCGGGACGGTCAGTTAACCTAACCACACTATTCCTAGGCAGGCTTAGACCTCCTAAGCTGTTAACCAGTACTAAGTGCACATACTTTCACCAGTAACTGACAACTGCCCTTCTTGAATCAGCTGAAGGAGAAATGAAAGAAAGTGGCCAGACCGGGTATCGAACCCAGGACCTCTGACTTATAAGTCAGGCGCCCTACCGATTGTGCTACGCGGCCTGGCGTCTGTCCTCATGAAACTAGTATTCAGACAAAACAGGTATGAAAACTGATAACATTTTTCTTAAATTCCAGTCACTTTTCATTCAACAAAGTGCATGTACCTCCTCGTTATTTGGAGTAGTTTTCCTCACAAGTCCGAGAAAAGCTTGATTTCATTTTTTCGACTTTGCTCCAACTTGTGTGGAAACACTACTGCACATTGTGGAAGAAACTCTTGAATGAGGGTTTGCCTCTAGTAAGAGGATGTATATATATATACAGTAGAACTTCAATGGTTCAAACCCTGATGGCTTGTTAACCCTGCCTCGCTAGAACTACTCTCTGACTTTATATAGAAACTAACCCTGGATGGCTAGAACTACCATTGGCTGGAACTAATTTTCATGGTCCCAAGCCTGTACGAGCCAATGATGTTCTATTGCATATGCACTATAGTGCATGAAAATTGAGTGAGTATTTAGAAACGTATGATTAATTTTCTGAACTGTTTTGTCCCAATACCAGTCAAAAATTCCGTGAACCATATCATCCAAACCACATGATTATCCACCTTGACTCTGTTAAGCTCAGCTACACTTTGTTAAAACCCATATTAACCTACCCTAAAAAGAATCTGTCATAACTCTGATAATAGCTGAGGCCTCTCAAAGCAAGTTCCATAACTCTGCTACACTCCTCAATCTGTCAAGCAAATAAAGCCTCAATTCATGGGTACACCACGTATAGCAAGATATACAAAACTCTATGAAGCATAAGAACATGCTGTTGTAAAAGGAAACTTTCAGAAAAATTAATTACTTTAGAATAACTCATCTAGCATAGCTCATTTTTGTGTTTTGTTTGTACATTTCCTTCAAAATACAGTATTTTTTTTTTATTTCTTGGCATGTGTGAGGCCATGGCACTCAGACATGTGTTGACACGATGAAATTTTAATTTTTCAATTAAATGCATGTTATAACTTGTGCTTCAAAGCCTCACCAGAATCCTTTTTGGCACGACACTTCTAATTGCTTTTGTAGTAATTTTTAATAAATGCTGGCAGTCTCAACCCATAACACTGAGCTTGTCTGGAGCCTTGGGTGTGCTTTATGAATTAAAAGTCTTTTTTCACAATTAATGACATAATGTTGGTGAAAACTGACAGCTAGCTTCATTTGTGAAGTTGACAGCTGTTTGTTTCTGAATGAAAACACACAAATTTTCAGTTTGCAACCAATCAGAAAATGCACTTTTGAGATACTGACCACTTCTTGATAATGGCCAGCCTGGATCAAACTTCTTATATGCCTGTGGATATCAGCCTGAAATATACAAAGAAATAGAAAATCAGCATTTTACAAATTTGCTTTTAAAAGAATTCTACTATAGATCTGGCCCGGAGGTATAAAACTTGGGTACATTCTCAAACTCAAAATAAAGCACACTGATTGGCTACTTCCGAGCACATGCTCGGAAGCAGCCAATTAGTGTGCTTTATTTTAAGTTTGAGATTTTTCTCAAGTTTTATAACCTCGAACCCAGGCCAGGGCATTTACAGTTTGCTACCTAAAATCTTATTGGTTCAGTTACTGTCTGGGTAAAACTGCATACCATATTTCTTCAAATACGAATGCCTTCGTTTTTTATGTTCAAGGCTCAACGACATAAAAGAATTAAGTCAATTCTTTAATGAGCAAACATAACACCAGTAATTCTAACATAGTAAAAGGAAACAGAACTTACCATCTTAGCAGGTGTTAATTCACTGAAAAGAAATGAAACAAAATCATTCACCATTAACACTCAATTGGGGTCAATTCTTTATGAGCAGCCCCCATTTTTGAAGGGCTTCCTCATCCAGGGAAGCAAACAGGAAGTCATAAAAGCTTTTAAAGCTTTTAAAAGCTGTAAAAATGGCTGAAAACCATAGAGATGTATCCATACAAATTACCCTGCATTTTTTAATAATGGAATATTCTCTATTTTTTGTTTCTACATTTTCCCTTGGATTTATTCATTTCTCAGTTTGAGGGGTACTTTACGAAGTAAAATACTGGCTAACTGTGCAAAAGATTAAAGTGCATATAGACAGTTGTTGGTAGAGGCCACTGTTTCCTAGTCACAGCATATGAAAGACAGATCCCATCCCTCTCCTTTTGCTGTATTTACCCTTCTCTGATTCAAAACTGGTGGCCATTAACTTTCAGGTTTACAGAGACTCTAAGTTAGCCAGGGGCCGTATTCATAAAACGACTTAAGTGGTTGCTATGCTGTTGCTAAGGCTAAATTTCTTTGAAGGAGATTCCCTACAACTATGAAATTTGCTCTGGAGGAACAGTCTTACAAAGACTGTTCCTCCAGAGCAAATTTCATAGTTGTAAGGAATCTCCTTTATAGATATTTAGCCTTAGCAACCGCATAGCAACGACTTAAGTGGCTTTATGAATACGGCCCCAGGTTGTGATTTGAATAACCTTTTGCTTCATAGTCACATGCTCTAACTACTTGACCACAGGCAAACTGAGTAGATTTGATAAAACAGCTCCTGGCCTGCTTTTCTGGGACAGGGTTATCCTGTTCTGCACAGCCTGAAAATTTTCCTTTAGAAGCAATCTGATCTTGGTCTATGGTGTTTGCTTGGTATTACTTTCCTACAGTTTACGGTCAGTAAGGTGATGGGGTACATGTTCAGGGAAAGCAACTCTGATGTTTTGAGGTTTGCCTGACTTCTCAATGAAGGTTAACTCTGTTGTTTTGAGGTTTGCCTGACTTCTCAATGAAGGTTAACTCTGTAAGGAAAGAATTTGCTCTGTTAGGAGCAAGTATTTCCCTCTATGCCCAAACCCGAATTTTGAAGGGCTTTGTCATCCAAGGAAGCAAATCAAAAAGTAATAAAACCTGTGTCCCCTAGAGAAAATCATGGAAAAACATAGAGGTATACCCATACACATTAAGATAATTACCTGAAATGTCTGAAGGTGAGAGACAGTGTTGTCGATCTTTTCAGCTCCATCTTTACCTGTGATAGCCAAAATTTTTCAAATTAACAATTTCAATAACAGTTCCATCTAAACCAGTAGCCTCGGTTGCTCAGTGGGTTAAGCGCTGGCCTGCTGATCTCGCTGTCCCTGGTTGCACAAAGCCTTTCATTATCACCCTCTCTTTGTCTTGATATGACTGAAATACTGTTGAAAAGGACATGTCATCCATCCATGTAAACCCAATAAAGTTTTCTAAACATCAGCCTGGCAATCTCTAAAGGCCAATAGGAGTTAATTTCCTACTGTACAGGTTCTTCCAGAATAAAAACTTTTTGTTGTAGATAGAGACAAATCTGATCACATTGCACAGATTCACTGACTCATCTGACCCTTACTGTTCACACATGCATAAAGGCTCCATTTCTCATGTTGCACCTCATTAACTTTCAACACAGATACTGCAAAATGTCGTGCCTGATCTCTGTCTCGATATGGACACTTCAGTTCAGGAACTTGTCAGATGCTGACAAAGCAGCCTTAGTTTGCTATCTCCCAAATACAGCATTAATCCTAATAAACACTCCCCCTCCCCCATGTCCTGCCTCTTTTCCAAAAATAATGCTATATTAACTTGCGTGAACTTCTGTTTGCTTCTCTGAATAGGTGGCTCTTTGAAATGTAGTCAACTTTAGGACCAAATTCTTTCCTTTAAAGGAGCGGCAGTAGCGTAGTGGATAACACTCCAGACTACCAATCCAGGGGTCGCAAGATCGATTCCCTGCTTCTCCGGTCGGTCTTTCGGATGAGACTTTAAACCCAGGTCCCGTCTCCATATGACCTCGTTGTTGGTGGGATGTTAAACCCGAGTTCACTCACTCTTTCCTTTAAGGGCGGTTCCCTACTAAGGAGAGATGCAAATATCGTATAGTTGGTTTCTCTGAAAGTATACCCATCATCTTTATATTTCTTATTAGAGTAGGTTTGGCGGTAGCTGGTTTACTATATTTTAGGCACTATTCGCAAAATGCAACGCCCTCAGGGTGTTTAACAGGATTAATGCAGTATTCCTTACTATGCCATGCTGCATCAAACCAACGTCTTGTTCCAAAATTAGGTCAAAATCATTAATTACCCTAGACATTCTTGGAGGCCTTCTTAAGACTGAATTGTTTACAATATAAACCCTATGACTGAAAAAATTTGATGGCTACAAGAACCAGACTACTAGATGGAAGACAGACCAATATGGAATGGATTCTGACAAAACCAGTGCTGACAAAATCAGGAAACGAGGCGGAAAGATATCTCAGCTTACCTGATACTGAGCTAGGATTTGTTGTAAGTTGGCATACATCAGTTCAGCTGTTTCCCAGTCTGACATGTTGAGATAATCCTTTGGCAAAATACCCTGTAATGTGATAAAAATTCTTCTATCATTATGGGAACAAGCATTTGAGGATAATATGTGAACATTATCGGCCTTCCTGAAGATTGTAAACCTGTTTACAGCTTTGTAAGCTACCTTCTGATAGATCTAAATATGTTTTTTTCTGAAGGCTGTACTTTTAATCTGAAAAATAGTGAATTTAAAATGTTTATAAGGTTCTTTAAATTAAGGCTGTTGGAGCATGGAAGGCAATCACCTACAACCAGCTTGTCTTCTTGCTATAAAAAAGATAGCATAACAGCTTCATGTACATGTTCTGTTTACATGCTGCATTTACTGAGTCATATCTGCATATATTTATATCATTAGATTTTATGCAAATGAAGAACACAGTTTGAGTTTCAAACTCCAAAATTCTGGCTAATTTATGTGTAAAAGTTCAACTTACAACAGAGTTCATGGGAAATTTGACTCCTATCAGAGCTGCCATCAGTGGGGCCACATCAGCCTGAAATATACACTCATCTTACTGTATAACAGGAAATTTTAGCAAAGACTTAACGTATTTATTCGGTTATGAGCTGGGTGTTTTCCACCTCAAAAATCTAGATCTGTCTTATAAGACAGTTCTTGCTTTTGGGATTGATTTTGAAAAGAAACAGATATCTAACAGCAGAATTCCACAAGACTGGTTTAGATATCAGAGGTCATTCTTCTGGACGAGGAACCCCCTCACCTCTCTCCCCTTTTGCCCATCTTATGGCCTTATTAAGGCTCATCAGCAGAACAAACTGATTTGCAAAGCACAGTATGCATTCATTTGCACAAAGTCCTGTGCAAAACATCTCCGAACTCACATCCCTCATTCTGCCACTATCGGTATTGCAAACAGTGTAGATCTTGATGAGGTGGCTCATAATGAGCCACCTCATCCAGATCTACACTGTTTGCCCTTTTGTTTATTCAGGTAGGTTCTCTTAAGGTGAATGAATACATTTTCAGAGGAAGGAGCTCTGCCAGTTACATTTTCATCTCCCATCTCAATGGGAGTCAATCGTTAATGAAAAGAATTTGCTGCCAAAAAAAGGTAAAGGTTTCCCATAGCCTAATAGCCATAGGGGCAGTGGGGGTTAGAGACCCACTGTATCTTGGACACAGCTGATGAAAGGTGGAGCCCATTTCTCTCCTTTTGCTGCCTTATCCTTCCCTAATTCGAAAAAGGTACCCATTTACTGCTGGGTTGACAGAGAGAGTTTTCCAGTCGTTGGATGGCAACGGTGAGCCATGAACTCACGACCTTCCGGCGACTTTCTGCACAATAGCCGAGCCACTCTAACCACTCGACTACTGCGCCTCTCTTGATACCAAAAGGAGGGCAAAAATAGCAAGAATATTACCTGCTCTATATCATCTCTCTCTAAATGACTTAATTTCCACTCTGAAACCAACAAAAATATACATTGTCATAAAAGGAAAGGCAATTTAGCCTATATGGCTCAACCCAAACTAAAGTGCATAGCTTAAAAGCTTAATAATGCCTCCATGAAGTCATGCAGTGAGCTGAATTTAAATGGTACCAATATCCTCAATTTAGATTTGTTCATTTTATTGCTACCTGATAATGGTGAGCAATTCTGTCTGTAAATTATCGCACACTGATGAAATGATCCCAATACATGTATGTACTCTGAGGGAATGTAACACCAGACAATCCGTGATTTAACTACGATGTTTCAATGAAAGTATGATTTTTTATAATCATAAGTTTAAATTTTACAAGACATTATCACCAACTGTGAGTTATAACATGTACATTATCAATGAGACATTTTAAAGAAGTATACAAGTACTGGTAACTGTTTTTGATTTTGATCAGAAATCAGTTGTTATAAAAAGGTGTTTTTTTTCACCTTCAGAAAAGCCATCCTTATAGCTTCTCTGATGATCATGTTGAGGACCCCTAACTCCAGCTCCCCAAGCAATGATAGGGGTCAAAGTCTCACTCGGATGCCCAGCCCCATGGGAACCTGAAAAGGAAGGTCAAGGTTGTTAAATCTATCTCAATATGTGGCACTGTGCACTCATTACATACACTCATATTCTAGAATACCTGACGGAATAGCGATTAAAATTATTGGCTGACTAAGAAAGTATGCATAGCCAATAATAATTAAACTTTGAGAGTTTAAACAAGAGCTGTCGCCTGACAGCATAGCTCGCCTGAATAGGTGCTTGCCCATTACACTGTCGCTATTGTAGTGTGGACGGCTATGCATAAAATCCAGGCAAGCATCTCCATAATGACACTTATAAACAAAAGCTATCTCAGAAATAAGTTTAAAATGAAATTAAAATAAAAAAATCCACATGAAATTTCAAAGTCCATGAGCTTGAGCTCAAAGAACTAAGGGGTGGGGGTAGGAGGGTGGGGTTGGGGTTTGGGGGGGGGGGGGGCTAGGATGTATCAAAACTTTGAACCATTATCTAACATCAGTCCAAGTATAAGTATCAACTGATACCATCGTGGCACTGTGAAATTATGTCTTCATAAATATAGAACTTTAACCAAAATCTTTAAGACAAAATTCAAAGTCGATGACCTTGACTTCAAGGTCATCCGGTGGGGTAAGTATATAGTGTTTTGTAAAATCTCAAAAAATTGTCTAACATCAGTTCAAGTGTAAACTAAATCTCTGCCAAGCATAATGAATCAGTATGCAATTAGAAAACTTTAATACAGACCAAATTTCTTAAGTCCCTGACCTTGACATCAAGGTCACTGAGCGGGGTTGGGGTAGTACTCTGTAAAACTTTGGACTAATATCTAGGTACAGTGCAAATATACAAAGAATTCATCTATGGGTTCAGGAGATATGTGTCTTTAAAAAACTTTAACCAAAACATCCCAGCAATAAATTTTCTAAGTTCATGACCTTGACATCAAGGTCACTGAGGGGGATGGGGGTAGTACCTTGGAAAACTTTGGACCAGTATCTAACTACAATGCAAGTATCATAGGAATCCATCAATGGGTTAAGGAGAAATTGGGCTTTATAAAACTTTAACCAAAACATCCAATACAAAAACACTTCCAATTTTCTAAGTCCATGACCTTGACATCAAGGTCATGGAGTGGGGTGGGGGTGGCACCCTGTTAAACCTTGGACCAATATCTAACTACAGTGCAAGTATCAAATGAATCCATCCATGGGTTAAGGAGATATAGGTCTTTAAAAAACTTTAACCAAAACATCCAATCCGGATGCCGACGCCGACGTGGACGCCGACGCCAGGGTGACAACAATAGCTCTTCCTGAACTTTCGTTCAGGCGAGCTAAAAAGAATTCATCTATGGGTTCAGGAGATATGTGTCTTTAAAAAACTTTAACCAAAACATCCAATCAATAAAAAGACAATATTCTAAGTCCATGACCTTGACATCAAGGTCACAGAGGGGGGTGGGGGTAGTACCTTCCAAAACTTTAGACCAATATCTAACTTTAGTGCAAGTATCAAAGGAATCCATCCATGGGTTAAGGAGATATTGGGCTTTATAAAACTTTAACCAAAACATCCAGTCAAAAAAAAATACCAATTTTCTAAGTCCATGACCTTGACATCAAGGTCACGGCGTGGGGTGGGGGTGGTACCCTGTTAAACCTTAGACTAATATCTAACTACAGTGCAAGTATCAAAAGAATCCATCCATGGATTAAGGAGATATAGGTCTTTAAAAAACTTTAACCAAAACATCCAATCCGAACGCCGACGATGACGCCGTGGTGACAACAATAGCTCTTCCTGAACTTTCGTTCAGGCGAGCTAAAAAGCATTATCAAAGTGTAAAACAATCACCATGCAACACCTGAATAATATTATTTTCTTATCCATAGGGCCACTTATTTTCTCCTCAAATCAAGTGGTTTGTGTATGATCCCAGGACTGTTTTCTCGACATCACAAATATGACAGACTGCGACTTAAATGGTAAAGAGCTAGCAAAATAGCAAACCTCTCAGACACCATTGAACTAGGTGAGAGAATTGAATTTGTTGCAAAATCAACCAGGACCCAGTTGTTCAAAGCATTGTTAGCTTACCAAAGTTGTTAAGTTTTCTAATGAACAAAAGCTCAAGTACTGCTAACATTTTTTTTTGACTAAAAAAAGGGCAGTGTTTTTGCATGCAATTTGTTTGAAATGCAACAGCTCGTTAAGTAAGACATCGTTGGTTTTGAGCAAGCAGGCCCAGAATGACAGTATTGCAATCTACCCAATATTAGTATTGTACTTTTCAACACTAACCCCAGTCTGTCATGCCATGATCAGATGACATCACATAGGCTGTTTTTCCATCGTTACCATAGAAACCATTTATTAACTCCTCCATTTCTTTCATTCCTTTATCTATATATCTGATATTCTCCATGTACTGGCTGAAACAATGATTATATGATCTATTAATAGTTCATCTATTTACTGTAATGTGCTTAAGTATTGGGACACCAAGAATAATTAATCATGGGTTTGTCCCAAACAGAAAATTAATTATTGTAGGTGTCCCAGAATTTAGGCTCATTACAGTATCCATGATTTCACTCACAATAAATTCATGGACAGTAATTAAAAAATCTTTTACGAAAAATTACAGTGCTAAATGCATGGCGAGAAAGAAAAGTGAACAAATACAAGGTAGAACAAATAGAAAAAAGCCGGTTCTCTATTCCACGATACAATTTGTCAATGTCAACCTGCATACCAAATATGCACTTTCTATCTTATATGGTTGTGGAGATATCTTTGAGGAAAAATATATAGCAAAAAAAAAAATGGAAAAAATACAAGGAAGAATAAACAGGAGAAAATCAATTCTCAATCTCACGATAGAACTTCATGTTGTCAACCAGATGGACAGATGGAAGGACTAAGGACGGATGGAATGACGGACAAATGTAAACCAGTATACCCCCCACTTTTTGAAAGCTAGGTACAGGCCAACTTCGTTGTGTCAAACTTGCTTATCTCGAAAACCCTGCTAGTGTCGAAGTGATCTCCCATTCCCGAACATTCCTCCCTATATAATATTGCATTTCGAACTCCGTTGTGTCAAACTCGCTTATAACGAAAACACTGCTGTATCGAAGTGATTTTTGATTCCCCTCCGACACTTTCCATTTTTTTACCACTGTTTGTGCCGAAGTCAAAATGTTTATTCAGAAAAAGATCGCCAAAACGACGGAAAGAAAAATGACGACCATTTTGTGTAGACGTTTTGCGGTAATGAAAAACCTGCATATTTTTGTCTTTAAGCAAATTGGTACAAACATGGAACAATAACAATGAAAAAGAACGATTTACCGAAGAATTGTCTTTAATTGATCGCAGTTCAATCAATTATCCCAAATTATCCAATAATAATCCAATGATTGCGTGAAACAATGCAAACATTGTTTTGTTGATCAGCTATTTTTGTGTGTAAGTTAATTGACCTTGAACCGCGTATACGTCACAGGTCAGGTGCGTTCGATTGGAAAGTTCGCTCAATTAGGCGCCTTTGAAATTTAATTGATTGAACAGTATTGAGCGGCGCTCTTTGATGCGGGCTATTAGTAACATTCTTTAAGCTGTCCCAAAACGTCTCATAATTAGTCAATTTGATTCGTGCTGCACACGTTTTGTAGAAATACTGACTCTACGAAAGTTAAGATATTGTACATGTATAGAACAAAAATTTTGGTGACGTCACAATTTGCCTATCTCGAACTTCGGAAAACTCGAAGTGGGTTCTCCATTCCCTTGGAATTCGAGATATCGAAGTTGGCCTGTATAATTATCAGGTGCCACGTTCTGTGCATCTGAACTGGGTCTGCACTGTTCGTTTATGCCCCCAAAACTGGTTTCCAGTCTAATAAGAGTTAATAACTGTCTGATCAACCAATACTAAATACCTAGAGTATGGCTTATTAACATGTCCATTTGTGTCGATGCCGAGAAGATGTAGAAAAAAGACAATCTTATCTTGATGTAACTTCTCTCTTAAAAGTTTGTCTTTATTAGCTTGCTTGAAAAATTTCTGAAAAGATAAAAAAGATAAAACTATCATATAATGAATCAAGCAGAGATGGATGGATGGATGGATGACTTGCAATTCTACATCCTTTTCAACAGTATTTCAGTTATAGGCTATGTGCAATGGAATCCCGTTTACAGTATGAAAGATTCTCGCCTCAAGCGGAGATAGAACCCATACCGCAAGATCAATAGGCCAGCGCTTAACCCACTGAGCTACCGGGGCTCCCATCAAGCAGAGAATTGAAACTTTGTAACCTCCTCACATAATTAAGCAGTTAATTCTAAAAGCTTGTATGGTAAATGTTCCAAATTTTGAACACCAATGTCTCTTAAAACAAGACCTGTCTGCGTACAGGATTGCTCGACTGACAGAGTCTTGCCCATCACATAAATAACTTTAATGTAAAACTTTAATATTTTGCTGACCCTGATGACGCTGCCAATGCCAGGGGTAGTGCAATAGCTCTTCCTGTACATTTGTACAGGCAAGCAAAAAATGCCTAGGCCAATGGTGCAGACCCACATCAAACTGCTGTTGAAGCAGCAGTCTTTTTTTCATTTTTCTTTTAAGAGTTCCGGTGTACGAACTTTTACAAAATTTACCTTAGGTGATTTTGATATTTTAAGGCATATGGTATACCACAATATTTTTCCCCCATGCTTTACAAAGGGGAACAACTTTCATGACTTTCTCTTTACCTCCTGGATGATAAAGCATTTCCAAAAGGGGGTCTACTCTTATACAGGGGCTGACAAATCCATTGCCCGGATGCCCAGGACAAGCTCCAAATTGACCCGGACAAGTACTATTTCCAGCACAACGCCCGGCCGGGCAAGTGAAAGAAAATCCCTAACAATTAAAATTCGGCTCAAAAGGACAGTCACGCGGATGTTTACAGCTATAAAAATCATGATTTTCTCACCTTTAGTTACTGAAGATTTGTTTATTGTCACCCTGTTAATCCAGTATAATAATGGTTATTAATGGTGTTTGCGACACCTGTCAATCATTTAGCGAATTTCAAGGTGTACCTATAGGCTGTTTCCTTCCTTCATGCATGGTGATATGAGTCAAAATACAGAGTCTAGACAGGTCGGTACCCTTTGATTAACAAAGCCATCGTAATTCAAGAAATTGGGACACCTGATCACTTACTGTCATAAAAATCAAACAGTGTTTTCTTTTTCTTTTTTTTTCTTTTTTTTTCATCGCATTAAATGTGCCTATATTTTAAAAGATGTAGATAGAATGGCAAAACAGTGTAGGCTGTGATCAGACTGCTCATATTCAGGAGCAGTCTGATCTGGGTCTACGCTTTTTGCTCAGACATATGTCCCAATACACCGAATTTTTATGGTAGTCTTTGATGTAAAGTGCAAGCGACCTGAGTCACATGCCTTTTTTCCCCGCCAAAATGACACGTGTGCAGTGCAATGAAAAGTTTCCTTTTAAAAGGAAAGGCTTGCCAGTTACCTAACGTATTTGGATACCTGGCAGACAGAGTAGACCCTGATCAGACTGCTCTTATACAATTTGATCAGGATCTAGGCTACCTGCTAACATCTCTGTCTACTAATGATCTACACTATTTGCTTAGACAAGATGTCCAAATTTTATGGAATGTGCAATATTCAATATTTACAGCCCTAAGAGTAAATGTTTTTATTTTCTTTCTTCCTTTTTTATTTTCTTTCTTTCTTTCTTTCTTTCTTTTGTTTTCTTTCTTTCTTTTTTTCTTTTTTTTTTCTGTCTTTCTTTTTTTTCTTTCTTTTTTTTTTCTTTCTTTCTTTTTTTTTCGAAAAATCTGGGCAAGCAGTTTTTTCTGCCGGACAAGTAAATTCACTTTTTACTTGTCCTGTGGACAAGTGGAATTTTTTTTGATTTGTCAGCCCCTGCTTATAGGTAAGAATTTGCTCCTAGGAGCAAATTCTTTCCTTTAAGAGTTGACCCCATTGTGAAAGGGAGGTAAAAAGAAAGAAAGTGACAGCTGTTTCTCCTGAGAGGGTACCCATTTACTATAGAGAGTGTTTTAAGAACAAGTTGCTGGACCACATCAACTAAAGAATGGAAGATAATTTTATACCTTCACTTCATAAAACACCCAGGAATCCAGCAGTGTACTGTCTGAGTTGGCAAAGTCTTCATAGTGGGAGGGGTAACAAGATGTAAATACATGATCTCCTGATGCACCTGAAAATTAGGATAAATTATACATGATCTCCTGATGCACCTGAAAATTAGGATAAATTCTAACACAGTATAGAAGCAATGGAAAGTTTCCGTGTTTTATTCTGAAACAATTCACTGTCTCGGAGCACGTGAGTCTAATTGCTGTCATCACTTGCATTACTGACGTAATTTTGTGACGTTTTGAGACGTTAGACGGTGTAACGTCTCTTTTTCTAAAATTGCCATAAAAACGTACATTTACCTTAGATACAGTTAAGAATATTGGTGGAAGCATGAACACCCTGGCAGGAAGGTTGGGAGAGTTTGAATGAAAAGAATACTTTATCAGGGTTTTTTGGTTGTTAGAATCAAAATAGTTCTGCTCTAGCATTGAATTTTTGAGTAATAATTCACTGTTTGTCGGTCAGTTGTAAGAAGATATATCACTCGCGCTCCAAGCTTGTGATATGATCTACTTTACAACTGACCTCCAAACAGTGAATTATTACTAAACAAGTCACTGCTAGAGCTGATCTTTTTCTTAAATGACACAAATTTTTTTAAAACTTATGTTAATATTTCAAACATACAGCTTTACAATAATGACTTTTGAAATACAAATTTTGAAAAAAGAACAGGTTCTATGTTGTAAGCTTGATTTCATATGATTTTATTCCAATGAGTTCAAAACTGTCAACTTGGATCAGTCTGTATAAACATTTACTTGATTACTTCAGGTCAAACGTTGACACAGTGCCTCACAACATAAAGTTCTTTTAGCCACTGCCATTCTGAGTTAAAAGAAATTTCATTCTAGTTAAAACTTAAAGCCATATGTTGATAAAGCTAAATCAAGATTTGAGACATGTGCCATCAACTATCAGAGTTTAGAAAAGTAAAAATGACTACCCGTATTCTTAAAGTAACAAATCAGATATGATGTTACTTCCAATCAAACCTCTGCATATAGTATATGACAGTTACTATCAAAAATAACTGATACATGTACCATACATGAGCCTAAGCCAAAATTTCACGAGAACATCATTACAGCATCATCAGGGCTGCATTTCACAATTAAAATTTCTTATGAAATTATTATATTTTTTTTATTGCATGAACACTGCAAAAGAATGTGTTTACAGTGTTAGTCTCTTTTAGAAATTCTAACATCAAACAGACTGGGTTATCAAATATCTGAATTCTAAATCATTCTATAAAGAATCAAGAAAAACTACTTTATAAAGAAATATTAGAAGTTTAGTGAAATGCAGCCAAGATCATCTAGTGATCAGATTGCAAGAATTTCATTTTTGTCTCTCTTTTTTTTATGTCCGTATATTACCTTTAGCAAACATGGGTAGGATATCAGGACTTCCCCAGGACCAGGTATACTGACTTTCATTAAAAACAGAGTCAAACTCTACTGGATTCTCCTTCCAGCCTGAAATATATCCAGATAAACATATAAACAGGACCCTTTTCAGTATAATCTGCATGATCTAAAGGGTCTACAGAGTGCCAGATACAGTGGAGTTTGTGGATATTTTGGAGATATTTTTTTCTTGTTTCTCAATGTAAGCATAGTTTGCTACGACCCTTCAATAAAACCATCCAAGCAAGATGGGTCACAACAGAATTTTACAGAGAGGTATGGCTGGATTCGGTACTGGGTCTCTCAGAAAGAGACCATCTCTCATGTTCATAGGGAGCCATAAAATATATCATCACATGTATATCCCCCTTGAGATCATGCTTATGTAGAACAAATACCTGCTTGATGGCTACTGTTTTAGAACAGTACTAAACATTTGGATTAAAATGGGGTGTGAAATATATAAGATATATCAGCTTTTATTAATCAGTTATTACAACAGATTAAGCAAAATGCCTTTTTATTTTTGAAAGATAAACTGGTTCCAGGTCTAACTGATATGAAAGACAGTTTTATCAAATTTTATCATGTTGTTTCTCAGTTATCTAAGTGTTGAATGTTGATGATTGCTTTTTTCTTTATGTAACAGTTTCATTTGGCAAATTTTATAATGCTCAACAAATAGTTTCCAATGTCAAGGTCATGATACATGTTCTACACCTATATTATACCTTTAGCAACAGCACTAACATCTTCATAGAAGCCAGCTATCAGAGCCACATGCCCTGGCCTTGACTCTGTGGGCACACGGGTATGTGACACACCCCAGGCACCTCTACTCTCTACTATACTTCTGTGATAAAAAAGAATAAATAACATAAAAATTCTAAAAATTGGGACACAAAAAAGAATCGTTTGTTCATTCATGGTTGGGTGTTTTTTTGTCTCCTTGGTCGCACAGACTAACCAAAAATAATCAAAGTTTTTGTCCTAACATGAAATAATCTGGTTTTACAATGCAGTGATGCATCCAAAAGATGCAGATTAAATGGCAAACAGTGTAGACCCTGATCAGACTGCCTCTTTTGAAGCAGTCTGAAATGGGTCTGCACTGTCTACTTCAAACTCATTTGTCCTTGATCCTAGAATTTCTACAGTAAAACATAAACTGAAAATATTACCAAAAGCAAAGTTAAGCTGATACATCAAAGTTGTCTGAACCTCTGAATATGTCCATAAGAGCTAAATTATGAAAATGATTGATACAAAAAAAAACTATTAAAGGTAGGTTCCTGGACTAGCGAAAACAATTATGTTCACAAAATAATTTCGTCTTTTTCTGAGTAGTATTGAATTTTCTTATTTTTCTGAATTTGTTGCTAGTGAGAAAATCGTCAGATGTTGAAGAAAATAGTCATTTTCCCTTTTGGTTTATTTTTCTTTCATTGGAATTCCAGTTCTAAAAATAACTATGTTTATTATGTCCATAAGTGCGCGATTTCTGATGCCATTCTCCAAAGGTCAATTTTCTCTTGCTATGAGCTCTTCTAGAGGTCCTGGCATGGCGGATGGGTTAAAACTATCCCAAAATGCAATGCAGCATGACGTCAGCAGCGTTATCTATTTTTGGCGCGAACTAAAAATAGCGCTAACTGGTGTGCGAAGCAGAGTTAGGAAATCCCTTGCAAAACAACTTTGCTAATACTTTTTTGATTTACACTTTGTAGTGAAACTTATTCATTCCCTTTTTATTTGTGCTTTCCAACAACTTGGATGAAAGATCATCAAAATTATGATGCATTCCAAAGTACAGGAACCTACCTTTAAGTGCCAAATTCAAAATGCTGAATTTGTAAACAGTGGAGATCAAGCTGTTGCAGCTCACCATGAGCCACTTCATTTGAATCACCACTGTTTGCCCACTAGTATGATGAACACTTTTTGAAATTTTGCACAATTTTTTAATTTTGCTGCTCTCATTTATGATGCTTTATGGGTTAAAATACGGGGCCAGTTACCCCAAAATCTGAATAAGTTCATTTTACACTGTACCTATGACCATTCTGATTAGAATGCTCTACTGGAGCAGTCTGTTTTGCTTCTACACTGTTTGCAAAGACACCTCTATCCCAAATTAAGAAAATTGCATAACTTGGGTACTGTATTTATTTGCCTATAAAATGAGAATATGACCCCAAATATCAATCACTCAAGATTATAAAATTTTGCTATAAGATGGGTTATTTCAACCAAAACAATCCCAAAAATCTAGATCTGTCCTAAAAGACAGATCTAGATTTTTATGAGTGTTTTGGAAGGGAACAACCCTTTGTCTAATAACCAAAGAAATATGGTACTAGCAAGTTTACCTCAGATATGGTGCATTTGTCTTTCCATCCGTATCTACTTCGAACAGCTTATCGGCCCTGAGACCATCTGCCGAGAAGAAGACAAGCCGCCGGGCCGGAGGTGGGAGGGGTGATGAATGTGGAGTCATTCCATGTACAATTGGAGAAGTGAAGTAGATATCAAATATAGAGTAGAAGAACACTAGATGGATGGCTACTCCAACCACTATAAGCTGCCAAGTCTTCATAGCTGATGGCACAAGATGTAAATCTGAAACATACATTAATTTTATGCTCTTTTTCTACTGAAACATATGTTGTGGCTCACCATTAGAACTTCCTCACTGAGTCCAAATGTGAGGCCACAACATGTTTTAATAAAGTAGTAGAAAAAAACTATCATCAAAACCACCAACTAGCAACAACCATGATCTTGTCTGGATTATTTATTTGTGATAATTTCACGACATTAATTTTCGTTTTCAATATCAAAATTCTGTGGAACCTCCTGTCTTGCCTGTCCGGACTTTGTCGCAAAGATGCCCTTATACTATTTATAGAGCTAAGAATCAGAATCAGAATTGTTTACTGGTGATACATCCAAGGACAATCATTCGCCAGGAATAGAAATACATGTAGAAGTCTCAACAAAACTTTATACTGCTGGAAAAGCAATACCTACATTGTAAGTCTCACTTATACATGTAGGCACAGGTGAGACAAAAATACAATGTTGTGACAATCTTTTGAACCCTTACTTTCCAAAAAAGATGAGGTGGTTCTATTAGGGCCACAACATGTTTAATGGACACTGAGGCAGTGGCGTCACCACTGTAGGAAAATTGAGCATATGGTGAATATTCACACTTGTCAGTATTTTCCAGCTCCTTACCAATGACAAATGCTGAAGGGTGAAAAGAGGTGCAGGTTTTGGGCCAATTTTAGTGCAACAGATGCTCGTTTCTGTATTTAACTTCTTCAGCGTCTCAAAACCACAAAAGTTTGAAAGAAAAGATATGATGGCAACGAGCATCCCTCTCTGATCCTCACTTACTGTCATATTCCGCAGGACACATTAGCTGCAGAAGCGGAAAGTGGAGGAAGAACCGGTCCATAGAATTACCGAAAAGCACCAAAATACCGAAAAGCATAGAATTACCAAAAAGCACCAATATGTCATAGTCTTTCCAAGAATCTTGTGTACAACACGGGTACGGATGTATTAAAAAGGGGAGTAACTCTTGAGGATGATTAATTGTACCGAAAAACACCAATATATCATATATACTCGGTCAAAAAAGTAACGATACCAACTATCGGCCATATTTTCAAGGAACCAAGTGCATATTGGAATTAATTGAGGCTCATATATGTTTGGGGAGATGCCCAAGAAACAAAATGCTCAGAAAATTGTCAACCAATACTTTTCCACATTAGAGTTATCTGGCATTATTCGAAAGGAGTCAATCTGAATGCATCCCATTTCTGCGTGTGCGCAGGCATAAATTTTGTATTGCGCTGAAAAGTCCATAATGCAGGAAGTTCGAAAAACACTTTAAATGTTTAATGTCTTGTATTCAGGCTTAACAGGCGAGGTTTAAATTCTTCAAATTCTCAGATTATCTCCCTTGTAATTAAAAATATAGCGATTTTCTAGGCGTGATTATTACTGTACCTGTCGGTCTTTTTTCAAAGTTTCTTCATAAACATTTTTGTTATGTCATTGTTTTCATGGCATAATGACAAAACTGGAAGAATTGTTACACGCCCGCTAGCCAGTACGATTTCGATTTCCTATGGAAATCCCACTGAAAGTGGCATTTATACAGTCCTTAAAGGAATCACAGTACCCTGTTTGTGGTTCAAATTCTCGTATCAGAAGCGGTCAAATTTTGATTTCTTTGGCAAGTAACCTTACCTAAGGCCTTGCTCTTGTGTATGGAGCGCAGAATCTTGGAAATCATTAATCACAAACCAGTTTTAAAAACTGTGAACTTGAGCAGTTTTAATGATGTTACTCTGTGAAAATGAAAAATTACCCCTTGCATATTCAAACGACCCTTGTAGCATGTGTAGTCTTAGGAAACCAAAACAAATAAGTTTGTTCAATATTCAAATGGATACTCTTTTGAAATTAGTAAACTATATATGTTCTTAATTTCTGCAATTACCATAGCAACAGAAGAAATTTCATGTATAGGAACTTTTTTGACCTAGTATATTATACAAGGGTATTATTTACAACAGAGTTTGGTAAAGATATCAAGTAACTCGGGTACTTTTTATGACCAAACACATCTTTTAGCAATATTACTTTATCTGTCAAAGGTGTAGAGGGATGAAGCGGTCATCAGAAATATTTTTGCAACAAAATGGAAGTTAATTTTGTTGCCACACATCTCAAAGTGTGGTTGTATACAGACCCCATCCCCCCTACCTCACACACACACAATGGGTGAATGTACTCTTCTATGAAAGAAACTGCTCCTGAGTATAGGAAAGAAAGAGCAAATTCTTTCTTATCAGGAGCAAGAGTAGATCCCCTTTTTGTGGGGAGGGGGAGATGTTGAGCTCCAATTAATAGAACAGTATAGGTGATTTTTGCTGAAAACATTTGTAAACTTATTGCACACATGTATTACCCAACATTGAGAGATGCAGAGTGCAATAAGGCAAATCACTGAGATTAATAGTCTTACGTCGTGTTTAATGTCATGTGATCTGCGCATCCCAACGTAGGGATGGCTGTTAATATTGCAGTGATATTTCATACCGTTCAGTGATTTTTTTCACTATTTTGGGAATGGTGCCAGTGCCCACTGAATTGGGAAACATCGCGTCATATTCTCCGAAAATTTGGAATTTCAGAAACACCTTTATTTAGCTTAAGTGGTGGGAAATGGGACATATGATACTACATATATAATATTTACACTCAATTATAGCTATATATCTGCCAGAAGCAAGCAAGTAAATTTATGCTTGTCAAATGGTCCCTAGAAAAATTCTTCCTGCAATTGGGAATATTTCAAATTGCAATTGGGAAAAAAAAATACTATTTTGAATTGGGACTGGTGCCTTTTATGGGCACCACTTTTATTGAGAAAAAAAATCACTGCTGTTACTTGTGCACATTATTGCTATACTCATATATATTTATATAATGTGTGTACTGATGTCAAATTAAGGTTTGATTTCAATTTAAATTCAGCTTTATTTGGGGTCTGTGTATCTAAAATATTCCAGAACTGGTTTATATGACTTTCGAGTTCGGATTTGTGTAGTTTAACCACTTTTATCTCCAAATTTCCAACTTTTATTTTTCTTCAGAACCTTCTCTATCTTTTGCTAATACTGAGTGTTTTATAGAAGGAAGTGTCTCCGGGTACGGTACCGTATCCCTAGACCTTGGGTCTCCAGGTACGGAACCGTACCCCGAGACTCTGGGTCTCCAGGTACGGAACCGTACCTGGAGACAGTCCTATGAGGATTGGCTCCGGGCACGGCAGTAAGTTTTCAATACTATGTTTTAAGTAATTTTACCCATTTAATATATAGTCAATCCGTTAATAAAGTTACTCCTTGTAAAAAATTCATTAAGTCGCCATCTTGCTAGGGAAAATAATTAATGAATAATGTGGTCAAAACGATGTGTGTTTTTTTTGCATAAGAAATAACACGACGGTTTCGCGCTAACACCAATAATTGTTGTTTTTCACACCTGTTTTGTCCAAATTAATAATAAAATTCAACAATGAGTAACAGTTTTTATTCAATGGACGGACGAACAGACCTGGGGTAATTGTAATCTGTAATCGTGATTACTTGTAATCGATTACAATTTCTGAGTAATCATGAAGTAATCTGTAATCGTACATTTTTATGATTACAAGTAATCGTAATGTAATCAATTACATTACAAAATGGGCTGTAATCATGATTACTTTACGATTACATTTTGATTACTTTGATTCATTTTCAGAAATGAGAAAAGAAGAAAAAAAAGGAAACTTGCTCTTCTTTTTAATAGTTAAAAGAAAAGACTTGTGCAAAATAATAACAGAAAGCAGTTGATTATTCAGAGAGTCTTCAAACTGAATAAGACAGAGAAAAACTGATCTAATTTGTGTACAAAAGGCAGCAGACCAAATTAAGAAACTGACAGAATTCCCTTTAAACTCTTTTCAGGGGTAAAATTTAAGCAGTATCATAGTAATAAATATGCATTCTTATACACGTTTATGACTGGCAGACTCTTCTATCCTCACAAATTGGATAGTTTTTTTTTTACATCTTTTTATACAAACTGTTCAAAATTTTATGCCAGCAGTGAAGATCTTGATCAAAATGCTGCATATGAGAATCTGATCTGGGTCCGCAATGTCTACCTGTCTCTTTTTATGAGATGCTAGGCATTTATGGGTTAATGATTAAGGATAAATTTGTTATTATGTAAAAACTGTGTGATTTTGGTACTCTTGAATGCAGGGTATTTCAGGTTAAGACTGGTAGCTACCTTGGTTGACTTATGTTTTTATGACTGATTTACCATCTTTACTTCGGACCGGCAGGTTCAAGTGTTAAAGATTTTTTCAAACATACTGATTGTTTTGTGTTTATTGGTGCAGCGTTGAGCAGTGCAACTCGTGATTTTCACACCTTCTTTGTGGATTGAGCTAACTGTAACATCTGCCTACTTAATGACACCTGTGTATTGCATACAACAAAAAGCCAATACTTTAATTCCTTTCTTTCCCATTTATGGGCCGACTTATTAACTTTGAATTTTTGTCAGACTGAGGGTGGGCAAGAAAAAGATGAAAATGAAATATATACAGTGATAGTAAAAATGTTTTGAAATTAATAATTTACAGGCAGTGTGTGGCCCCTTGCTTTGAAGACTTTGAACTAGTCTTTCACATGCAATTTTATGACATTGGAAACATATAATTATTTCTGATGTTAGAAATAAAAGGTAAAATAAGTGATAGAGAGAAAAAATACTGAAGCATGTGCTTTACATTTAGGACCTGACACATAGCATTTATTGAATTTCTCAAACTTCATAAATAGCATACAGTATTTGCATGCACATTACATGTAACTGCAGATTGCTAAATAAAATTCGTTCAGATAAAAAAGTAAGTCAAGTTCTTCAGAAATTATTTCAGTCTTACCTTTAGCACAAATGTAAGCAACCAATTATTTGCTGATTTAGGTATAAATTAAGTCTTTTTGAATATGGAGATTTTGCACTTTCACACTCATGATCATTCTGTACACTTGTATAATGTAATCACATGTAATCATAAAGTAATCATGATTACTTTGCAAAGTAATTGTAATTGTAATCAATTACATGGAGAAAAAATGTAATTGTAATGTAATCTGTAATCATGATTTTTAAAAGTAATTGTAATTGTAATCGATTACATTGGCATGTAATCGGCCCCAGGTCTGCGGACGAACGGCGCCCCGGTATTGCGGCTATGGATACGTTCCGCTGAGGTGAAATTCAATCAATTATATGGCTTTCTGTAATGTTAGTGATTATCTGTTTTGAAGGGGTGAGGGGAAGGCGGGGGCAGCTAAAACCAAATTTACAAAGACGCTCGTAATTACCGTAAATCCCTTTAAGTTGTGTGTCAGGGATATTGTTAATTTGTCAGTGCATATACATGGTCATACGGTACATTTTCAGTGGCATTTAAAAATACTCAGGATACATTTGGGCTGAGTATTTATAATTTGATGCGAGTTGACTTTTGGCAAGCTTATGATATGGGACGCATTGACTGGTGGTAAGTTTTAAAAAATTGGGGCGAGTTGTCCTGGTCCGAGATTTTGTGGGGCGAGTTGTCTTTGGCCCGCGCTGTCCTGATTCCGACAATGCGATATCTGTTAAAAAAAAAAGCGATACCTTCATAAGCACACAAATAAATACATATAATAAAGAATACTCAATGTTATTTCGATTAAGTTATGCAACAACACTTGGAGAACTTCACTTGGTGCACATGACTTGTTTGACGAACGGCATATTTAAGAACGCTGCATGCGTTTTTTAGGCGTCTGTTTTTGGTCTACATTGCTTATTGCAGAAATATTAAAAGATGGATACTTTTTTTAAAATAAGTGTAATTGTCTATTTGTGTAGATTATAACAAGATGATAGTGTTTGCACTCTTCAGAAGTCATTTTCTGTGTGCAATTAGCGGGCGATCAAATAATACACATCGGCCGTGTTTTTCGCAGTTTATGTACATCAGTCAAAATAACGTAAATGACGGACTTGAAGGTTATAATTTTCCCTAGCAAGCTGACGACTCAATGAATTTATTTTATTGTTGGATTAACTATGTTAAATAGGTAAAACTACTTAATACATATATAGAGTATTGATAACTTACTGCCGTACCTGGAGACCCAGAGTCTCAGGGTACGGTTCCGTACCTGGAGACCCAGGGCAGTGCTGGAAACTCACAAAAATAATGTGGTGGCCCAAAAGCTTTTCTGGTCTTGCTTTCAGTGGTCCAAATTATACACTACCTAAAGACCCCATTCATTTAGTATTGCCAGAATGATAAATTTGGGCCACTAAAGGTCATATTTTGGAGATTTCTGGTCGCCCGAAACAAAAATTAGGAGCATTTGGCCACCGGGCCACTGGCCGTTTCCAGCACTGCAGGGTCTAGGGATACGGTACCGTACCCGGAGACACTTCCTTTATAGAATGTTTCGAAATCTGCTCTTTTATCAGCATTTTAGCATGTTTAGAATTCTTCTGTTTTAAGTTCTATTTTTACTTTGGAGCCGTTTTTTTCTGTTGAGAGCTCGAAGCCATGCTTTCCTACTTTCAGTTTGAAGCAACCGGTTTACAGTCCATCTATTTTCCACGCATTAGAAACACAAATTCAGAAGGAAATATTTAGAATCAGTCAGCTTCTCGGTGAGTGCGACGCATAAGGAAGCTCAGTCTACTTGATGATATTATAATGCAAGCATCTATGAGAACTCAACCAGGTGGTACGGATTACCAGTAAAAATGATCCGTAACGGCTTGAAAGCATCCGTACCGGGTACCGATAAAATTTCCAATAGCTCCTTATCGGCCTAAAATGATCCGTATTATACGGAGATACGGATGCTATCTGGAGCACTGTGTTCAGTTTCTAATTACTGCTCAAAAATGCAGACTGTGGGTTCCTTGATGATGTATATCATACCCTGGAAATACCAGAATATATATGATATATGGTGTTTTCGGCAATAACTAATTTCATGAGTTATTTGAACCCTTTATAATACATCCAGACCAGTGTTGTATCCCTACTTTTGGACAGAATATGATATATTGGTGCTTTTCGGTAATTCTATGCTTTTTGGTATTTCTGTGTTTTTCCGTATTTCAGTGCTTTTCCGTAATTCTATGGACCCAGGAAGAACAAGAAGACCATACATGTACAGTATCGATATGCAGGGGTAAGGGATGGGCACCTGCTGTTGAATTCTTATGCTATGGAAACAGAATTTCAAGTTACCAGTAACCTGTACAACCTCCTGTCAGTTAAAGGTTTGAAAATTTATCAAGCCGATCAGTGGATTGGTAATAATAGGTTTTTACCAACCTTACACATAAGAATTTGGATTTTCACATGGGCTCAGTTTCATTTCACGTCTTGAATCCAGATACCTAATACTGCGCTGTAAACGCCGGGCACCACTGTGTAGGTAAGATGTTACGTCTAATCTGATTGGATGTACATTTGATTGTCAACCAATCCACAACCGCGATACACTTTACGTGCCTTTGTTTACGAAAAAATTCACTTCCGCATCGAGAGACAGGAGAATTTTACCAATTTTTACTAATTTTGCAGGCCACTCTCAACCATGAGTCAGATAGAATGGGCAATGTGGGCCAACGAACAGGCGCTAGCAAGTGGTGCCAGTAAAGAAATTTATATATCGTTCAAAGAGTACAAAAAAGGCATCTATTGCCGAATATCACTCACATGTAACATAGATTCGTACAGAACAAATATTAACAAATGTTGTTAAGTTGCAGAGCTGTTTACAACTATGATTTTGGCGTATTTTCTATGCTTTTAGGCTAGAAAATAGGCTCTACATTTTAACCATCTGAAACTATTGTGCCGTCAAACGCTATTGCCAGTCATATGTTATCGATACCTTCAGTTCCCTTGCGAGATTTTCTCAAGAGATTAATTATGTCATTCGTCATGATGACCTTTGATCCTGTAGTCAGAAGCTTTGCCACCAATGCAGTGAAAAAAATCAAATAAATATGCTTAAAATCAAGGTTACAAAACAACATGTAATTTGTCCATTTTCACTTGTATCCATATTTCTTCTGTCTATCTCTCCATACGGCATACACCCTCATATGAGTATTAAGTGCTGGGTTCCCACAACATGCGATTAAAGTAGGGAATAAAAACAAAGTGGACAGTGAGGGAATGAGTGAAAATGCATAGTGTTAGTGTATTATACAGAAGAAAAATGGAAAGTGAGGATAAAAACAGCAGTGGCCAAATTATGGTTTCACATTGCGCACCTGACTGACAGTTCGTTTGAAGCTGTCAAGGGGCAATAGGGGCTTGGAGGCTATTCCACTGAACAACTGCTAATGGAAAGAATGAGTATTTGTAGTAGTCTGTCCGAGTGTAAATTTGTTTGAAAGGCAATGGGTGGGATGTCTGAGATGTGCGGGTCAGAGGGATGACGTACTTTGGTAGCAGGACTGTGACAAGACCATGGGCTATCTTATAAAAAAGGACCAGATGTGAGTCAGCAGGCCGCTGTTCAAAGGTGCGCCAGCTGAGTCTCTTCAGCATGTCTGAGACACTTGAGTAGGGTGAGAAGTCACATAGAACCCATCAAGCTGCCCGTCTCTGGACCATCTCAATTCTGTATGTCTTCCTGGATGTAGGGGTCCCAGACTGGAGCAGCATACTCCAGTTGGGGGCAAACAATGGCTTTATAAGCTTTCTTTCTAAGTTCAGGGTTATTGGCCTTAAGGTTCCTATGAAGGAAACCAAGGGATTTGTTGGCATTATTAGTAATCCTGGTGATATGGGGTTTCCACGTGATATGGGGTTTCCTCGAACTGGAATGTAAAAGGTATGTTGTAATCATAAATTCATATAAAATTCCACTTTTGTTCTTTCCGCAACTATGGACGCTTTCTCAGCTGTTTATTTACTCTATGGCGCTATAAATAGAACCAGTTGCAGCACATGCAATGTTGGATTTCAAAAGTAGGGAAGCGCAAATGTACCAGGTCCTTATGATAACAACATAGAGAAAGTGATTTTTATCTTGTTTTAGCTAACACCTACTTTTGCTGCAGACAAGCTAATTAGATTTTATTACAGTTTAAATTCAATGCATATTTATTGTAGAATGTTTCGTGTGTAAACTTCATGTACCAGACAGCATGGGGAGTCTAAAGGTTGTAAAATAAATAATGATTTTCAACATCATACTCTCAATGAATTTGTAGCAGTACATATTTTAGTTAGTTAACAACATACCGTTTACATTGATGGTTAACGTGAGCTTAAAAAACAAAGAAGACAGTAATAGACAATTCACAAACATGAATGTTTTTTATGCGCCACCCTAGATATTGTGTTGCAGCAATTACACAGCACGGTCAATTTAGATATGTAAATGAGTATCGATAACATGACAGACTATTTCATATGTCAGTTTCAAAGGTCATATTTCTAGGTCAAGCAGCAAAACAGTTGGCGCGGAAAATGTCATTTTCACTGAGAATAATTAGGGAAAATGCGGAGTGTTCATTTGTTGACGTTGCTGTGTTTGCGAGTACACCGGAATTCTTTATTAAGGTATCGATAACATATGAGTCCAGGATACGCAAGATTGCAAATCCAGTTTTTCAGTCCTTTTGCTGTGGTTTTGGATGTTTTGGCCCCTAATTAAAGTGTCTATTCAACGCAGATTTTTAATGGTCAGCTGTGCATTTTAATCACATTATGTCAGGCTGCAACTGCCAGTCAACAACCGTCAAGAGAAGTTAAACAATGGCAATATTAGTCATGTTCTATTGATTTTATATCATCATGTTAAACTTTTTTGTCAGCTACATGAGTTTTTGTGATCAAAAGTTGATCAAACAATTAACAGATTAACTTGGTTAAGGCTGCAATGAAGAAGTCAGAATAGTATTATTTATCATCATTACAGATGTATAATTTATCCTGTGAAAATAAAATCCTCTACTGACAGTTATTATTGAGGTATGTTTAAATATTTTGCTACTGACTATGAGGATAGAAAAGAGTGGTACTATGAATGCAGTCAGTTGCCATCCTCAGTTCTTTTCCTCATTTTCGCTTTTACCTTTATCTATTAAAGACCTGATTTCAAAAAGAGAGAAACAGACTAGGCTAGAAACGACTAAGTCATTTTTAAACAAAAAATTTAAAAATAGCCCCACCCCAATCCCCCAACACCACACCCCCCCACCAACCACCACATGCTTGGACTACACATAAGTACTGCAAAATACACTTTGCTGCCTTTCAGACTACACATGGCGAAGTCTGAGAGTAAACAGGTCTGAAGTTGTGGTTTATAAACATCCCAGTAAAGAATCATATCGAGACTTAGCCTCCCAATTTGGCAGACTTTTACCCATCCTGAAATAAATGCCATTGAGGACCTGATACAGCTGGTTGCGGTGGTTTCACAGAGTATTTCCCAGCTCCTATACGGCTGAGAACTGCATCTGGTTTTCTTCCAACCACAGATCTGTCCTCTGGTATAGTGATCAGATATGATCAGATCAGAGTATAAAGGGAGAAGTCCAAAGATACTGCCTCAACCCCATGAATAGGACTTTCAGGCAGGTGCCAAGAAAAAGAAAGGATAAAAAAAGCATGATAGAAAAGATTAAAAAGCTAAAAGTTACAGAAGTGGCTAAGAACGGTTAAAAACAAGTGTTGTGACTTGGGGCACGCAATGTGTAACTGTCCTTACCGCTGACCAAAATGATTTAAGTCTGGGAAGGACACAGTCACTGATGATGGAGAAGTCTGTTCCACTGAACAATGGCAATGGGAGGAATGACTATTTATCGTAACTGGCTGTAGCTGGTATCTGGACAAAATGGAGAGGGTACAAATGCCTTGTCATTTTAACAGAGTGATTAATATACTAAGGGAGAGGAACAGCAAACATGCAGGTTGTACACAAAGTTATAGAAGAGGATCAGTCGAGCATCTGCTTTTCTGTCCTCCAGACCTCCACCCTACGAGTTGAGCATACTGCTGAAACTGGCTTCAATGGAATAATTGCTCTTAACCCATCTTTGGACCATTTCTAACTTACTTATGTAAGTTTGGGTGAATGGGCACTATACAGTGGAAACATATTTGACTGGGGGTAGGGGGTGCAGACATGAACAGTTTGCTTGTGAAAATGTTGAAAACAAATTCTGATTTTGACTGAGCAAATAGAATCAGAAAATTTGAAAAAGAGAGGGTGTAAGTTTTGTTGTTACACAGTTTTGTCTAACTTTAACTTATTCATGTGGGTATGGTACTTCCTACTTAATTCTGCTGATTCATAACATTTTAATTTGTTTTCAGTGAATGTGATATCTAACTGTATCAGATTTATTGTAACACATTTTTTCAATAGAGAATGAATTGTAATAAATCTTTGATATTGATGACAAGTCCCTGACAGAAATTAGTCGAGTGATTTTTGTCTTGTATAATATTATCAAAAATATTGGCAAAACCAATCTTCAGTATAACAGTCTATCATGATTGTCCATGTAGGATAGGGAAATCTCAACCAAAGGGTCAGAATTTCTACCAGGGACAAGGCTTGTTTAGTCTCTGGTTGAAAGTCCGACACTGAGGGTGAGATTTCCCTATCCTACATGAACTGGCTCATGATGGATTATTTTTCTCCCATTTTTAGCAAACTTTAAACCTCAAATCGGACTAAGCTTCGAAAAAGCAAAATTTTTACTATTTAACCAGTGATCAGCAGTAATTTTTTAGCAGCCCAGTGTGTTTATCAGGTCTAAAAAAGAATGTAAACACAGTTTGCACCTTGAAAATAGATGAGAATAATGATTTATTGATTATTTTATCTTCCAGAGGGCAAAAACAATGCAGCCTTAGCCTCTCATGTTGCGCATGTCAAGTTGCTAGTGACATTTAATAACAGGTTTTACTGACGTCATTAAAATTTAGTGACCTCATGAACCTATGATCTGCTTTCAAACATCACCCTAGTTGCTTATGTGTCCATTTTGTTCATTTGAAATAGAAATATTACTCAAACATTGAGAAAGTCCTGTTGCTAATATAAGAAAAGTAAAAAGTATGCAAAGACCAGGAACTGAAACAATCAAAATCCAAATCCAGCCCTCAAACCATAGTTGGAAACAACTAAGAGTACAAATAATCAAGATACAGAGAACATATGGCCAACCGAGTGAGCAGCTTGTTCCCAAAAGGTGGCCACTCAGCAACCCAAACCGAACCAAAAATAATAATAACATACATAAGGTAAAACATCACAGAAACTCTGACACCAAAAACAGGCAACAAAGAACCACAACAGAACTACCGCCTTGGAACGGTCAGTAATGAATTACTGGGGGGCTTAAATCGATTTTACAGTTGCTAATGAAAGATAGTAGATTTTTAATATCAGCTGAAAGCCTATCTTGTATATTTGAAAGTGGGAGAAAAAGCCCTTAGCTACCTGTAAGTGCAGAGCAAAGACTCTGATCAGATGCCCAGGCTGATCTGAGTCTTTGCTGGGTACACATGCCACTTTGTTTTCTTGTATTTATGTTATGCTTTGCCTATATTTTCAGTTATACTGACTGGTGGAGTGTTAGGCGTTGCAGGAATGTTCCACAACTGGCCATTTGGCATCTATGCCCTGTATCCTTTTAATTAATAGTTTAAGCCTTAAAGTGGCAAAATAGAGCAGACAATAAGATTTACTTCTGCAAAATTTCAAAAAACGATTCATCCAAGCTATATCATACTGAGAATTCAAAGACTAGAGGCCAAACAGTGTAGATTCAGATGAGGTGGCTCATTATGAGCTGTCTGATCTTGATCTATGCTGTTTGCAAATTCAGCTATTTTCATTTTTGGCACTTTTATTGTTTATATAAATTTTATCATGTTTAAAAAAGTTTGATAAAAAGATTTATTGTTGAAGAGGAAGAAAAATAAGGAATTAAATCTTCAAGAATATTTTGTTTCACCCTTTAAAGGCCCCATTGCTCTATCAGCATGAAATTTTTTATCGTGAGGTATCGTTGCAAGCTTCTTGCCATAGTTTCGTCATTGTAAATGACCGCGATTAGCCAACTTTAAAGAAATCAAACATCATTCAGTTTCCCATATAAAAGGTTCGAAAATTGATTTGGGTCATTTTAGTAGGCAACCAAAATGACCTACTTTCGATTTCATAAATAATGGGGGAAAATGGAAAAAATACAATGTACAGCCGTGGAGTCCCAATCACTGTACCGCTTTTGTTTTATAGCATCACTCAACGGGGAACCAGAAAAGGAAAACCGATTTTTGTAGATCGATTTGCAATCTTTCTAAAACACGTTCCCCATGCTTTTTGCCAGGTATATGGATCAACATATGCACATCAACCCATATTTTATCACCAAACTCGGAGGTTGAAGCGCTTTTCATAATGATTTGTGTTTAGACGTTTTCACCACTTATAGGACTATGGAGACTTTAAGCGCTAAAAAAGCAGATTACAAAATTGACATCTGCAAAATTGCAAAAAAATGTTTTGTCCAAGCTTTTCAAAGACTAGAGGGCAAACAGTGTAAATCCAGATGAGGCAGTTCATTATGAGCCGCCTCATCTGGATCTAGGCTGATGGCAAATACAATTATTTTCTTTTTTAGTGCTAAAAGGGCTATTCTAACACTGGTCTCCTATATAGCCAGTGGTAAAATCTAGTGATATATTGCATGACAAATCAATGGGTAGACTAGGGTGACATTATTTAGCGTCATTCAGACGTCATTTTTATCCGTTTGGTGATATCAGTCTTCCTTTCCATGAGGATAGATAGTGTAATGTTTTCTTGCATCAAAAACCTACAAAATACATATAAACATGTCAGTTATATTCAAAGTTGTTGGCAGGATTTCTTCATATAATTATGGTGGAAAACTGGAAAAATCTGAAGGAACACTTGCGTTTTTTTTTTTTTTTTGTTTCTTGTGTGTTAGAATCAAAATAGGTTCTTGCTAACAAGTGATTTGTAGCCCAATATATCACTGGTTGTTGGTCAGCCGTCAGTGAATATATTCGTGCTCGTGATATATCCACTTCACAACTGACCTCCAACTAGTGATATTTTGGGCAACAAATCACTGTAAGCAAGAATCTATATCTTAAATAAAAAAAGTATGTGACAATTACTGCTTTTATAATACAAGAGTTCTATAAGATTTGGGTTATAATACCATATTATAGTAAACGGGTACACTTTCAGAGGAAGCAACTCTGTAGGTTTCATTTTTGCCTCCCTTTTCAGTGGAGGTGAATTTTTGATTAAAAAATTTGCTCTCCTATGATTGCTTTTAAGGGAGCAAATTTTTACTTTAAGAATGGACCCCAATTGGGAAGTGCTGCAAAACTGATTATGCAGAGTTGCTTCCCATGAATGTGTATCCAGTCCATAGGCTTGAGGTGGGCTCAACAATGTGGGCGCTTGCTGAGCATTCACCTGTTTACTTTGTGAATGCAAGCGCTAGTATGAGCGCCTGTGAGCACTCTTGTAACAGGCAGAGATGTGTGTCTTTTAGGGTCAAAACCTGTACTTTTGTAGAGCTTCGACTTTTATCCTCAGTGGTAAGGCAGGTATGCTGCAAGCACCTACTGTCGTTCAGTAATGCTATTTTTAGCTCACCTGAGCACTTAAGGTGAGGTATTGTGATCGGTCTTTGTCCGTCGTCCGTTGTCAACTTTTGCTTTAACCGACTTCTTCTCCAAAACTGCTGGATGGATTTTGAAATAATTTCACAGAAATGTTCCTTGGGTGACTTTTTACCAAAATTGCTGAAACGGTTCCGCGTCGCTGAACAATATGGCCGCCAGAGCTAAAAATAGAAAATCCTTTAAATGACTTCTCCTCCAAAACTGCTGGGCAGATTTTGAAATAATTACACAGAAATGTTCCTTAGGAGGCCTGTTACCAAAATTGCTCGAAAGGTTCCGCTCCGCTGAACAAAATGGCCGCCAGAGCTAAAAATAGGAAAAACATTTAAACAACTTCTTATCCAAAACTGCTGGGCAGAATTTGAAATAATTTCACAGAAATGTTCCTTAGGAGACCCTCTACCAAAGTTGCTAAAACGGTTCCGCTCCGCTGAACAAAATGGCTGCCAGAGCTAAAAATAGAAAAACCTTTAAACGACTTCTCCTCCAAAACTACTGGGCAGATTTTGAAATAATTTCACAG
Source organism: Ctena decussata (assembly GCA_963989385.1). Lineage (NCBI taxonomy): Eukaryota > Metazoa > Mollusca > Bivalvia > Lucinida > Lucinidae > Ctena > Ctena decussata. The sequence goes on from OZ022503.1 coordinate 60,543,437, forward strand.
AACTGTTCCTTAGGAGACTCTCTACTAAAATTGCTCTACCGGTTTCACTCCGCTGAACAATATGGCCGCCAGAGTTAAAAATAGAAAAATCTTGAAACGACTTCGCCTCCAAAAGTGCTGGGCAGATTTTGAAATTATTTCACAGAAATGTTCCTTAGGAGACCCTCTACCAAAATTGCTCAAACGGTTCCACTCCGCTGAACAATATGGCCGCGAGAGCTAAAAATAGAAAAACCTTGAAACGACTTCGCCTCCAAAACTGCTGGGCAGAATTTGAAATAATTTCACAGAAATGTTCCCTAGGAGTCATGCTACCAAAATTGCTCTACCGGTTCCACTCCGCTGAACAATATGGCCACCAGAGTTAAAACTAGAAAAACCTTTAAACGACTTCGCCTCCAAAACTGCTAGGAAGATTTTGAAATAATTTCACAGAAATGATCCTTAGGAGACCCTCTACCAAAATTGCTGCTCGGCTGAACAAAATGGCCACCAGAGCTAAATATAGAAAAACCTTTAAACAACACCTCCTCTAAAGCCAATGGCCCGATTTCAAAATATTTTCACAGAAGTGTTTGACTCATGGTTCTAAACAATAATTGCTGAAACGGTTCCACTCTGCTGTACAAAATAGCTGCCAGAGCTAAAAATAGAAATAAATCTTAGAATGACTCAGAGGGCACAGTTACGATCCAATCATCATGAAACTTGGTCAGAATGTTTATCTTAATGAAATCTAGACCAACTTTGATACTGGGTCATGTGGGGTCAAAAACTAGGTCACTAGGTCAAATCTTAGAAAAACGTTGGGTACACTCTTGAGGGCACAGTTATGATATAATCTACATGAAACTTTGTCAGAATGTTTACTTTTATGAAATCTAGACCTGATTTGAAACTGGGCCATGTCAGGTCAAAAACTAGGTCACTAGGTCAGTTCTTAGAAAAACCATGTGAACGCTTTAGAGGACATAGTTTTGTTCTAATCTTCATGAGACTTTGTCAAAATGTTTATCTCCTACAAATCTGGACCAAGGGTGCAACTTGGTCATGTAGGGTCAAAAACTAGGTCAAACCTTAGAAAAACATTGTTTACGCTCTAGAGGGCACAGTTTTGATCTGATATTCATGAAACTTTGCAGAATGTTTATATCCAAGAAATCTAGACCAGGTTTGAAACTGGGTCATGTGGGGTCAAAAACAAGGTCATTAGGTTAAATCTTATACAATCCTAAGGTACACAATAAAGGGTTCATTTTCCATTGAATCTTTGTGAAACTCTGCCTGTTGGACGTATGGATGTTTCTGAGGTTAAGTTCTCAGGATACTCAGGTGAGCGATCCAGGGCCATCATGGCCCTCTTGTTGTTTAAGTGCTCAAGTGAGTGCCTGCATTGTTGGATGCAAGGCAGACTAGATCTATAAGAAGCACATTAATATTCTTAACTACGTCTTAGAGTAGCAGGTCTGTTAATCATGTTGCTAGAATGGCCTAGAGGGAAGAGAGCTAAAGGCACCACTATAGAGAGACAGTAAGTGGGAGAGGAAAATACTGTATTAATCCTATTAAACACCCCGAGAGGTTACATTTTGTGAAAAGTGGGGGGTGGTATTTAGAGTATAACGTGTAGTAAATCTGCCACTTCCAAAATACCTCTAATAAACAGTACACCAATATTAAGGGGAATGGAAATATTTTCAGAAGAAGCAACTCTATCATTTTTGCTAGGAGCAAATTCTTTCCTTTAAGAGTAAACCCCATTTCAAATAGCTACCTTATCCAGAGTTGCAAACAGGAATTCATGCAAGTTAATATAAAAAGGAAGGGGCATTTATTAGAGCAGTGGCATTTATTAGGATTAAGGTACACTTGTTCATGTATCGGTAGTCTTCTGATAACTTTACACAGTTACAAGAAGAATGGCTTGATTTTTGGGTACTTAGATAACTGGGCCCAGTTGTTCAAAACTAATGCTACATTGTTTGTGTATGAGATGTCAAATTTTCAAACATATTGTACCAAAAACACTGCTATTTTTGCCAAAAAATATGAGAAGCTTTTGCAGTGTGAAAGCTCCTCACATTTTTCCAGCGAAAATAATGGCACACATGATTTTGTGAATGATTCTTGACTAACGGCATCATTAAGCTAACAATGCTCTGAACAACTGGGCCCAGATATATAAGCTCTATTTACACAAACAAAGCTATAGATTACAGTGAACCAGCTTTGTTAGATATGGGAAACTGCCATGTTTTACTGATCTTGCTGAAAAAATGGAAAGATCTTAAGATTTTACAAGTATACAGCTGTATCCTTTTATAATGTTTCCTGTCTCTTATGTAATAATTGCAAGAGTTCGAAAGGGGAGTTTTGTTGTCCTTTCTTACACAGATCATAGTTTCTGGCCCTCATTACAAGCACAGTTCTGTTTAAGGAGCAACAACAGAGCTCCAGATAAGGTGGGGTTTTGAGGATAATTCAGAGATATTTATTTCTTATTTCTCTATGAAAACCTATGTTGTGGCCCCTCATTAGCACCATCCAGCTTAGACAGTTCTTATGAAGGGTCACAAATGTTTTTATTCAGAAATATTACCCCTGTTACCCCTCCTCGTCTCCAGCACTGTAAATCATTACCATGGACTAACCATCAGATTCTCTCCACCCTTATGAGAGGTCACAGCAAATGCTTTTATTTAGAAATATTGAAAATTGTTCCTAAATTTTATCCCTGTGACCCCTTCTTGTCTGCAGCACTGTAAATAATTACCAGGACTAGCAGTCTGGCCCCGAGGTTATAAAACATTTTTCATGCTGAACTCAGCTGAGCCTGAAATTTTACCCTCTCATAAAAGGCAAATTACTGATAAGTACAGTTGTTTTCTTGCTCAGTTTAGATGAGGATTTAATTTTCTCTGCTTATCAATATGAAAATGCCAACAATAGTTGGCATTTTCATATTTATCAGCAGAGAAAATTTCATGCTCAGCTGAGTTGAGCACGAAAAAAGTTTTATAACCTCGGGGCCAGATTCCCTCCACCCTTGAGCTGTGTCCATAATAATCACCCTGTCAGTTTTCTCCCCTTGCAGAGATTCCAGGCTCAACAGAATTATTGGGAAATTCCCTCCAGGTAGAGGAGTTTAGTGGTAAAATGATAGAATGTAATTGAAGATTACATGTACTGAATTTCTTCGGTTATAAGACAAGGCTGTTTCCCTTCCAAAACAATCCCAAAAATTCAGATCCATCTTGTATGATGGATCTAGATTTTTAAAATTGTATTAGAAGGGGAAAACTCATCTCATATTAGAATTTTATAAGACTGATTTAGATATTTGGGATCATTTTGTAGATGGAAAACACTGTTTTATTGTCAAATAAAAACATAAATCCGGTACAATGAAAATTGCTCTATTTTCAGTTTTCAGAGGCCATTCACAGTTGCCGTTGACAAATTGGGAATTGTTGGAAGAAACTATTTCATAAGATTTGTAGCCTACCTCCTGTAAGTTGCCCCTTGTTGTATTATAAATCCCATATGAAATAGCAGATTTCGCTGTATTCTTATTTCTTCAACTCAGTGAGTTCAGTATCAAAACAGAAATATATTTTCTCACAATGTTTATATACAGTATACATGTGCATCTGGGCCTAGTTGTTCAAAGTCTTCTATAACTCATAAAATCATTACATGCTTGCATTATATTTTCTTGAAAAAAAAATGTGAAGAGCTTTTACAGTCCATTTTTATAGCAAAAATGGCAGTGCTTTTACCAGGCCTTAATTAGGGTCTGCACTGCTTGCAAATGTACTTCTGTTTGAAAGGATAGGGTGAATACAGCAATAACTATGTTTCTTTATGTTTAACATGAGAGCCTCAGATATTAAAGGTGAGTATTTAGTAATAATTCCAAGAATTTTTTCTTATTTCTCCATAAAAACATACGTTTTGATCCCCACATTAGAACTTTCTCTCCAAGATATTTCTGATGAGGGATCACAATTTATGTGTTTTTTTTTTTAATTGAGATACAGTCAGTTCTGTCTTAAGAGGTTACTCTGCTAATGGATCACCTGTAGCCAATTTTTTCACCAGCAGCCAATTTTTTGTGTGTCCCCTGAGTGACTCCTTAAGGCAGGTTTGACTGTGTCTTCACATATTCAACCTTATCTAGGCCTCTGTAGTATTTACAACTAAATACTCATTTTCAGCTGTAAGTCCCAGTAAAAATAAATACTATAAAAGGTAACCAAAATTGGCCAGCACAACACATGACTCTTATTCAGCTGTAAGTCCCATAAAAAAACTCATTTTCAGCCAGAGCTCTAGGTAAGAGGGAGTATTTCGTGATAATTGAGGATGATTTTTGTTATTTCTGCATAAAAACATAGGTTGTGGCCCCTCATCTGAACCATCTCAGTGAGACGGTTCAGGTGAGGGGCCACAACTTATGGTTTCAATGAGAAATAAGAAAAATTATCCCTTGATTATCATCAAATACCTTCTTATCTAGAGCTCTGTTCAGCTGTAAGCCACAGTTTTACTGTGAAAAGTAAACGAAACAGGCCAACTTTTTGAAAATAATGCAACACCATTTTTTCTAAGCTGAAAGAATGTCACTCAAAAGACACCTGATAGTGTATAACTGACCAGTGCAACCATAACTTAAGCATGCGACATAGTCCCAAAAAATCAGAGATCAAGATAGTGGGATATTTGGGCAAAATAATGGTGCAAGGGGCCCTAAATTGGGCTTAGGGCATTGACAGAAAAGTGAATAGGTTGATTACATTTCCAGATGGACAGGACTGCTGTTTATTGATTTCATATATAGGGATAGGGTGTGTGTGATCAGCAACAAACATAATGGGATAAAGTTATTGGTAGCAAGACTTAGCATTATACACACCTATTATCCCCTTCCACAACGGAGTTGTGGAGAGGATGTAGGGTCTGTAGTGTACCTATATATGTACATGTGTATAAACGTACGTATGTTCACCTTTTGTCATCGCTCTAGCAACCTCATATATTATCCGATTTTAATATAAGTATTGGTATTACCTAGAACAAGTTCGGGTTTCAGCATATTAGGATTGAGGTCAAGTTCACAGTCAATGTTTTTAGAAAGACCTGTTATTGCACTAGTGCCTTCATTTATGGACAGATTTTGATAATTTCGTACCAATGTTTAGTGTGACAACATCTTGGACAAGTTCGCGTTTCAGCATTCTAGTTCTAGATCAAGGTCACAGTGGCTGTTTTTGGAAAAACTTTGTCATAGCTCTAGCACCTTCAATTATGGACCGATTTTGATTTAACTTCACGCACATGTTAAGTATGACAATATCATGGACAAGTACGTGTTTCAGCACTCTAGGGTCAAGATCAAGGTTGTAGTGGCTATTTTAGTGTCATTGCTATGGTCCCCTCATCTGCAGACTAATTTTAATACAACTTCACGTAAATGTTAAATATGAAATATCTTGGACAAGATCGCTTTTCAGTGTCATGGTCACAGTTGCTATTTTTTAAAATGTTAAATTGGACAATACTTTGGGCATATACATTAGAAAATGAGTATCCATCCAGCTGTGAAATTAGTATGATAAATGGTCCAGTGCGAGGGGATTGTATTGCTTGCAATGCCTTGTTAAAATTCAATCACTTAATCTATTCTGCTCAGATATTTCTTTATTTCTTTCAGACTCTGTGTTCCCTGCTGTTTTATACTGGCCACTGTGCTGGGTGGAGTGTGTCTACTTATTACTAGCATTATTTATTTCTTGGTAAGTGTTGAGCAGAACAATATCATAATTATCCAAATTGTTCTGAAATACTTTGTCAGTTGAGCCACGACACAACAAAAACAACAAAATGGCATATGCACCCAGCACAGACTCAGATCAGCCTGAGCATCTGCCCAGTCTGATCAGAGTCTTCACTGTCTGCATGGAGCTAGCTTAGACCCTTAGCTATCCTTTAAGCACACAGCAAAGACTCTGTTCAGACTGGGCGAATACACAGGCTGATTTGAGTTCTCGCTGGGCCCAGATGCCACTTTGGTGGTTTTGTCATGTCGCTGTTTTAAAGCTTGGTTCATTGACTTTTGAATGTATCATAATTTTGCTGATTTTCTCTGAATTGCCTTGAAAGCACTTGTAACGAGTTAATTAATAAGTTTCACTATAAAGTATAAAGTTCAAAGTATTAGATAAGTTGTTTTTCAAGGGATTCCCTAACTCTGCTTTGCACTCCAATTTGCATTATTTTTGTTTTCACACCAGAAATTAACAAATGCTGCTGACGTCATGCTGCATTGCATTTTGGGATAGTGTTTAAACATCAACAATGCCAGGACTGCCGAAAGAGCTCATGACCAGAAAAAAATTGACTTGTGGAGAATAAGATCAGAAGTCACGCACTTCTGGACTTGTGACAAAATCATTTTTAGAACCTGAATCCTAACGCATTGTTAATGCAAAGTTGCATTGTTAATGCAAAGAAAATAAACAAAAGAAAAAGGTCTTTTTTTTCAGCGTAATCTGGCAGATTTCTTGGTGGCAATAGATTCTGAAAATGAAATTATTTAAATACTATGCAGAAAAAGTGTACAGAATTGTCATCATTAGTGGAGGAACCTACCTTTAAATTGGATTTCATTGCATTAAAATTTTAAATTATTTTGGTACAAAATATAACTTTGTCATGAATGTTATCATGATGCCACACACCAGTTATCAAGTGTTATGTAATATGGCCGTACAGTTTGTTTACATTATCCACTGAATAGCATATGCATCTTATAGTAATTAAAATCTTAAAGAGTTCCTTCAAGAGCATAGAACACATTCAGAAGAAGCCTTATTATGATAAAGCTATTCAAAGCTAATAATAAAAACATTCTATATCAGTCAAATAAAGCAACAGGAACCATTTCAAATATTTTTTTTTGGTGGCTGCTTGCAAAATATATTCTTTTGCAATGTTTTAGAACAGCATTTTTTGTACTTCAGGCTTTTGTCTCACTGTGTGATATTATGAGAAACATTGAAATTCCATGAGATTTATTCTCATGGCCTGAGATACATGTATGGTATATATGAGACTTCAGATTCTCTTAGGAGTATCAATTTTAGTGTCTGCTTTACTTTCTTATGCTTTACTGTATGACTATGGTGTATATGAGTCGCGACACGAGAAAACCAACAAAGTGGTTGTGCGCCCAGCGAAGACTCAGATCAGCCTGGGCATCCGCCCAGTCTGATCAGAGTCTTCACTGTCCGCATGGAGGTAGCTTAGACCCTTAGCTATCCTGTAAGCGCTTAGCGAAGAGTCTGATCAGATTTGGCGGATGCCCAGGCTGATCTGAGTCTACACTGGGTGCTCAACCACTTTGTTGGTTTTCTCGTGTCGTGGCTCATATGTTAATTGCATTGTTTATTTTGTATTTTTATAAGGCTGCTATGAAAGGAGAAGAATGGAAGCCAGCAGGTTTAGGTGCAGATAGTGATATAAATAAGAAGAGAGCTAGAAGTTTACACCCACCAAAGAAACCTCCACCCAGACCTGCAACACAAGAGAGCTCTTTAGAGGAGGCCAATTATGAAGAAGTCTCTGTGGAGATTACAGAGGAGTCAGCGGGAACTTCTAATTCACAAAATGTGGCTCCAAGCTGGGCTGCAGCGGATAAAAAGCCTACCAGACCACCCCCTAGACCAAGAGGAGCGAATAGAGAGGGTATACAGACACCTGATGAATCTTGACATGTTTTTAAGTATTTATTGTTCGGACAGATCCAATATTGTGCTAACAACAAAATTTTGCATCATATGAGATTTTCGGTGCTTTCTAAGTTTTATAATGTGATCTCTTAACAACCATAATCTGCTTTTATATTTACTATAGATACTGTAATAGCTGTATTTATTGAAACATCTAAAACATCAATTTTCTACAGTCGAAGTCCCTGACTTGACCTTGAAAATTTGTTCTTGTTATGGGTAGTTCCGGTTATTGAGATTTGAATACTGCACAAATTGATTTCAGTGACTTAGGAGGTAGTTCTGGGGCCGTATTTATAAAACGACTTAAGTGGTTGCTATGCTGTTGCTAAGGCTGAATTTCTATAATGAGATTTCTTACAACTATGAAATTTGCTCTGAAGGAACAGTCTTTTTCAGACTGTTCCTCCAGAGCAAATTTCATAGTTGTAGGGAATCTCTTTTACAGAAATTCAGCCCTAGGAACAGCATAGCAACTACTTAAGTTGTTTTATAAATACGGCCCCTAGTTACCATAAAATTTCTTAATATTGGGACAGATAGGTCGGAGCAAACAGTGCAGATCCATAAAAGACTCATGGAGCAGTTTGATCAGAGCCTGCACTGTTTGTCATTCCTTCTGCATCTTTTAGACCCATTGGAAAAATTGAACTGTTCAGTTTTCATGACAACTATGGTAATTACTTTAGGTGGTCTCAATATTAAGAATTTTTACAGTGACCATGATGAACAAGTTATAAGAGTTCTGGCCATTGATGTCTGTATTGGAATTTTCTGCCTTTGAATTCGGATGTCAGTTGTTCTTCAGACAAGCAGCTGGCTGATCTGAATCTACACTTACTGGTTTAGCATGTTACTGGTTTATCTGGCCCTTCACATGGAGTTTCTACATAGTTACAACTTCCGTCTTGCCTGCAAAATTGTGACATAGGTACAGTCAAGCCTGATAATTCAAATTGAGCAGGACCACAATATTTTATTCAAATTACCATATTTCGAATTTACGAATTTGAGCATATCCATTCATATCCCTACATTTACGGCAATCATCATTTCAGAATTTTTTTTTCATGAAGCAGAAAGATAGATAATGTCAGTCAGGTGCAATATTATACATGTATTTCTTTACACTTATAAAACCTCATAAATACATGAAAATAATGTATTGAAAAAAAATAAGAATATGAATAATTTTATTCTACTCATACATGTAAGTATAAATAATTAACATACCAATAACTTTCAAAAATCCATGAACTCAAATGGAACATGAGAACAACATGACTGTGCAGCACTAGAAATTCTCAGACTGGAGTATACGGCCAGCAAAGACCAATGGTTGTCGGTGTTGAAGCAGGCTTGTGGTGTTTGGTCGCCACTTGGGCATGTTAAACTAAAACGCTAACACTAACTGATATTATGATGTATATTGACAATACTAAAACATAAATTCCTAGATGACGTCCTCACTATCTTGATGTGACTTGACGTGTGGCTGAGCCAAACATGTGTCAACATGGTGATTTTTATACTCTTTTTAGCTTGCCTGTACAAATGTACTGGAAGAGCTATTGCACTACCCCAGGCATTGGCGGCGGCGGCATTAGCAAAATGTTAAAGTTTTACGTTAAAGTTGTTTATGTGATGGGCAAGGCACTGTCAGGGGAGCTATCCTGTACATAGACAAGTCTTGTTTGTCAAGGTTCTTTAGCCATTCCCAGGCCCCGAGGTTATAAAACTTGAGTACATTCTCGAACTCAAAATAAAGCAAACTGATTGGCTGCTTCCGAGCACATGCTCGGAAGCAGCCAATCAGTGTGCTTTATTTTGAGTTTGAGATCATCCATGCTTTCTTGTCAATGGTTTACTAAGTCAGTTTCTCTCTTCTGAGTTGTTCTTATTCTTGAAACACCTTAGTCTGGCTGATTTACCAATAATGACAAGAGGCAGCTTGTGAGTTCCACTCATGTTTGCCCACACCATCACTGCCAAGCGTCCTTTGCTGTTTTTTATTTCCATGACAGTCAACGTTCATGAATTCTAAGGTCTTATCTGGTAGTATGGGATAGAACACGCCTTTCTCATCAGCATTGTAAATATCATCTGGCCCCAAGGTTATAAAACTTTTTTCATGCTCTACTCAGCTGAGCATGAAATTTAAGCTGCTAATGAATAGCAAATTACTGATAAGTACAGTTGTTTTCTTTCCCAGTTTAGCGGAGTATGTAATATTCTCTGCTTGGAATATGAAAATGCCAACATTAGTTGGCATTTTCATATTTATCAGCAGAGAAAATTTCATGCTCAGCTGAGTTGAGCACAACAAAAAATGTGTTATAACCTGGGAGCCAGGCCTATACTGAATTTTTACTTTGTTACTTTTCCTGTGTCAATGGCATAAACTTTTGCTGAGTTCCTAGTTTGGCTTCAAATTGTGGCAATGTTCAGGCAGGCAAGACACCGCCCTCTGCAGAATTCATGTTTTATGCATACATTTCTTCGTAGTCTTTTATTAAGCCGTCTAGTCATAGGTTTGTAGCTTTATGAAATGAGCAGTGCCCCAGTAAGCAGAACCTTGTGATGTTTGTACAGTGAAAACTCAGATCAAACTGGCCATTCTTGAAGACTATGCAGTCATCATTATTACGGTATAGATTCCTTATTGGGCAGACATTAATATATTTGAGCCACAACACGAGACAATCAACAGAGTGGTTGTGTGCCCAGTGCAGACTCAGATCAACTTGGGCATCTACCCAGTCTGACCAGACTTTGCTGTCGGCATCAAGCTAGCTTAGACCCTTTGCTACCCTATAAGCACATAGTGAAGACTGATCAGACTGGGTGTTTGCCTAGGCTGATCTGAGTGTGCGCTGGGTGCACTTTCCACTTTGTTGGTTTTCTCGTGTTGTGGCTCATATTTTATAATTCTGAGATACTATTTTTCTGCGCTGTGACTAGTAGAAGCGAGGCGTAGGTATTAGTTCTCTGGTGTCATCACTGATGTAAACTTTGAACCATGTTTTCTTATCTCTGCTATATGACAATGTGCAGACAGGGGAGACACTGCATTTTGTGGAATTCTTGTTCTTATTTCTCCATGAAATGACAGAGCACTAGATAAGAGGGAGTATTTGGTGATAATTAAGGATAATTTTTGTTAATTCTGAATAAAAACATATGTTGTGACCCCTCATCTGAACCGTCTCGACGAGACGGTTCAGATGAGGGGTCACAACATATGGTTTCAATCAGAAATAAAAAACAAGAGGGCCATGAGGCCCTGAATCGCTCACCTGAACAATTGGCAAGGTGGCTTTTACTTATCATGTCTGAAATTGTCAAAATATGAGTTTTGGGTCAAAAGTCAAAGAATGACCATGGCCACTTGTACTCATAAATCTTCATGTACTTATTAAGACAACCATATATATCATTTTTAGGCCAGAATCTTCAAAACTTTCCATGAAATCTTATGTTCTAGCATTTTCCCATATTTGACCATGCCGCAAAAAAGGTCAAGGTAAACCCAAGGTCACCATTTGAACAGTCTTGGTGGTACTCTAGTACTCCATGCTATTTACCAAGTTTCAAGGCCATAGGTGTATTGGTTCTGGAGAAGAAAAATATTAAAGATTTTTACCATAAGTGGTAATGGCGGTCAAGTTGGTCATGTGACCTGGACCGTTTTAACAAATTTTTCATTCAATCAACCCCTGGAGGCTCTATATGAAATGTGTGCACAATTGGCCCTTTGGCTTTTGAGGAAATGGTTGAAAATGTCAAAATATGAGCAATCTGCATCAAAGGTAAAAAAATGACCTTGACCTCTTGTACTCATAATTCTTCATGAACTCATTAAGACAACTGTATATACCAATTTTTTAGGCCAAAATCTTCAAAACTTTCCACGAAATCTTATGTTCTACCATTTTCCCATATTTGACCTTGTTGTAAAAGGTCAAGGTCAACACAAGGTCATAATTTGAACAATCTTGATAGTACTGGAGTACCCAATGCTACATACAAAGTCTCAAGGCCATCGGTCAATTGGTTCTGGAGAAGAAGATTTATAAAGGTATTTACCATATATGGGCATGGCGGCCATGTTGGTCATGTGTCCAGGAGCGTTAGAAATTTTTTTCATTCCCTCAACCCCTCGAGGCTCTATATGAAATTTGGTTTCAATTGCCCCAGTGGTTTTAGAGCAGATTCTTTGAAATTGTCAAAATTTGAGATTTCTGGGTCTCTTGTACTCACATATTTTCATGTACTCATTAAGATGATTGTATATACCAATTTTTAGGCCAAAATCTTCAAAACTTACCATGAAATCTCATGTGCTAGCATTTTCCGATATTTGACTTTGCCATAAAAAAGGGCAAGGTCAACCCAGGGTCATAATTTGAACAATCTTGATAGTACTTGAGTACCCAATGCTACATACCGAGAATCAAGGCCATCGGTCTACTGGTTCTGGAGAAGAAGATTTTTAAAGGTTTTTACCATATATGGGCGTGGTGGCCATGTTGGTCATGTGACCTGGACCGTATGAATAAATTTTCATTCCCTCAACCCCTGGAGGATCTATATGCAATTTAATTACAATTGGCCTAGTTGTTTTTGAGGAGATTGTTTGATATTGTCAAAATATGAGAGTTCTGGGCCAAAGGTCAAAGAATGACCTTGACCTCTTGAACTCATAAATCTTCATGTAGTCATTAAGATGACTGTATGTACCAATTTTTAGGCCAAAATATTCAACAGTTTCCAAGATATCATATGTTGCAGCATTTTGCCATATAAAAGCATAAGGAAGCAAATTTGACCTTACCGTAAAAAAGGTCAAGGTCAACCCAAGGTCATAATTTGAACAATCTTGGTAGTACTCGTGTACCCGATGCTACATACCAAGTTTCAAGGCCATCGGCCTACTAGTTCGGGAGAAGAAGATTTTTTCAGGTTTTTACCATATATGGGCATGGCGGCCATGTTGGTCATGTGACCAGGACCGTTTGAACAACTGTTCGTTCCTAAGGTCCCAGGAGGCTCTATATGAAATTTGGTTACAATCGGCCCAGCGGTTTCAGAGGAGAAGTTGTTTGAAAGTGTGGACGGACGATGGACAACGGAGCCTTACCATCCTATAAGCTCCCCCGGAGCCGCTGGCTCAGGTGAGCTAAAAATTATCCCTCAATTATCATCAAATACCCCTCTTATCCAGAGCTCTGAAATGAGCAGCTACATGAGAAAAGCAACAAAACGGTTGTGCGCCCAGCGGAGACTCAGATCAGCCTTGGTATCAGCCCAGTCTGATTAAAGTCTTTGCTGTGCACATAGAGGTAGATTAGTCCCTTGGCTATTCTTTAAGTGCTTAACGAAGACTCTAATCAGACTGGGTGGATACTTGTTTTTTATACACCTCATTAGAGTTGACAATGGGCTGCTACATATTTATTTGTGGAGAATTAATAAAATCTTAAAATATTAATAAAGTTAACAAACAGTAAATTTCATCAAATGACCCTTTATCAAGCTATGAATGTGTTCCCTAAAATGAGATTAAATGAGATTAAGTCAACCTTCAATGGAGATCACTCTGGAATTCAACGTTTACCTCCCTTCACATGGGGGAAGGAGAAGGGAGACTTCTTTTAAAAAAAAAGAACAAATTTGATATCTCTAAAAGATCTAACAGCGTCCTCGGAGAGGACACTGTTCTAAATGCTCTTTAGAAATAGCAAAAGAGAGAAAAATTAATAATTATCTGCTAAGTTCTCTCGTATAAAAATGGCATCCAAACAAAAAAACATCTGAAGAAAGATATTTTACTGCAGTTTATAATTATATGTATGTGTTTCTTTTTGTTTCAGTGTTTAGTTACTGGTATGTCTGCCTTGTTTTGCTTTCTCACTATGTGTTATATATGTGCTATATATGTATTTATAGATACTGGTGTAATATACATGCTACATATGTATTTATACATGCTGGAGAGGATGTGTAGGCATTTTAGAGGTTTACTGGTACTTTTCCACAGATTTGATGTTTGTGAATATATACATGTATATTGCTGGCAATATACTTAATTTTATACTCTGCTAATAGACTGGACATAATACATTCTTTATGTACATGACTGTGCTTGTTATAAAAGCCTGACATTTGTATCTTATTTTTTTAACATAAACTATTCATTAAAATGTTTCATTTTATGGCAAGCAGTTAGAATTTGTTCTTTCACATCAGAAGATGGCTTTCATAGCTTAAGGTCTTGCTTATTGTAGGAGCTGACAAATCCACTGCCCGGGCCTTGCCCAGGACATGCTCCAAATTGTGCCGGATAAGTACAGTTTCCAGCTCAATGCCCAGCTGGACAATTGAAAGAAAATTTCCATCAAATAAAATTTGTAAAGATCAATAGTAAGCGTGCCCAAAAAGACAGCTGTGCTACTGTTTATGTCTAAAATAATCATGATTTTTGTCGCACCTGCTTTAGCAAGGTGCGATATAGGCGTCCGGTTTTCCGTCCGTCATTCCAGCCGTCTGTCCATCCGTCCGTCTGTCCGTCAGTCAGTCCGTTCACATTTACGTCAACCCTGGCGTTAAATATTAATTTCTCCAAAACCACTGCACCCATGGTTCTCAAATTTTATATGGATCATGACCAGACTGCAAGACCTCAGAATGATAAAAATCAGCCAGGTCCAGAATCCAAGATGGCCGCCATTGCAACAAATTTCCGTTCACATTAATTTTACGTTAACCCTGGCGTTAAATTCTATTAAATTAAAAACCACTGTACCCATTGTCCTTAAATTCTACATGGAGCATGACCAGACTGCAAGACCTCAGAATGATAAAAATCAGCCAGGTCGAGAATCCAAGATGGCCGCCATTGCAACAAATTTCCGTTCTCATTAATTTTACGTTAACTCTGGAATTAAATTTTATTTAATGAAAAACTACTACTACTCAAAGTCCATATGGAGCATGACCAGACTGCAAGACTTCAGAATGGTAAAATTCAGCCAGGTCAAGAATCCAAGATGGCAGCCATTGCAACGAAAAAGCGCTCACATTTACGTTAACCATGGCGTTAAGGTCTATATAATTAATTTCTCCAAAACCACTGCCCCCATGGTTCTCAATTTCTATATTGAGCATGACCAGACTGCAATGCTTCAGAAAGATCAAATTCAGCCAGGTCAAGAATCCAAGATGTTTGCCATTGCAACAAAAAACGTTCACATTTACGTTAACCCTGGTGTTAATGTCTGTTCAATTAATTTTTCCAAAACCATTGCACCCATAGTTTTCAAATTTCATATAAAGGTACAATACAGCCAGGTCGAGAATCCAAGATGGCTGCCTTTACTAAAAATGCCAAAAACAACAAAATCAGCGTCTATTTCAGAACCACTTGGTATATTTGGTTGAAATATTGCATGGAACATCAGTGGGCCATGACCTCTGCTACTGTGGAAGTGCAATGCAGGTGCGACATAGCATTCCGCGGAATTCTTGTCTCACCTTTAGTTTCATTTCATCCACCTGTTAATCCAGTGTAACGGTTATTGATGGTTATTGATGGTGTTTGCGACACCTGTCAATCATTTTGCAAATTTGTGAATATTGCTCCACTCAACTGACCATTGATTGCCTTCTTGCATGCATGGTGAACTTGAGCCAAAATACGGCGCTCAGACAGGTTGGTAAGCGATCTTAATGCTAGAAATTGGGACACTCAAACAGTAACTGTTGTAAAGAATTTTTTTTCAAGTTCTTTTTTTTTTCATTGCATTAAATGCATCTAATGGAATCAATGGTATGGCAAAACAGTGTAGACTGATTGTGATCAGGATCAGACTGCTCATATTCAGGAGCAACCTGATCTGGGTCTACACTGTTTGCTCAAACTTATCTGTCCCAATATTCAGAACTTTTATGGTAATCCATTCAGCATTTTCTTTGATCTAAAGTGCAAGATCAAAGTTTAAGGAACATTGAACAAAATGCTTGGCAGACTGTAGACCATGATCAGAATGCTTCTATACAATCTGATCAGGGTCTCCACTCTATTCCAACATCTTTGTCTACTATTTTCTTAGACAAGATGTCCAAATTTTAGGGTGTGTGCACTTTGTACAGAAGGTTTTTTTTTGTTTTGTTTTTTCTAAAAATCTGGGCAAGCAGGTTTTTCTGCCGGACAATTAAAACATTTTTATACGCTCATTTTGAAAAAACGGACGTATTATGTCGTGGCGCTGTCCGTCCGTCCGTCTGTCCGTCCGTAAACATTCTTGTACACCCCATAACTCAGTAACCATTTGGGATATCTTCATGAAATTTGGTAGGCATATGTATTAGAGTAAGGGAACATGTCGCGTACAAGAATGGTTGCTCCCCCTTTCTTACTTTTAAAGTTATGCCCCTTTGATTATTTTTTTCCCTGTTAGTCTTGTACGCGCCATAACTAGATAACCGTTTGGGATATCTTTATAAAACTTCACAGCAATGTGTATGAAGACCTAATGATGTGTCGGGTACAACAATGGCTGCTCTCCCTTTCTTCGTTTTGGAGTTAATCCCTTTCATTAGTTATTATAAGCTATTTTTGTGTATATTTTTGTTGTACTATATATTTATTGTCAAGGGAAAAAAGTAGAACTAAAAAAGGTATATCTAGTGTATTTAGGTTATCTCCCTTGTTCAAAGATTGTATCAAAGATTTCTTCACAACCATACAAGCTAGACTGGTCATATTTGGCATACAGGTTGATGCCGACATGTTGTATTGCGGGATTGAAAACCAGCCTTCTCCTGCTTATTCTTTCCTGTATTTGTCCGATTTTCTTTCTTTCCATACTTTGAATAATGAGATTTCTCCACAACCATGCAAGCTAGAGTAGTCATATTTGTTATGCAGGTAGATAACGACATGTTGTATAGTGGGATCGAGAACTAGCCTTCTCCTGCTTATTCTTCCCTGTATTTGTTTGATTTTCTTTCTTTCCCTGCTTTGAATAAAGAAATTTTTCGTCAAAGATTTCTCCACAACCATGCAAGCTAGAGTAGTCATATTTGTTATGCAGGTTGATAACGACATGTTGTATTGCGGGATTGAAAACCAGCCTTCTCCTGCTTATTCTTTCCTGTATTTGTCCGATTTTCTTTCTTTCCATACTTTGAATAATGAGATCTCTCCACAACCATGCAAGCTAGAGTAGTCATATTTGTTATGCAGGTTGATAACGACATGTTGTATAGTGGGATCGAGAACTAGCCTTCTCCTGCTTATTCTTCCCTGTATTTGTTTGATTTTCTTTCTTTCCCTGCTTTGAATAAAGAAATTTTTCGTCAAAGATTTCTCCACAACCATGCAAGCTAGAGTAGTCATATTTGGTATGCAGGTTGATGACGATATGTTGTATTATTGGATTGAGAACCAGCCTTTTTCTGCTTATTCTTCCCTGTATTTGTCCAATATTCTTTTTATCCATACTTTGAATAATAAAATTTTTCGTCAAAGATTTCTCCACATCTAAGCAAGCTAGAGTAGTCCCATTTGGTATGCAGGTTGGAGACGATATGTTATATCGTGGGATTGAGAACTAGCCTTTTTCTGCTTATTTTTCCCTGCATTTGTCCAATATTCTTTCTTTCCATACTTTGAATAATGAAATTTTTCATCAAAGTTTTCTCCACAACCATGCAAGCTAGATTAGTCATATTTGGTATGCAGGTTAATGATGACTTACTGTATTATGGGATTGAGAACCAGACTTCTCCTCTTTTTATTTCCTGTATTTGTCCGATTTTCTTTCTCTCTTTACTTTGAATAATGCATTTTTTTGCAAAAGATTTCTATGCATCTGTAAGTTAGAGTAGGGATTTTAGTATGCAGGTTGATGATAACTTGTTGTATTGTGGGATTGAGAACCAGTCTTCTCCTGCTTATTCTTCCCTATATTTTTCCAATTTTCTTTCTCTCCTGACTTTGAATATTGTAATTTTTTGTAACAGATTTCACAGCGACCATTCATATTTGGTATACATGGTAACAATGATTTCTCTCCCTCTTTATGCTTTTTGCTATGAAAATAACACCATTTGATTTAAGCAATTAAACGGGGGTATAGTAGGATTCGCTGACAGTTCTAGTTAATTATAGAGTGGTTGCCCCTGTTTGTCTGCCTGTCTATCCTTTTGTAAACAATCTTGTTCATTCTGTAACTCCTTTAGGACATTGAAACGGGCGTATTATGCGCCGCTTGCGAAGCCCTTGTTGTTCTTGTCCTGTGGGCAAGTGGAATTTTTTTGTCAACCCCCGGTATTGCAATACATATTGTATTGGCAGCAGGCCTGCAATACACAGCCCTAATGTATGGCAGTATTTACCATTTCCATTTTGCTAACATTTGCCATAATGATGGGGTTGGGTGTAGATGTGTGTGTGTGGGGGGGGTCCTTCCAAAACAATCTTATAAGGCAGATCTAGAGTTTTTGGATTGTTTTAGAATGGAAAAGCCCATCTCATAGCACAATTTCATAAGACCAATTTAGTTACATGGGGTCATTCTAGAAATACGGAAAAACACTGTATAATAGCCGTCAGAATAAATATGGTTGTCAAGGAGCTTGCTCCCATATATTGGTAAACATTATGGCTTAGCATCAGTAAGCATTTACACCTACTGTTTTTTCCAAGATCCTTATATATTCTGCTTTTATACATGACATAATGTCAATGGATACCTACATGAAAAAGGACATACAAGGGAAGGTCTACAGTATTATGTGACTGATTATTTCAGTCACTCCAGACAACTTGTAACAACAGCTGACAAAAATATATGATCCGGTTGACTGGACATGATGGCATATGCATGCAAGTTTCATGAACAATACTGATGTTTTGCAAGTTGTACTTAGTTAAAGCTGTATCAGATCTATCAGTAGCGCAGGAGAGCATCAAACTAGCCTGTAATACACATTCAGTTTTATTGGGACCAAGTTCACTTGCAGAAACAACATAACACAAACTGACTGACTTTTTATGAGCCACAACATGACAAAACCAATGAAGTGGCATGTGTACCCAGTGAAGACTCAAATCAGCCTGAGCATCTGCCCATTATGATCAGAGTTTTCACTGTCTACATGGTGGTAGCTTAGACCCTTAGCTACTCTTTAAGCACACAGTGAGAACTCAGAGCATACTGGGCGGATGCCCAGGCTAATCTGAGTCTTCACTTGCTGCACATCCCACTTTGTTGGTGTTGTCTGTTGCAGCTCTTATAATAACTTGAGTCGGAGGTTATAAAACTTGAGTATAATCTCAAACTCAAAATAAAGCACACCAATTGGCTGCTTCCGAGCATAGGCTCGGGAGCAGCCAATCAGTGTGCTTTATTTTCAGTTTGAGAATATTAAGTTTTATAACCACCGGACCTGATCTGGTGGACTGTACACTCTCAAGCTAGGGTATCCATCTAAAATGATGAAAGTCATTCTCTGCATATAAATGGTTAGAACACTGTAAGACTGGGTGTACTAGTAAATACAGGACAACTTTATCATTTAAAAATCTTTTAATGATAAACAAAATATACAGCAGAAAATTATAAAGGAACAAAATATTTAAGATTCATGATACTAGTTGATGACTTCAGCATTGAAAATGACAATTTTGCAAAAAAATAAATAAACTATAAAACACAAAAAGCAAACACACAACAGATCTAAAACTTATATTACTAAACTGTTCTGAGTAAGAAATCAAAAATGGGTAGCAGCCTGTATCTAGAACATGAAAGATATTGAGATTCTGGGTCTATGAAATTAAAGTCTAACTGAAATGTATATATAAACCAAATCTTAAAATTCCTAAGCAAAAAATAGAGGAAAGAAGGTTAAGAGCATGTTTTCAATTCTTTGGGTCAACAAACGACAGGAATGATGTATGATGCTTTGTGAGATATGAATGAAACATTCTACACAGGTCCTGACTTAACTGGGACAGTGTACATGTATTTATAAGGCAATTAAACCTTAAAGCACCAGAAAAGCAGATGACAAAGTCTGTGCATCAAGTCTTCAGTACATGGGTTCCATCAGTCTGTCCTTAACATCTGAATTCCAAATATCCCATTCTTATTTCAGTATAAGAATGAAAAATATATACACAAAAATGAGATGCACCGTATTATGAAATGTACAGGAATATAATGCTGTTTCTTTTCATGAATCTAGGTAACACTCAAGAAAACAAAAAAGGTCATCATGAAACAAAGAAATCTAAAAAAAAAAAATACCGGTAGCCCTGACCTAACAATTAAGCAAACAAAAAGGCATTTGCACCCAGTGAACTCAGATCAGCCTGGGCTGATCAAAGTCTTTGCTGTGGGCTTGAAGGGTCCTAAGGGGCTATTTATGCTAGCTCCATGAGGACAGGGAAGACTCTGATAAGACTTGGTGGATGCCCAGGCTGATCAGAGTCTACACTGGACATACAATAATTAAGCCACTTTGTTGGTTTTGTCATGTCACAGCTCAAATTATGGATCTACCTTAGAGCAATACATGTGGGAAACCATGTTGTCGGGTGAAAAAATATACATTACAGGTAATACAGTTACTGCATTTTGGCATACCCTGTCAAGCAGTTGCGGGATTAACATAGCAAAACCTTGCAGTTTTATCTTTGCCCTGACAGTTATTTCTGTTAACTTGTAAAGAGGTTTAACAAGGGCTTCGCAAGCGGCGCATAATACGCCCGTTTTAATGTCATAAAGAAATTTAATACAGAATGAACAAGATTCTTTACAAAAGGACAGACAGGCAGACAAACAGGGAAAACCACACTTTAATTCATGACGGCAATATTATCTAAATATTTAACACATCAAATACTATTAGTATACCAAAAATCAGCTTCCAAGGTGAAGTGGCTCCTAAGTTGAGTAATGCCAAAGTAAAACAAGGGAGATAATTCATAAACTAAATATACTAGATATACCATTCTTGGTTCTAATACATTCCCTTGGCAATATACACATCTCCATAAAGTTGTGTTAAAATATTCTAAACGGTTATGGAGTTACAGAGTAAACAGGAAATTTATGCATGGGCAGATAATCCAGTAAGCAAGCCAGAGTCGTGGTTCTTGCTCAGGAAACATTGCTCCATAATTTCACACATTCCTACAAAGTTTCATTCTAATATTTCAAAGGGTTAAGGAGATATGGAGTGAATAGAAATGCCTAAAAATAATGATCAAAGGGAGGTAACTCCAAAATTAAGAAAGGGGCGCAACCATTCTTATATGTGATACATCATCTTGTGATCATGCACATTGCAATAAAGTTTCATCATGATATTCCAAAATGTTACCAAGTTAATTTATGCACAACATAAGTATACACAAAAATAGCCTAAATGAACTAATAAAAGGGATGTAACTCAGAAATGACGGAAAGGAGAGCAACCATTGTTGTACGCGACACATCATAGACTTCATTCACATTGCTTGAAGTTTCATGAAGATGTCCCGAACAGTTATCTAGTTATGGCGCACACAAGACCTGCAGAGACCTGGAAACTAAGGAAGGGGGAGCAACCACTCTTGTATGTGATACATCCCCCCTACCTACGACGTATGCCTACAAAATTTCATGAAGATATCCCAAATGGTTACTGAGTTATGGCGCATACAAGAATGTTTACAGACGGAGGAAAGGGAGTTTACTCCAAAATTAAGAAAGGCGGAGCAACCATTCTTATATGCGACGTATTGTCTTGTGATCATTCACATTGCTATGAAGTTTCATCATGATATTCCTAACAGTTACCGAGTTAATGTATGCACAACATTAGTATACACAAAAATAGTCGAAAAGAACTAATAAAAGGGATGTAACTCAGAAATGAAGAAAGGGGGAGCAACCATTGTTGTACGCGACACATCGTTGGGACCTCATACACATTACTATGAAGTTTCATGAAGATATCCCAAACAGTTATCTAGTTCTGGCGCGCACAAGACCTGTAGGGTAAAAAACAATCAAAGGGGCATAACTTTGAAACCAAGGAAGGGGGGGGCAACCATTCTTGTACGCGACATGTTCCCCCTACCTAATACATATGCCTACAAAATTTCATGAAGATATCCCAAATGGTTACTGAGTTATGGCACGCACAAGAATGTTTACGGACGGACGGACAGCGCCACGCCATAATACGTCGGTTTTTTCAAAACGGGCGTATAAAAAGGAGTTCAAGAAAGACATAATCCCCCATTGAGAAACAATTGTATATGTGTATTGAACATAAGAGTTAAATGTGTATTCGATAGCTATTGACAAATATGTATTTGATATTGGTTACTGAGTGAATTTTAATTTGCAGTGGAAAGTGAAAAATGTGTATTTACCCCAAATGGTTAAAGCCTTTAACCTTTAGAAGGTGTTTTGGCAAAAATACTGAATCTATATAAAATGTGAGAGTTTAGGGAAAGAACTACATGCTTCTTCATCAAATTTTGCACTTTAAGACACTATTTGTTCTGTTTGTTGTTGTTTTTTTCATCTGGCATCTGTATGAAAGGTCAATATTTTGATAACCTTTGAAAAATTTCCCATTGAAAAATTCAAGTTTTCTTCGCCAGCATTATTAGCTAGCCTTAATTACTGTCAAGACACATTCGGTTATGGCTATCTTATTTTGCTGATAGGGCTAACAATTTTGCAATTCTGGAATGATCTTATGAGTATAATTCACAAGAATTTGGTTCTTCACATTTATAACTCGGAATTTAGACTTAACTGAAAGTTGTGCGTATTTTTATATGTACTAAACCGTAAACTTGCTTATAAAGTCTATAGCAGGTCTGTTAATACCCCCCAAAATAGATAGAAGAACAAATAAGAACAGAAAAACTTAACAGATAAACAATTAACGAACAAAAGCTATCAACCAGCAGAACATTTATATATACCAACACATATCAATTTGATGAATATTTTTATTACATGATCTTTAAATGTAAATGGAATATGACACAATGGAATATGAAACAATATTTACATATGAAATCTGTATGAATGGAAGAAATGGACATGAATATCTGCATAATACAATTATGAGCAACAGTGAAAACCTACTTTTAATCACAGTTGTCAGGGAAACAGTTGTCATCTACTCCAACTTTTATCCTCTAAAAAGCTACATATATACTTTTTTTTTTAAAGCCTGACAGCTGCATCATTTATCTGCCAATCACACATTAACTTAAAGCTTCAGATTAGTGGGGGTGTTGGATGTCTTCAGTTATAAGACAGGGTTTTTCATATCCAAAACAATCACAAATATCTAGATCTGTCTTATAAAGACAGCTCTAGATTTTTCGAATTGTTTTTGAAAGGAGAAAAAAATATCTTATATAACCAAATAAATGAGCATCCGCAGGACAAAACAAACAAAGTGGCATGTGTGCTCAGCAAAGACTCAGATCATCCTGGGCATCCACCAAGTCTGATTAGTCTTCACTGTGGGCTTAAAGAGTAGCTATGGGTGTAAGCTAGCTCCACGAAGACAGCAAAGAGTCTAATCAGATTGGGCAGAATCCCATGCAGATCTGAGTCAACACTGGGCGCACATGCCACTTTGTTGGTTTTGTTGTGTCACAGCTCAAATATGGCATCATCCAATACACCCCTTATCTGCAGCTTGGAATAAATAAATAAAAGCAAAATGCCTGTGACTAAAAATAGGCTTACAATAGACTAGTACAGTTTTCACTGGTTTAACATCAAGGGGTAACATATTTCTCCAATAGTCAATATAACACAACAAAACATTTGATCATGAAAAAGGGGTTTTGTCATAATCACAGAACAGCAACGGTTGTATAAAATTTGACACATTAGAGAATAGCACTCTCAATATCTTTTAAAACACAGCTTCAGTGTGCCAGTCAAGTTTACACAGTTACATATATGTACATCAAATTTACACTGTTACACACGTATTTCAAGTTTACACAGTTACTCATGTGTATATCAAGTTTACACAGTTACACATATGTACAGAATAAAAACAGATATTTCCTTTCGAAGAAAATATTTCAACTTTCAAACAAAATGTCTTCAAAATGTCAGAAATGTTTACAACTCTAAATAACTTTCGAAAAACTGATGATTAGTAATATCACATTCATACCATATGTCAAGTCAAGCAAACAGGATGACAGTCATACAGAGCATCACTTTAGAATGGCACTTACTTTCATAACTTTTTTTTTTTAAATGTTACTTTCAAAACACTCTTTCAAACTGTCACACTCATACAGGAAACCACTTCAGAATGTTGATGGCAGTCAATCAGTGTCCATGCTATGCAATATCGTAGTAACAGAATGCGAATTTGAATGTCACATTTCGGCCATTCAATTTAAATTGTTACAGTCATACAATATACCATTTCAAAATGTCACAGTTATACGGAAACCATTTTTTAATGTTGCAGTCAGTCAAAGTCATTGTCACTCACAGTCACGAAGAAAGATACGGTTTCAGGGGAAGTAACTGTCATTTTGTTTTTGTCTCCCTTCTCAATGGGCGTCAACTCTTAAAGGAGAGAATTTGCTCCTCTAGGAGCAAATTCTTTCCTTTAAGAGGTGACCCCATTTTGGAAGGGCTTTGTAGTTCAGAGAAGCAAACAGGAAGTCATAAAAGTTGTTCTCCTTGCAGGTGTACCCATACACCTAAACAAGTCACTCTCACATACAATACCAGTTCAAAATGTAACAGTCATTCCGTTTCAATGTCACAGGCATCCAGAATATTCAATCAAAACACCAGTCCACTGTAGAATGTCATTCACTTTATAATCATGTCAGAGATAAATGAAATAGTTTGGCAAATGTTAGTCATATAGAATATCACTTAGAATGTTAAAAGTTATGCAATGTCCCAGAAATTAGGCTAAGTCAAACTGAATGATCTGCACAGAATAAGCAAAAGCATTCTGGCTTATGTTGGGTAAAGCGAATTTCAATTTAATTTTGGATACTAGGGCTTGATTATTCAAAACTAACCATGTTGTAAGCTAATGAGACATTTAAATTTAAAACATAGTATATGCAAAAACACTTCCACTTTTTGCCAAAAAATGTGAGGAGCTTTTGAATTGCAAAAGCTCCTCACATTTTTTGGCAAAAAATATTACCGCACTTGATTTTATGAGTACTATCAGATTTAGTGAATCCTTGACTAAATTCTTTGTTAAGGTAACAATGCATTGAATAACTGGGCCAAGAATGTTTCTGATCAGTAAATTTATCTTCTATGATATCACAGGGTATAACCCAGTCTGCCAATTTTCACTTCCTGCAGAGACTGTCCGTCATATTTGGCTTCTGCCAAGACTGTCCGGGATCTCTTACTTCCTGCAGGGACTATCGTCCTCGAAAAATAGCTTCCTACCAAGACTGTCCACGTCCACGTGACTCTGCTTCCTGCCGAGAGCCTCGGCAGGAAGCAGAATCATGGGACAGTCTCTGCAGGAAGCCATTTATCATGTACAGAAGTCTCGGCTGGAAGCAAGAGATCGCGGACAGTCTCTGCAGAAGCCAAATATGATGGAAGTCTCTGCAGGAAGCGAAATTTGGCGGACTGGTTTATACCCTGTGGATATGATGGATGAAAATCTGCCGCTAAAAACGCAAATGCTGTGACACGCAAATTTGATTTGAATGATGTAATGGCTTGAGACATATAGTAAACTTTCTTTATTTGCCATAGAATATTAAATTTGGGTATATATCTGCTAAATTCATGAGACAACCAATAAATGTCTGATGACAAAAATAAAGAGCAAATGTTTGTGATGGACACTAGGATGGAGCATGACACAATTATATTATGATTTCCAAGACAGTCTTTATATATTCAAACGTATGTTTATGTTAAATGCAATGTTTATTGAGCAAATACTTCAGACTGATGTTTCATAATCCAGTAAAGCTTTTAATTATTACTGACCTATCTTATGCAAGCACCTATCAGTGCTTTATTAAAGCAGATGTAGCTGTAGCTCTATATGAGCCGCAATACGACCAAACCGACAAAGTGTGGCATGTGCAGCCAGTAAAGACTCAGATCAGCCTGGGCATCTGCCCAGTCTGATCAGAGTCTTCACTGTCCGCATGGAGCTAGCTTAGATTCATGCTTAGCTATCCTGTAAGCGCACAGCAAAGACCCTGATCAGACTGGGCAGATGCCCAGGCCGACCCAAGTCTTCGCTGGGCACACAGGCCACTTTGTCGGTTTTGTCCTGTTGTGGCTCATATATGGATATCTTGGGATGGCAAGATGTTAAAATCTTTACATATGTGGTCATTTGAGATTGATATTGCCATACTTTTCTCTTCATACAGAATAATGATAATCAACATTACCAAGTTCCACAGTGACCTAATGGGTCAGTTGAGGTCAATACTGGTCAATGTAAAGCTTCAAGGGTTACCCAGATTTTTATATACCCTTTTACTGAGTCTCTATTTCAATGCCCAGTGTTTTCTTTGTCATAAGTGTCCACCAAACAATTATGGTCATAACATACTGTCACTTATTTGAAGAAAGAAGCATAAATTATTCACTCTTGTGGTTGTACCTGTTTTGGCATATCCAATAAATTATTTGCTACACATTTCCATGCTCTCAAATTCCAAAGCAAACATACTTAAATAACTCTCAATACTTTAAATGTAACTCTTTACACTTTCAAACTTCAATCAACCTCGCAGAAGAGCTTGCTTGCAATCCTTTCTAGTCTCAATCAACCTTAAACAACTCACAATACTTTAAATCTAAGTCTACCTCACTTATATATATTTATCAAGCAGTACTTTGGTATCTCAATAAACCTTTTTACAAACACCCACAATTCAAACCATTTATTATCAATAACTTGGATTTATACCTACCGAGTTTCATTTTATTAAGTTTGACTGTAAAATGGAAAAATTTTGCCATCGCTTTGCAAGACGCCATCTGTGAACACACTAAATCTGTGATATCAATGCTGGTTCTCCCTTTTGCTTAATACTGTCATTAATGTGGGAGGATTTTAAGTTCACATGAAGGGATCTCACAAACATTCTCAAAAACAAAACTGTTGCAAAAAATTTACTTTCTACAGCCTTGCTGCCTTGAATTCTATGTAAAGAGATCTGAGGTTATAACAAGTCCTCCTCGCTATAACTCATCAAAACTGCACAAACTGCAAAAATCACGGACTTAAAAATCCATACCGCTTCCACTTAAGGTGAATGGATACACTTTCAGGGGAAGCAACTCTGTTGTTTTTATTTTTGCCTCCCTTCCGAAAGAGCGTTAACTCTTACAGGAAAAAATTTGCTCCTAGAGGAGTAGACCCATTTGTGAGAGGTTTTGTCACCAAGGGATGCAAACAGATAGTCACAGAGGTTGTCTCCCTTTGAATATAATGAGAAAAAAGGCCGTGTCTCTATTCATCTTAATAAAATACAGATATCACCAATAAAAAAAAAGAAAAACAAAAGAATGGATATTCATTCTGGCAAGTCACCAAAAAAGAACATTTACACAATAATAACTTTATACATTAATCCAATTCGAGGTTTTGATGGTAATTCTGAGATAATTGCGAAATTATGTTGTGGCCCTCATCAAAATCGTCTCCCTAAGGTGGTTTTAATGTGGGCCACATTACATGTATTTATAAAGAAATAAAAGAAAAATATCTGTGAGCTGTCATCAAATACTCCCCGTACCGACAGCTCTGAACCATACTTTTTACAATAAATGTACAAGTATCACTTTCTGCACACCGGTAAAAAAAATCAACAAACATACAGCTAAACTCTGTATATACTTTGCAGATTCTTCTTCTTTACTACCATAACTAAAAGCTAATCACATTATAAAAACAACTAACTTGTACCATTTATCACACTCTATGCACCGGTAAAAAAGCATCATCAAAAATACAGCAACTCCCAGCAGGCACATGACATTCTAATGATGTCATACTGACGTCAATGCGACATGATCACATTACATCGACTTCAGTGTGACGTCATTACGACGTCATGTACCCGGCAGGCTGTATTTGTTCGGCTATAAAATGTTGTTTTTCCATCTCTAGAATAACCCTAAATATCTCAGCCATGTAAAATTCTGCTATGAGATGGGCCTTTCCCTTTTGAAGCAATGCGGAAAATCTAGATACATCTTTAAGACATCTAGAATCTAGATTCCCCCATCTTATAACCGAAGAAATACGGTATATCTCGGTTCCCCAGACAAACCAAACTTTTGATAGTGAGACTGATTTTCATTTTTTTTAATTCTGCTTATTTTTCATATATTTATTTATTTTTTTTTTTTTTGTTCATTTTACATTGTTTATTATTTTTATCTTTTCTTTTTTTTGTTTTGGTAATTTTATTTCGTCAGATCTAATTAAAACTCTCTAGCAGAGGCAGCTCTAAATAGATTGCATGACAAGATAATTGAAAAGAATAATGTAAAAGCTAAATTTTCATATTTTCTACCCTAAGTCTAGCTCACTGAGATCTCAGAGTCTGTATGTATTGGTTGACTGCTTCTACTTTTGATACTCTAGCGTATATTAAATATACAAACAATAAAGGTTTCATGTAGCCTAGTGGAAGTAGGGGCAGTTGGTGTTAAAGGCCCACTTGGACACAGCATATGAATATGACCCATTGGGATTCAAACCCGCGACCTGGGGCCGTATTCATAAAACAACTTAAGTGGTTGCTATGCTGTTGCTAAGGCTACATTTCTTTGAAGGAGATTCCATACAACTATGAAATTTGCTCTGGAGGAACAGTCTTACAAAGACTGTTCCTCCAGACCAAATTTCATAGTTGTAGGGAATCTCCTTCAAAGAAATTTAGCCTTAGCAACAGCATAGCAACGACTTAAGTCGTTTTATGAATACGGCCCCTGCACCATAACTGAGCACCTCTTGCCACTTGATCACATGCCTCAAACACACACCTTTCTTTACCAGTTCTTATTATGGGCTGGTGAAAAAAAGGAAAAATACTATAACAAATAAAAGTACAGCATTAGCCCAAGAAAAAGCTACCAACTGAAAGCCTATGATACTGGAGACAGGCTTAGATACCCATACAATTTGATCACTGTCTTTGTAGTTCACTTAATACGAAAACAAAGCAAAGACCATGAAGAAACTGCATGCATACATATGCCTACTGACTTCTGGAGCTCCGGTAGCTCAGTGGGTTAAGCACCAGCCTGCTGATCTATTGGTCTTGGGTTCAATTCCAACTTGGAGTGAAAATCTTTCCAACTGTTAAGAGGGTTCCACTGCACACAGTCTTTCATAATCACCCTCCAATTGTCCTACTATGACTGAATCACCGTTGCAAAGGGCATAAAATTGCAAGCCATGTATTATCCATCTAGCCGACTGACTTCTCCACAATACTGTATAGGTTTCAAAGGTAGTTTTAATCCAGCTAATGCTAGGTAATTGAATTATAACAAGTATCCTAAATCCTAAGAGTAGTTTTACCGATCATTCTGCGGGTACATATTTACTTGGTGCTACCCATAATACCATCTGTATAAAGTAAGTAAATCTTTCTGAAAAGAGAGAAAAGAGAGAAAATTAAGGTAAATGGATACACTTTCAGGGGAAACAACTCTTCCATTTTCCATTCTGCCTCCCTTTTATATGAGGGTCAACTCTTAAAGAAAAGAATATGCTCCTTTTGGAGCAAATTCTTTCCTTTAAGGGTAGACCCCAATTTTGAAGGGCTTATTTGTCAAGAGAAGCAAACAGGAAGTTATACATGTTGTTTCCCTTTGTTAAAATAGCGGAAAAGCAGAGGTGCATCAATTTACCTTAAGCAAAACTAATATGTCTCCACAGTATGGCTGCCATTTTTGAAAGGCACACAACATTTAGGGTTTAGTATCAGCTTCTTAGTATGATAATTGCCCATTTAAAAAGGTCTAATCTTAAAGGAGAAAATTTGCTCCTATGGAAGCGAATTCTCTTCTTTAAGAGTTGAACTACAATGAGAAGAGAGAAGCAAAGATGAAAATGGCAGAGTTGCTTCCCCTGAAAGTGTTTTCACAAGGTTGATTTTTATATATAACAGTCTGGCTTTTCTAGTTAGTTCTTTCCAATATTGAATTTAAAACTTTCTAATAAGGAGATGAAATCCAACTCTGCTTACTGGTTCAGCAAATGGGTTTATCTTAATAACCATAACATTTGTCCTTTGACCTTGAAAGTGGGGTCAAGGTCACAAAATGTATTTGAGCTCTTTGGATTGACCTAGTCATTTATCTATATAGCTATACAAATCTTGTGGTAATCCACCTATCAATTAAAAAAATATAATGTTTAGTGAAATTTAACAAATCTATATCTTCCTGTGACTCTGAAAATGAGGTCAAGGTCACTATAATTATATTAGCTCTAAAACTTGTTCCAATGACATATTCATCCAAGTTTTTTTTTCTTAAACAATATTTTATCAAAATTACATACATATACTACAATACAATTTCAAAAGTAACAGGATTTGACAGTAAGCAAAATGCTTATATATAAAGTCATCCAAATTTGGGGATACGTTTGGTGAAATTCAAACAACTGGTTCATGAGCATATATTATATGTCTTGAATTTTCACCAAATGTGGTCAACATCATAGGTTGAGTTCACTCTTATGTGTTATGTCAAATATAGCAATACTATTGAGGTTGTACTATACTTACTCATTCCTGGTAGGCTCTTGGCATACACAACAAATGGAAAATAGAAGACAAGTCCACTGACAGTAAATAAAAATGCATATAAGAATTCTATTCTTGGAGACTGCACGATGGGAGCCACTACCAGGTAGATAGACACTAACAATGTTACTATGGGGATAAATAGTGGAACCTGAAAAATAGAAATACAAAAAGAATTTATTAGTACTTTTGCTGTAAATACTGGGAAAGAAAAAGCATACAGTCTGAGCATTTCAAAAAACAAGAATCAATTTCTTTTACTGAAATTTATGGAAAATCATACCGTATTCACAGTTCATAACTAGAAATGTTTTTCAGAGAAAAACTGATGTCCCCCACCAGCCCATTTCCCATCCCCTCAAATGAATAAAAAGCCTGACCAAATAAAATATTTACGCAAGTTTGGAGAAAATCCTACTGTACATGGAAAACTATGTCCTTGACAAATGGGTGAAGGTCATGAACTACTGAACATGTTTTAAACCTGTCACAATGATGTATTCATGCAACTCTGATGAATATCCATCAACTGGTTCAAGATATACCTCATTTTTAAGAGAAAAAAAAAGGATTTTAGTTAGCTTTTGACCTTAAAATAGGGTCAAAGTCATCAAAACATAGTAAACTCTTGAGATTGTCCCAAAGGTATATCTATGAAAGTAAAGTGGAAACCAAGCCAAAGGCTAGTGAGATATTATCAATTTTAGTGAAATTTTCACTTATCTAAGTCCTCTTGTGACCTTGAAAATGAGGTCAAGGTCACCAAACTCTGATCAGCTCTTAAGCTAGTTCAAGTGATGTATCCATGCAAGTTTGGTGAAATTCCATCTACTGGTTCATCAGATATTGCAGGTACAAGAAATTGTAATCTAAGTCCTCCAGTGATCTTGGAAATGAGGTCAAGGTCACCAAACTCTGATCACTCTTAAGCTTGTCCCAATGATGTATCCATGCAAGTTTGCTGAAATTCCATCCACTGGTTCAGGAGATATCGTACATACAAGAAACTGTCAACTAAGTCCTCCGGTGACCTTAAAGATGTGGTCAAGGTCACCAAAATCTAATCAGCTCTTAAACTTGTCCAAAAGATGTATCCATGCAAGTTTGGTGAAATTACATCCAATGATTCAGGAGATATCATGCATACACGAAATTGTCATCTAAGTCCTTTAATGACCTTGAAAATAAGGTCAAGGTCACCAAAATCTAATCAGCTCTTAAACTTGTCCCAATGATGTATCCATGCAAGTTTGGTGACATTCCATCCATTGGTTCAGGAGATATTATGCATACATGAAATTGTCATCTACGTCCTCCAGTGACCTTGAAAATGAGGTCAAGGTCACCAAAATCTAATCAGCCCTAAAGCTTGTCCCAATGATATATACATGCAAGTCTGGTGAAATTTCATACATTGGTTCAAGAGATATGGAGCATACAAGAATCTGTCACGCCAATGCCGACGCTCCGGGATCTGCACTGAAAACAATATGTCCCCCTCACCTTAGGTGGGGGGACATAATTAGCATACAAGAACTTAGAATATGCTTACATATGAAATATTGGAAGTTCAAATGTCAGTTTTTGAAATGGTTCATGAAAATGTGAAATAAAAGTATTTTACTAAAAAGGTTTGTCATCCAGTGAAGCAAACACGGCCACAAAAAAGTTCTCATTGTAAAAATGGCAGAAAAACAAGAGAGACAAGCCTGGATATGCTGAAAAGTGACCGTCAGGATGGGTCACATCATGCACATCTCACAATTATGAAATGTACCATCGCTCCAGTTTAGGAAGGGTAATAAGGTTAATTTAGGGATAATTTCCAATATTTCTCC
Source organism: Ctena decussata (assembly GCA_963989385.1). Taxonomy (NCBI): domain Eukaryota; kingdom Metazoa; phylum Mollusca; class Bivalvia; order Lucinida; family Lucinidae; genus Ctena; species Ctena decussata. Next base: position 60,575,911 of record OZ022503.1, read on the forward strand.
ATAAAAGCATACGTTGTGACCTTTCATAAGAACCGTCTCACCGAGACAGTTCTAATGAGGGGTCACAACATATGTTTTCGTTGAGAAATAAGAAAAATTATCTTTGAATTATCCTCAATACCCCCTCTTATCTGGAGCTCAGTGTACTCTATACTATACTTACCCTATATGGGCGTTTCCTTTCTTTCTGAGTAACCCTGAGAACTATCAGTGATAACATAGTAAGCCCATAGAAAAACCAGGCTGTGAAACTAAAGAAGTCTATCAACTCAAAGATCTCACCCATTAGCACCATTGTTGCTGCTATACATGTCTGGAAAAAAAATGAGAAGCAGTCTACAGTACCGTATTTATTTGTTTATAAGAAGGGTATATCCCTTTCCAGAATTACCTCAAATAATGTAAATAGAGGATCTTACATGAGTGTTTATGTATTATTGAATTTATTAAACAAGTTGGGGAAAAGGATAAGATGCGAGGCTATGCCGAGCATCTTATCGTTTTCCCCATCGAGTTTAATAAATTTAATAATACAGGAGCCTGAATGCAAGATTCTCTTTATCATATGAAACTAAAATCGCATTTTATTGGCACATTTTGCACTAAAACGTCACAATTTTGCCATTAGAAAACACGACGTTTTATGGATGCCAGTGCATAACATTACAACGTAATTTGCATATTTAATCCACTTGTGGATTATCGTTTTTAATGCATGGCTTTATTACACTCTCAGATGCGACGTCATATGATAAATCAGTTTAATGAAATCTAGCTATGGGATGGGGTTTCCCCTTCCAAAACAATCCCCAAACTCTGAAACCGTTTTATATGATGGGTCTAATCCCAAAAGTCTAGATCTGTTTATAAAATGGATCTACATTTTTGGGATTGTTTTGGAAGAGAAAAAAATCTGTCTTATAACAGCAAAATTACGGTATGTGAAGCAGTCTACAGTAAACAACCTAAAACTGCTTTCAAATGCTCAAAAACTGGAACAATGGAATTTTAATATAGCAGAAAATGACTTACAAGAATTCTGAGGAATGCAGTGTCTCGTCTGTCAGCACTTTGTCACAAAATACAGCTAAATCAGTATACACATTTGCAAATTTTGAACGGTCAGTGAACCCTAACATTAGATCAAGATGCCACACTGATGATAGTTTTCAGTTTCACCATTCCAGATGTATGCATATCCCACATTTCACGGCCCTACACTTTATCATTCCTAAGAAGCAAGAGCTAAACCTGAGGCTATTGTTGCAAAGTTGAAGAACCATAAAATATTGGCCAAGAGGCAATATCAATTATAACTTTGAACTTTACTCTTCCAAATCTTTGCATGACCCATGTTCAATGACTCTAGCACTTATAGTTCTTGAGAAACAGAGCTAAACATGAAAACTTGACAAAAAATTGCAAAGTTGGTGAACAGTAAAAAGTAGGCCAAGAGTCAATATCAATGCTAGGTTTGAGCTGTACTCTTCCTGATGTATGCATAACCCAAGTTTCATGGCTCTAGCTCTTATATTTCTTAAAAAATATACCTAAACTCCAAAACTCCACAAAAAATTACAAAGTCAGTGAACTGTAAAAAGTAGGTCAAAACTCAGTATTGATGGGAGTGTTGAGCTTTACTCAGACAGATGTATATATGACCCAAGTTTTATGGCTCTAGCCCTTATACATTTTGACAAACAGAGCTTAACGCGAAAACTCAACCAAGCATTACTAAGTCAGTGAGCTGTAAAAAGTAGGTCAAGACTCAGTATTGATGGTAACTGTGAGCTTTACATTCCTAGTGAGTGAGTGAGTGAACTCGGGTTTAACGTCCCACCAACAACGAGGTCATATGGAGACGGGACCTCGGTTTAAAGTCTCATCCGAAAGACCGGAGAAGCGGGGGATCGAACTTGCGACCCCTGGATTGGTAGTCTGGAGTGTTATCCACTACGCTACAGCCGCTCCTTTTTACATTCCTAGATGTATGCATGAAGCAAGTTTAATGGCTCTAGCCCTTATGCTTCTTAAGAAACAGAGCTAAACGCAAAAAACACAACAAAAAATGGCAAATGTCAGTGAACTATAAAACATAGGTCAAGACTAACTATTGATGATGGCTTTGAGCTTTGCTCTTCCAGATGTATGCGTGACCAAAGTTTCATGGCTTAAGCCCTTATAGTTCTCGAGAAACAGGGCTAAATGCGAAAACTGGGCAAAAAAATTGCAAAGTCGGTGAATCGTAAACTGCAGGTCAAGACTCACTATTGATGACGGCTTTAAGCTCTACTTTTCCAGATGTATGCATGACCCAAGTTTCATGGCCATAGTCCTTACAGTTTCTGAGAAAATGAGCTAAATACAAAACCTTGACAAAACTTTAAGCCGCCGCCGCCACCGCCGCCCCTGCTACAGGAAAAGCAATACATATGTTTCACATCTGCTTTGCAGGCGAGACAATAAAATGTCCCTAAAGTTCCATCTAATGTCCCAGCCTGTCAAAATCAATGTCCTATAATCTGATATGTTTCATTACAAAATACAAACATCTCCTTCCTATTTTTTTTTCTTTTCTCTTTTTCCATGTTAGAAGTCAGGCATTTTTCAAGTCAGGGACAGCATCGTTTCCCAAACATTTGCATACATTTGGTTGGTTAATTGGTTGTTTTGGATTTTAACTGCTCTTGAGACAGTCTTTCAGTCTACATTGTGCCATCTCCCAGAGAGAGAGAGGGAGAAAGAAAAGAGATGATAGGGGAGAGAAAAAAATTCCAAACAAACCCAACTGCACCTACTGCAAGCAGTTGTATACAACATATCCTGATAGGGTAATGGGAGTTTCCAACTTCATAACATACAGAAATTATTGAAGCATCACAATTGACCTAACGCCAAAGCTCTTATCGCTTCGCCTTCAAATTAGACTGAGTACATTTGACAAAAGAAACCATTGTCACAAAAAACACATGCCTTTATTTGTCAGAGGTTTTTACCTAATTTGACTGGTCAATAGTGTTGTGTCAATGATTGAATATAGTCGATAATTGATCATTTTTACAGTCATGACTGATGATCTACAACAATTTTTCTATAGTCGACTAACATTAGATACTATTTATAGTAACATGCTTTTTCACAAGTTATGCTATGAAGACTGATGAATATACAATGCAATACTAAATTTTTTTTGTATGCCCTGAAAACTTCTATAAATAAGTAAGTAAGTAAGCAAGTAGGTAATATAGACTTGCTTACAAGACTTCTGAGCTAAAGTATACCCCAAAACAGACCATTTAAGATGTTGGAAAGGTGAAAGAATACAGTGGTTATTACTTAATTTATAATCAACTATAAGTCAATGATCGGTCACTTCAACAGAAGGGAAATTTTGGCCGATTACTGGTCAATGCATATTTTGACTGACAGGTGATGACAGGTCAATTTTTATGGTTATATGATATACTTACAGAAACAATAAGAGATGGCAAAGGTGTGAAGTGTCGTACATGAACATATGAAAATATTTCTGGTAAATGTCCTTCCCTGGCTGCCACATACATTACCCTGTGAAGAAAAGAAATATTTTGAAATGGAAAATTCCAACATTTGTAAGTGTCCATACAAAGAATTACCAGAATTTCTGATGTATCATCCCATAAAATTAAAAATTGCATGAGGCCAGAACGCCAACCCCATCTCCCAATCCAATCCTTACTTGAATTTATGATGACCGTATAACACATAAAGATACATACAAGCAAGTCAAAACTGGATAAGCTACTTCAATTTGCAAAACCCCATCCCCTCGCATCGACTCCAAGCCCTCCCAATTTCGTGGTGGAGGCATAAAAAGCAGCTGCCTTGTCAAATCATGTTTAGTCAAAATATTCCAATGCAGCTGTGGACACCTATGTCACAGTCACACCTACCCCTTCCTGCATTTTGTGTACAGGTCCTAAATCAAATGAGAGAGAGTGAAACAGAGCTTATAAAGACAAGTCAGGATACAGTCCATGACAGTCTGCTTTAAAAGAAGGAATACGTTACAGTGTAAAGGAACAGCCAACATTTTTATACAGTCAACTCTTGATATCTCAAAGTTAAAGTTCATCCCAAACAACTGATATCTCAAAGTAAATTTTCTGGTCCCAGAAAATTTCCTTTGAGATATCAGTAGTTGCAGATAAGAGGAGTTGAAATGTAAACAAGAATTCCGCGGAATGCTATGTCGCACCTGCCTTATGCTTTCTCAGTAGTACATACCATGGTTAGAGGGAAGTGTACACTAGGTCTGATGAATATATGTATAAATTTGAGCAAATTGGACTTACAAACTAGATGCAGTTACATAAAGCTCTACAGTCAACAGAGTTGTAGGTGGTATAGTTAGTGAGAAACGGACTTGAATGCTCTTGTCCATATAATCATGGATGCCAGGTTGACATAAAATTTATAAGGTCAATAGAGCATGATATATTGGTCAAGGGTACAAATAATAGCAGCATCCCAGGACAATCTTCAAGCCAGGTTTGGTGATTACACCCATTGTATTTAAAGAGAGATGGACTCAAACCTTAAGGTCAACACAATTTTGGATGCGATATTTTACAAAATCAGTAGCACGTGAAATATATATCAAGGGCTGAAACAAGTGCATTAATCCTCGAGTTCATTCTAAGATGAAACTTTATACCAGGTTTGATGATTCTAGCTCTCATAGATTGTCAGAGAGAAATGGACTTCAATGATAGGGTCAATTTAATTTTGTAAGTAAAATTTTACGAAGTCAGTAGAGCATGAAATATGGGTCAAAATAAGTGCAACGATCCTCTAGATCAACCTAAATAGAAACTTTATACCAGGTTTGATGACCGTAGGTATCACAGATTGAGAGAAATGGACCAGTATGCTAGGGTTGACGTAATTTTTGATGTAAAATTTTACTAAGTCAGCAGAGCATAAAATATAGGTCAAAGGTCAAAATAAAGGAAACACTCCTCTAGATCATCCTAAGAAAAAACTTTATACCAGGTTTGAAGATTGCAGGTATCATAGATGGAGAGATATGGACTTAAACACTAGGGTTGACGTAATTTTTGGCATAGAATTTTTGAAGTCATCAGAGCATGAAAAATAGGTCAAAGGTCAAAATAAGTTCAAGGTTCCTTGAGACCATTCTACGAAGAAACTTTATACCAGGTTTGATGAGCGTAGGTATCATAGATTGAGAATAATGGACCCGAACGCTAGGGTCGACGTAATTGTTGATGGACGGACGGCACTGAATTTTACAAAGTCATTAGAGCATGAAAAATAGGTCAAAGGTCAAAATAAGTTCAAGGTTCCTCGAGATCATTCTAAGTAGAAACTTTATACCACGTTTGATGAATGCAGGTATCATAGATTGAGAATAATGGACCCGAACGCTAGGGTCGACGTAATTGTGGACGGACGGACGGACTGACGGACGGACGGACGGACGGATGGACTGACGGACGGACGGAAAAGTGAACTCCTATATCGCACCTTGCTAAACCAGGTGCGACAATAAAAATAGGAAATTAGTCTTAACTATATTGTCTGAAATAAGACGGTACTTTGAGATATCAGTGTTCGAGATATCGAGAGATGACTGTATACTGTACCGAATTTATTTGGTTAGAAGATGGGAGATTATCATTCCAAAATTACAGCAAATATGTAAATAAGTCTTGTGTTATTCAGCTACAAAATGGGGGTTTCTCTCCCAAAAAGATAAATCTAGATCTTTGAGATTGTTTTGGAAGAGGAAATCCCCATCTTATATCTGAAATAATAGAAGATCTTACATGAGTGCTCATGTTTTATTGAATTTATTAAACGAGTTGGGGAAAAAGATAAGATGCAAGGCTATGCCGAGTATCTTATCGGTTTTCCCCAACGAGTTTAATAAATTAAATAATACAGGAGCACGAATGCAAGATTCTGTTTATCATATGACACTAAAATCCCATTTTATTAGCAAATTTTGCACTAAAAAAGGCACAATTTTGCCATTAGAAATTGACATTTACTGGACGTCAACACATGAGTTATAACGTCATTTACATATGTAATCCACTACATGTAGTTGATTATGGTTTTTAATGCATGGCTTTATTACACTCTTAGATGCAACATCATATGATAAATACAGTATATACAAACTGATCAGACTCTTGTCCACTATACAGATCCTTGGTGATATGAGTCATAACCCAAATCTGAGTCTATGGTGAAGGGATACACTTTCAGGGGAAGCAATTCTGCAATTTTCTTTTTTTTGTCTCTTTCTCCATGGGGTCAACTCTTGAAGGAAAGAATTTGCTCCTCTAGGAGCATATTCTTCCCTTTAAAAAATGACCCTTTTAGAAGAGCTACATTGTCCAGAAAAGCAAACAGGAAGTCAAAAAGGTTGTCTCCCTTAGAAAAAATGGCAGAGAGACATAGAGGTCTACCTGTACACCTTAACTGTTTGCACATGCCAAAAGGCATCGGTTTTCAAGATGCATTTATCCTTTTATTCTCACCTTCCCCCAGTAAAGCAAGAACCATTAGCTCCACCAAATGTTGAGAATACTACTGATATTGGCATAATAACTGCTGCAACACCTAGAACTCTGTCACCCCATGTCTGAAAAAGAGTTAATATTATTTCACTGGCTATCTTGACTGCTTTTATACATACAACTATGAGGAAAAAGATAAAGGACAAACTTATGTATTCTAGAATCTTGTTGCCACAACTGGATGGTTCAAAGTTCCATTAAAACTCAAGCAGAATATATTGAAAATATGGGGGCCCAAAATATGTAAAGTAAGACAAATAATGACTAATCTTATATTGTTTTATTAAACCCATGCCAAATTTGCAAAATTCCAGGTATACATTGTAGTTTATATATGGTTCTATGTTCCAAAAGATGCATTGAGATATTTCTTGTAATTGTCAGTTTTTTAGTGACAACATATGCAGGTTTCTTACATCGTTAAAAACACTTAATACTGTTTATTGGAAACGTTTTGGTGAGTGGCTGATTTGAAATGCTTCATAATGTCCACCTTTCATAAAGTGCAACTTCCCAACCCCGCTCATTTAACAGAATTAATACGGTAAGTGAAAAGAACTTACTGATGCAACTGCAGTTGAGAGTAAAAGTTCATATTTTGACATCACAGTAAAATAAGAGATATTCATTAGAACATAACACACAGTCACCAATGGTACACCAATCATAATGGCACGAGGTAGATTTCTGAAAAGCAAGAATAATGATCACAAAATAATTAGATTTACTATGAGTAAGAGAACAGTTTACATCACCTTTCTACTTGGTATTTTATATCTGGCTTTTATATCCTAAAAGTCAGAGCTCTATATATAAAGTATCAAATATGAAACAAGCCCTTCATCAGCCACGTAAGTGACATCTTGACCAAGGTCATCTCAAGTACCTGACAATGTCATACATTTTATTTCGTATCTTTATTTTCTAACTACTGATTTTATTTTAAAAGTAATTGATTGTGGTGGTGCATTAATTCCTCTTTCATAGTGCTGCACAGTACAAAGCATGATAGTCTTGACAGGCAATGCCATAAAGATCCCTCTGTGGGCCACACTTACGTAATCCATGAGACCGGGCCGCACACATCAGGCAAGACATGCCCGCCTCATCCCTCACAATAGGCATCTCCCACTATGCCACCTCAACCCGCGTGGCCCGAGAAAGACAACATCTAGGGGGCATCAGGACATGTAATGGAGGGATGGATGACTTGCAATTTTACGTCCTTTGCAACAGTAATTCAGTCATATCAGGATGATGGGAGGATAATGAAAGGCTGTGTGAATGGAACCCTGTAAACGGTAGGAAAGATTATGGCTTCAAGTGGGGCTCAAACCCGGTCCGCTAGATCAGTAGGCCAGCGCTTAACCTACTGAGCTACTGGGGCTCCAACATGTAATGCCATACAATCTACACGTATGACTGATTTTTCTCTTCCTACTTGTGTATATGATGATCAGTCATTTCTAGTATCTATCTACACAAAACCAATAGCCACACAATGTCAAACTTACTTGGATGGGTTTCTAATTTCTTCTGTGACATAGTTCAAGTTGTTCCTGACAATACAGAAAGGTAGTCATTTTAAACTCCCAAAACAGTAGGCCATGGGAAATTCTTTAGCAATATGTTTTTTCACATTTATTAGCAGACAATATGATTGTCATATAGACATCTTTTCTCTACAGTATGCAAAATCAAGCTTTTCTGGTAAATTTAAAGAAACTGACATGTAACTAACAACTCATAATTTTACAACTGTATGGGTTTGTCAATCTTTCTGTGAGTTTGTTTATACAGTACACTTACCAGCCATCATACGCCCAGAGACCATCATAGAATGCGAGCGCAACCATGGAGACTGAGTTAGATGTGTCCTCAAAACTGTTCTCCAAGTACTCAGTGGAACCTGGAATAAAATCTTTGTCAGTCAATCCATGTCAGTCCGACAGACCAAACTAGAAAACTTTACAAACAGTGCAGATCAAGATCAAAAGATCATTTGATCTAGAACTAAAGTACCTACATTGTAACAGCTAAAAAAACGATTGTGAACACAGCATCACTGGGCGAAATTCTGCCAAGAAGTCAAAGGCCGGTATAGAACTCAATCTTAAGTTCAATAGTCATGTGCTACCAGTAAGACTCGAGCAAGCTCAGCTTGGTACATCTAGATTTAAGGGGTCACTGTAGGTAGCTGGGAACTGGCCCAATCACCTTGGCCCTTTGAGACTAACTGTTTATTAAAGGCAGTGGGCAGCTCAGTGAGTTGCTGGAAGGAAATAAGATGCTTCCACCTCCATGAGTCTCCTAACCCTATGGGTCAGTTAGGGGCGGTGTGAGCACAACATCACAGGGGGCAAGTCTTCCTAGATGAAGTCATCAGCCAGGGCGAAAGAACTCTTGAGTCATCAGCCATGTGTTCATGACCAAGGTGAGCAATATAATTATCATAGAATTTGGATGTGGTCAATGTAAACAGCCTGGACGGGCTCCGTCAGGCTGAATTTGGCCCAAGAAACACCATGTTAGACAGATCAAATGATACTTTAATACTGGATTGGTAGCAGTCCAGGTAAAAAATGATATTCACTCATCCACTTAAAAAACTGAAATACATCAGCAAATACATTCTTCAACATCCAAAATAATGTCAAGAGTTTTTTTTTTTCTTTGTCGGCTCCTCCTCCCCTTCCAACACCATATTTTTTCACATATCTTGTAAATCTTATTTACAGATGTACAATGACGATAACTTTTATTTTACAATTTATACAATAGTCTACAGTATTTGTATGTATGTATGTATGTATGTATGTATGTATGTATGTATGTATGCACCCACCCACATATGCACGTTTGCATGCACATGCATGTACGTATGTATGTATAAATGTATGTATGTATATATGTATGTATGTATGCACATGCATGCACAGGTGGAAGTATGTGTATATTAAAGTGATGCAGTATATATTATTTCCTATGTGTATGATTTCCATGTATGTATACATATGTATATCTGCTTGTATGTATGAATTATGCAAAGAGATAACATTTTAAAAGGAATTAAGTTTATGAGCAAATATATTCTACAACTTACAAAATTTTGCTAAAAGTTAACATTTTTAGGAGAATTAAGTTTTATTGGAATATCTTATTTACCTTTGGCTAATTGGTATGCTCCACCAATTACAATAATGGCTACAGCTATCAGCTTCATTACAGTGAAGAAATTCTGTACTTTAGTAGCTAAGGACACACTCCAGGCATTTATAAATGTGACAATAACTGAAACAGAACGAATGAACAATGTCATATTGTAGATCTAGGAATTTAAATATCAATAATCATTACATGAGCCGCGACACAACAAAACCAACAATGTGGTTGTGGGCCCAGTGCAGACTCAGATCAGCCTGGGCATCCCCCCAGTCTGATCAGAGTCTTCGCTGTCCGCATGGAGGTAGCTTAGACCCTTAGTTACCCTTTGAGCACTTTACACAGAGTCTGATGAAAGTGGGCAGATGCCCAGACTGATCTGAGTCTGCGCTGGGCGCACAACCACATTATTGATTTTGTCGTGTCGTGGCTCACATATCATACTATATTCTGACATGGGGCTAAAGTTTTCCCCATTGAGCATATAGGAAGTGGCCTCATGTAAAAATTTGTGATAAATCATGTTGCTAATGTCACGGCATTCACATTTCACACCTTGACGATCTCGGATGATGCATTTGCATTCTGTATTATGTTAGAGTAAAATAATTTTTACTGACCGGTTAGCATATGTGTAGTCGTGCAGATACCTCGCCATCATGAATTTTTATTTTGCGACCTTCCCTCCTACACCATGTGTTAAAGAAGAAATTCTTTTTCCTTAACTGTAAATTATTGCTGATTAACTGATGTTTTGGAGGGCAGATCACAATACACGAAGCTGGAGGACAGATACAGGTATTCCAAATTACATAGAGGATATTTGACTTTTTCAGTGTAAGATCCATTTTTATTTCACCGAATGAACACCAAAAGCAGTATTTTCATGAGTGGCGAAGCCACAAGTGAAAATACCACTTTTGGTGTTCATGAGTGAAATAAAAATTCATCTTACACTGAAAAAGTCAAATTTTCTATTTCTTTTATGCTTGAAAATCACAATAATTCTGTTTAATCCAGAGCGTCAGCCATCACGACAAAAACACAACTTTTTTTCTAGCCGTTTTGCGTCAAATTTGATGCTTCCAGCGTGTTTATTGGGTATGATATCGGTTGTAAACAAAGTTTGCAACTGAAAAATAGCTTCAAATATCATTTTGATAAACTGATCTAAAGAAAAATGCCAAGAAAGAATGCCTACAGGAGACTTGACAGCCTGACGTCGCGTGCAGTAACAATGCTACGTTGGCACTTTAAGTGGCGTCATTAACGTCGTAATGACGTACAAACATGCGTGACGTAATTTCTGTCAAGTCAGATAAGATTTAGTCAATTAATCAACAAAAAACTTGAGGCTATGTCACAAAAATCCTATTTCTGAAACAGTGAAATCGAAAGTGATAATTTTACTGTTTGAAACAGTGAGATTATCAGTTTCGATTTCACCGAGAAATCTCTATAATTCATTGAAAAGTATAAAAGAAAGATTTTTAATCCATGTGGTGCAAATAAAATAAGACAAAAACAAGGATACCATACAGCCGTTAAACCGTTTAACTGCCGGAGACTTGGGCAAATAGATGCTTTTGGATAAGAATATACTCCAGGTTTTAGGACTACGGTAACTCTTTGATTGATCCCCACTACAGAGCCTGAGGATTGCATTTTCATGGTTTTGGTCCAAGGATTTGGTCCAAAGCCCCCACTTTACATATATATTATTCATTAACTGCAGCTCCACCACCATGAATTAATATTTTGTGACCTGCCCTCCAACAACATGAGTTAATCAGCAATAATTTACCATAAAGAAAATTGTTTTGATTCTAACCTTAAGCAGAATCACAATGCAAGGATTTTGCAACATTTCCCAAAGCACTAGTTTGAGGCAGACATTGACAGAAGTAAATGTTTACATCCAATATCATCAAAGCACAAAATTTGCTCACAGCAATGGTTGCCATGTGACTTATCACAAATTTTCACACAATGCCGCTTCCTAAATGCCCAATAAGGGAAACCTTAACTTCATATTAGAATCAGCAATTCACTGGTAAGGAAAAAATATTTCTTAATAAATAACAAACGAAACAAGAAGACATAAAATTTTGTTTCAGACTAATCTCACTTCCTACCACAATAATAAACTTAGAATTATTCCTTTTATCTTTTATACTACAACTGAACTTTACTGGCTGATACTACCTTGGCTGAAACCCTTCATATTTCTTTGACAATGGTCCAGTTGTTCTGTTTATTTAGAACATCACTTAATGAAAACTACTATAGTACTTCAGTCTGGAACTTGCCTTCCAAACCTTACAAACCTTCCAAATAATTTCTATACATAATAAGAATCTTTAATGGCTCAAACTTAACTGTTCACAGCAGTGCCAAGCTCTGGTACCGTATTTAAGAATTAACATTTGATTTTTCAGCATTCGTTGTGTGATGAAGCCAGTGGGTCGAGCTGAAATTCCATGAAGCACAAAGCGCTTCTTGTAGAATTTTAGCAACAACCACTTTCTTCTTTACATGATGAACACTAAAAAATCCAATTTTAATTCTTATTGTTATGAATATGGTGTTTAAGTTGGTGTAAATATTTTCTTTTACCATGATTTTGCAGTTTTTAGATGTTTACTAGGTTTGAAATAAACAAGTTGTTTACATTGTACTTTAGAACATTCTGGAATAACTATTTTTAGTACTGAGAAAATATTAGACCTTTCTGTTGTAAACATTAAGAATCTTCTGGTATGAAATTATGTCAGAATTGAGTACTTTTTGGTAAGATCTATTTTTGGTTAGTTCCGGAATGTTCCTAGATATTATATAAAGAGGACAGATTTTCATTTAGATGATCTTTGTATGAAAACTTTCACCAGTCTTGTGATACTGTGACATTTATGGAATCTCGATTTCTATTCTATTCTATTCCATTCTTATTATAGATTACGTCGTTTCCAAGTAACTTTACTAACGTCATGCTTTGAGTACTGTTCTAACGTAATGGCTGATTAAACTTAAAGATATGAATTTTACTTATTAGTTAAGCGACATAACATTGGCGACGAGGAAAAAGGACATATTGTTTTAGAATATAGCTGACTTCTATGTTTAGAGTAGGTAAATTCCTCAGATGGCTGAAGGTGGAAGAAATCTGAGGATAAATCCGTTTATTGTGGATGAAGACCACTTAGCAACGGGAGAAAAATGGGACGAATGGCTGGAGGAACTCGAAAGAGAAATGCGATTCTTCCGCATTAGCGAAGCAGCAGACAAGAAAGATGCTATGCTAATATACGGCGGGGCAGAAATAAGACGACTGGGGAAAAGTCTGCAAGATCCTAGGGAAGGCGATGTCTACACAAAGCTCAAAGATAAGTTAACAGATTATTTTTCGCCTAAGAAAAACGTACATTATGCTAGATATCTGTTTCTGAAAATGAGGCCACTACCTGGAGAAAATACCGTATCATATGCCGCGCGTCTGCGAGAGAAATCAGTCAACTGTGCTTTCCCTGACCCAGACGACAGAATATTGGAACAGATTATTCAAACAACGGATAACGCTGAACTTGTTCGCAAAGCCTTACATAAGAAATGGTCATTAGAGCAAACGCTGACGGAAATGCAGGTATTGGAAGATACATCGATGCAGATTGATGCTATGGGTCGGCAAGACAATTCTAATATCTCGAAAGTAAGCGGGAAGACAAAGAAAAGGACACGAAATAAATATCAGAATAAGGAATTAACCAAAGATAAGACAAAAACCTGCAAATATTGTGGCAGAACGCACCCAATGCAAAAGGAGCTGTGTCCTGCATACGGTAAAATTTGTAGTAAATGCAAAAAACCGAATCACTTTGCGACAGTTTGTTTATCATCGATACACCCAAGGGAGAAAAGCATGCGGGATGTCAAGAGAGCGACGAACGAGTCAGACACTGACGACACCAATAGTGATGGGGACCTAGACATTGACTTTATAGAAGAGTCGGTGAGACATTTAACTATAGGAAAGGTAAAAGTGAACAGAGTAAGTGACTATGAAAAGACAATACCAATAGTCATCAACGACGTCATCGTTCGCGTGGAGCCTGACAGCGGAGCGGACGTCAATGTTATGGACGAGCACCAATATATGGCTCTGAGACGTAAATCTTACGATAACCTTTGTCTTCAAGACAGCGACACAAAACTGAACACGCTTCAGAATGAACTTCAAGTTTCCGGCGAGTTTAAGGCTACCGCTCGGAACCAGACGAGAGGAACAGAAACAACTTTCGTGGTTGTGAAAGGAAGAATCAACTCTCCGCCATTGCTAGGAAGAAGGGCGCTTCTCGAGCTTGGCATGATGGAGATAAGACCTGATGGATCTCTAAAGGAGGCTAATGAATTGCGAAGAAGGGACAATAAAGCTATCAAGGCGGTTCAGGATTACAAGGCCAAATCTGAAATAGAGAAGATAGTAAGCAACTATGATGAGGTTTTCAGGGGAATAGGGAAAATCTTTGACAAGAAAAACAATGAGGAATTTCTTGTTAAATTTTCTATGAAGGCCGATGCTACACCAGTGGCACAAAAACCACGTCCAGTGCCGTACTACCTCAAGGAACCATTACGGGAATGGCTTGACCAATGTATTAAAGATGACATATTTGAGAAGGTTCAACCAGGCGACATTGTCACATGGTGCTCCCCATTGGTTGTACAGCCAAAACCGAGATACGCCAATGTAGATAAAGAGCATTTAGATCCACACATGATCAGAGCCAGTGTGGATTTGAGAGTGCCTAATAAATTTATGGAAAGAAACAAGATTCTGCAAGCGCCGATCATTGAAGACTTTACATGCAAATTTCATCACTGTAAAGTATTTTCAAAAATGGACTTGAAGCAAGGCTATCATCAGCTTATACTGCATCCAGACTCAAGAACCATTGCTACATTCAGCACACCATGGGGAAATATGAGACCGAAAAGACTCATATTTGGCGCCAAATCCTCTCAAGATTTATTTGACGAAGCAATGTTTCGGATTTTTGGAGACATCCCCAATTGCTTAAACCAGCGAGATGATATTCTAATTGGGGGCGTGAACATCGCCGACCATAATAAAACACTTGAGACCGTCCTTCAACGTGCCAAAGACTTTGGAATCACACTCAATAAAGAGAAATGTCAGTTTGGAGTGGATGAATTGGAGTTCTACGGCTACAGATTCACAAGCGAAGGGCTTAAACCTACGGAAGATAAAGTCAGAGCAGTAAAAGAATGTAGTCATCCAGAATCCAAGGAAGAGGTGCGAAGTTTTCTGGGTATGATAGGATACCTATCAAAGTTTATACCGAGGTACGCAGTATTAACAGCGCCGCTGAGACGATTAACTGGAAAAGATGTACTCTTTACATGGGGCCCTGAGGAAAAAGCTGCCTTTCAGAAGCTAAAACATAGCATCTCTTGCGATGACACCATAGCGTTTTTCAACCCTTGAAAGCCAATCATTGTGCGAACAGAAGCCAGCTTCAACGAAGGCTTGTCAGCGGGCTTGTTCCAAAGGACAAACAAAGGTCTGCAGCCTGTGCATTATATCAGTAGGTCGATGACGCCTGCAGAGAAACGGTATAGCCAAACAGAGAAAGATGCTTTAGCCGTAAAATGGGCGAAATCTCGATTAGGGATATACTTGTTAGGAGCACCCAAATTCAAAATCATCACGTCGCATAAACCTCTAATTCCTATGTTCAACAGGGCCTGCGCTAAATTACCTCCAAGAATTGAAAAATGGATAATGGAGATGCAAGACGTTGATTTTGAGCTTGTATATGAACCGGGTAGAGACGCTGCAGATCCGATGGACTACTTATCGCGACACCCTCTCCCAGAAACGGATGAGGACAACACAGAAAAGACAATTAAAATAATAATTAACAATGAGCACGGGGTCGTCATTAGGAGCATAAAGGAGGCCACTGCAGATGACAACATTCTTCAAGACGTCATTAGAATAATGAAACAGAATGAATGGGAGAAGCACAAGAACAGGCCTGACATAAGACCATACTTCCAGATCAGGCATGAGCTTTACCGAGCAGAGGGCTTGCTCCTCCGCTGCAGGCAGATAGTGATTCCAGAAAGACTACAGAAACACGTGATATCAGCTGCCCATAGCATGGGGCATTTCGGTATGACAAGAACGAAACAAATGCTTCGAGCAAAATACTGGTTCCCGAGGCTCAACAGCATGGTAGAAAACGCTATATCCAAATGCTACCAGTGTCAGATTTCAACTGTGGAGCACAAACAGGAGCCGGTAAAACCATCAGAAATACCAGCAACCGCTTGGCACACCGTTTCTGTTGACTTCGGAGGGCCATATCCAGATGGTCACTACAATCTTGTAGTAATCGACAAGAGAACCAGATTTCCAGTTGCTGAACAGACCACCTCGACTTCATGTAGAATCACTTGTGACAGGCTGAGGAAAATCTTCGCAACGCATGGAATACCTGAAAGGCTAGAGAGTGATAACGGACCACCATTTAATTCCAGCGACTTCAGCCAGTTTGCGGAAGAAATGGGGTTTAAACATCATAGGGTAACACCAGAACATCCACGAGCGAACGGAGAAGCTGAGAGCTTCATGAAAGTGCTGAACAAGACTGAACAGATAGCACACAGTGAGGGCAGATCCAGCAACGCTGCAATACAGTATATGCTAATGGGTTATAGGTCAACGCCGCATCCAGCCACTGGATATTCTCCCTACGAGGCCCTTATGAGAAGAGCTGTGAGAACGAAACTAGACTATAAAAGTTTTGACCTGGACACAAACTACCAGAAAATGGACCAAGCAATTACAAATCGCGACAACAAGTACAAAAAGAAATGGTCTAGCCAGCATAGACACCCAAAATGCAAGAAGCAAAATTTCAGGCTAGGAGACAAAGTTCTCTTGAAGAAGAAAAAGGTAAACAAATGGTCCATGGCACACGAAAAGGAGCATTACGAAATTATTGGAATACATGGATCAACCATCGAAGCAAAAAGGACATCAGATGGACGCATCACACGCAGGGATGCGTCAAAGTTTAAATTAATACAAGAACCCCGGGGAGATACCTGGAGAGAACTGTTACTGCGCTCACCTGACCGCAGTAAACCTGACAACTTCAACAATGTAGAGGAAAGAGTGCACGAGGGGAGAAATGAACAGAGACAGGAGAACGTGCTTGAGGACTCAATTCATCAGGAGGAAAACCAACTGCAAGACACAGAGTCCATACATGAGGAGAATCATCAGGAGGAACCCAAGAGAAGAGAACTCCCACGACGCACCCAAAGATTACCTTCGAAATTCAAGGATTATATTTTAGACTTTAAAAAGAGATAAACTGGACATTCGCTTTAAACTTTTATTATCCACAGCAGTTTAGATAGTCTTATAGATAACATGCAGTTACGAGCATATTAAAATTTGCGAGATTTCCTTATTAGAAACTAAATCTTTTGAAACATTGGAGAAATGTGATACTGTGACATTTATGGAATCTCGATTTCTATTCTATTCTATTCCATTCTTATTATAGATTACGTCGTTTCCAAGTAACTTTACTAACGTCATGCTTTGAGTACTGTTCTAACGTAATGGCTGATTAAACTTAAAGATATGAATTTTACTTATTAGTTAAGCGACATAACAAGTCTATAGTAAAATAAGTTATACTGGAATTTAAATATATTGGATTTGGAAATATTCATGTGCTCATACATACTTTATCTTCTGGGATCAGAAATTATTAAAGGACTTGTGTTTTAAATTCTGAGGGACATTCAGACTAAAATAAGGTATCGTTAATTACATATTCTCTTGATTAATTAATGACTGTTTTATTTTGATGTACAAGTAAATAAATTTTGTTAAGTTTAAAAACAGGCTTGTTGCTGGTTTACTTCCATCTTTTTGTTACCTCCGCCAGGTCGTAACAAATTGGGGGCTCGTCCGGGATTGAAATTTCTTGTGCATCAAACAATTTTGAATTACAAAAAAAAAGTTTTCACTGTTTGCTATTCAAATAAGTTTAGCCAGCAAAAAGCTATCATGTCTTTTGATCTTGATAAATTCATTGCTGCGCCTTCTCAGGAGCTGCTGAACTTGGCCAAAAAGACAGATTTATTGGATATTGCAGCACATTATGAATTATCTTCAGTCAAAAGGTCCATGTTGAAACATGAAATTAAGAATATTTTGATTCAGTTCTTTGTTGATGAGGAAATTTTTGATTCCTCTGCAACCTCTCACATTCTCGTCACTCAAACTGATTTGCAGATGAGAGAATTAGAAATTCAAAGACAAATTGAAATAGAAAAATTAAGATTGGAGCATGAAGAAAGAGTAAGGATTGAAAAAGCTGAGCGTGAGGAAAGAATTAGGCTTGAAACATTAGAACGAGAAGAAAGGTTGCAGAAACAAACATTAGAACATGAAAAATTAAGGTTAGAAATGGAAGAATGAGAAAAAGAAAAAGAGAGAGAAATGCAAAAAGAAAAATTAGAAAAGGAAGAAAGAATTGAAATAGAAAAGGAAAAATTAAAATTTGAAAAAGAAGAAAAAGAGAGAGAAAGACAATTTCAAATTAGAATGAAAGAAATTGATATACAAGACAAAACTAAATCAAAATCTTTGCCTTTGGACTCAACCAAAGTTTTTGATGTTACTAAACACATCAGACTCGTTCCTCCATTTCAAGAAAAAGAAGTTGATAAATATTTTCTTCACTTTGAAAAAGTAGCTGAAAATTTGAAATGGCCAAAAGAGCATTGGACTTTGCTTCTTCAGAGCGTTATGATCGGCAAGGCTCGCGAAATTTATACTCAACTTTCTCTTGAGCAGAGCTCAGATTATGACAAAGTAAAAGAAGTTATTCTTAAGGCTTATGAGTTGGTCCCTGAGGCTTACAGGCAGAAATTTAGGAACTGTAGAAAAGAAAATGACAAAACTTATGTTGAATTTGCTAGGACAAAAGAGCAGTTATTTGATAGGTGGAGCTCATCAAAGAAAGTGGGCTCTGATCATGGTAAACTTAGACAGCTCATGCTTGTTGAGGAGTTTAAAAGGTGCATTAATTCTGACATTAAATCATTTTTAGATGAAAAGGAAGTCGAAACGTTAGAGGGAGCAGCTCGTTTGGCTGATGATTATGCTTTAACTCATAAGACTTCTTTTGTGCACAAGCCTTTTCCTAAAAAGACCTTTTTCCCTCAGTCAGGTCCAAAATTCAGTCCCAGTAATCCTTCTGGCAATTCCAGTCCCTCATATACTCCAAAACCAAAACCCCCTGGTGAAAACAAAGGTCAAAATCCCTTATCTCAGCCTATTTGTAATTATTGTAAGCAAACGGGACATATAATTTCTGAATGCTTACTTTTAAAGAGGAAGAGAGAAAAACAAGAGGGTCCAAAACCCACAGGTCTTACCTCTTTACGGTCAATGCCACAGTCTTGTGTTCAGGATCAAATTCCTATTCAGGCCAAAATTTCTGAGACTGATTCTGTTATGGAGATTTATGAACCATTCTTATCAGAAGGTTTTGTGTCACTAAATTGTGACTTTGCCCAGTCTACCCCTATTACTATCTTACGAGATACTGGAGCTTCTCAATCCCTTATTTTGGCAGATACCCTGCCATTTTCCGAGAAGACTTCTTCTGGGACAAGTGTCCTTATTCAGGGTGTAGAATGTGGATTTGTTAGTGTACCGCTTCATAACATTTATTTGTCCTCAGACTTAATTTCTGGTCCAGTGGCTGTTGGTATTAGACCTTCATTACCTTTTAAAGGTGTTCACTTATTGTTAGGCAATGACCTAGCAGGAGATAAGGTTGTGGTTAATCCACTTTTGACCAACACACCTTGTGTTGATCAACCACCTGACCCCATTGAGCAGGAAATTCCTGACCTTTACCCCTCGTGTGCTGTCACTAGGGCTATGGCAAAGAAAGCCATATTGAATGATGGGAATCAGGACATTGATTTAACTGATACTTTTATAGGTCAGTCTTTTAATGATGAGATTTCAAAATCTCTTTCACCCAGCCTGTCTGACATGCAGACAGACTTTACTCACACCTCATCTGTGTCCAACCCAGATCACTCTCCTTCATTTTCAAATGACCAAGGTAATGACCTGCTGTCAAGGTCACAGCTTTGCAAAGAACAACACAGTGATCCTGAGATCTCACCTTTATTTGAAAGGGTTTTAGATGAGAATGACATGTCCCAGGTTCCTGTTTGCTATTATGTCAAAAATGACATTTTGATGAGAAAATGGCGTTCTCCTGATGTCTCAGCAGAAGAAGAGTGGACTTTTAACCACCAAATTGTGGTTCCAAGGGTTTATCGCCCTGAAATTTTAAACTTAGCTCACGAAACTCCCTTGTCAGGTCATTTAGGTGTAAACAAGACCTATCACAAGATTCTTGATCATTTCTACTGGCCAGGGTTAAAATCGGATGTTTCTAAACATTGCAAATCTTGCCATACATGTCAAATGGTAGGAAAACCTAATCAAACTATCCCTAAAGCCCATTTGCAGCCAATTCCTGCATTTGAGGAGCCTTTTAGCAGAATAATTATTGATTGTGTAGGTCCTTTACCCAAAACAAAGTCAGGTTGTGAATATCTTTTGACCATAATGTGTGCTTCCACACGTTTCCCAGAAGCCATTCCACTTAGGAATATCAAGACAAAGACCATAGTTAAGGCTCTTGTGAAGTTTTTCACATTTGTAGGTCTCCCTAAATCTATCCAGTCAGATCAAGGATCTAATTTTATGTCAGGAATATTTCAGCAAGTGATGCATGAATTAGGCATTAAGCAATATCGGTCATCAGCATATCATCCTGAAAGTCAAGGTGCCTTAGAACGATTTCATCAAACACTGAAAAACATGATCAGATCTTACTGCTTTGACACTGAAAAGGATTGGGATGAAGGCATTCATTTCCTGTTATTTGCAGCTAGGGAATCCGTACAAGAATCACTTGGTTTCAGCCCATTTGAGCTTGTTTTTGGTCACACAGTTCGTGGACCACTGAAACTTTTGAAAGAGAAATTTCTTTCTGATGATGACAGTTCTTTGAATTTGCTTCAGTATGTTTCTGACTTCAATAACAGATTGTCAAAAGCCTGTGAAGCTGCTCGGTACAATCTCAAATCAGCTCAAAACAAAATGAAATTTCATTATGATGAAAATGCCAGGGAAAGAAATTTTAAACCTGGAGAGAAGGTATTTGCTCTTTTGCCAATTCCTGGCAGACCTCTGCAGGCCAGATATTACGGCCCTTACACTGTTGACAAAAAGCTCAGTGATGTAAATTATATTATCAACACACCTGGGAGGCGCAAGGAAAAACAGTTATGTCATATTAATATGTTGAAAAAGTACATTGATAGGGATAATTCAGTTGTTTCACCAATAAGCGTAGTATATTCTGTCCCTCAAGAGCAATCTGAAATGGACTCTGAGGATATGAACTTTATAAAATCTGATCCCTCATCATCAAAACTCCAGAATTCTGACATCTTAAAGGATCTCGACCAGAAACTGTCACACCTGGATCCAGTCAAGAGACTTGAACTGAAACAGTTAATTCTTGAATATGAGCACTTATTTCCGGACATTCCAACCAGGACTGACAGAAGCTTTCATGATGTTGACATTGATGGCGCAAAGCCTGTGAAGCAACATCCTTATCGAATGAACCCTGTGAAGCAACAGTATCTCAGGGAAGAAATTAAATATTTGCTGGAAAATGATTTTATAGAACCAAGTCAAAGTGACTGGAGTTCTCCTTGTATTCTGGTGCCAAAACCTGATGGAACTTTTCGCATGTGTACAGACTATCGAAAAGTTAATTCTGTGACTAAAACGGATACATTTCCAATCCCACGTATTGATGACTGTATTGATCAAATTGGACAAGCCAAATATGTTACTAAATTTGATCTTCTGAAAGGATTTTGGCAAATTCCTTTGACAAGACAGAGCTAAGGAGATTTCGGCATTTGTTACACCAGATGGATTTTATCAGTATAAGGTTATGCCATTTGGTATGAAAAACTCTCCAGCAACGTTTCAGAGACTTATAAATAGCTTGACATCTGATCTGGGTGGTTGTAAAGCATACATCGACGATGCAATCATCTTCAACGATGAATGGAAACTACATCTACAGACTATCAGGGAATTCTTTCAAAGACTTAGTGATGCAAAATTGACAATTAATTTAGCAAAAAGTGAATTCTGTCACGCAACTTTGACATTTCTAGGACATGTTGTGGGTCAAGGTCAGGTAAAACCTGTAGAAGCTAAAGTGGAGGCTATCTCGGATTTTCCTGTACCTACATGCAGGAGACAACTGATGCGCTTTCTTGGTATGGCAGGATATTATAGGAAGTTCTGTAATAACTTCTCTGTAATTGCAGAACCCTTGACAAATTTGCTATGTAAAGGAAAGAAATATATTTGGAATGAAGACTGTCAAAAGTCCTTTGATAAGCTTAAGGCCATACTTAAGAGTGCTCCAGTTCTCTTAGCACCAGACTTCAACAAAGCATTTAAAATGGCGGTAGATGCTAGTGACGTTGGTGCAGGCAGTGTTTTGGTTCAAGAAGATAATGATGGTGTGGATCACCCTGTTTGTTACTTTTCTAAGAAGTTCAACAAACATCAGAGAAATTACTCTACTATTGAAAAAGAGTGTTTATCTCTCATCCTTGCTCTTCAGCAATTTGAAGTGTACTTATCTTCTTCAGCCACACCAATTGTTGTCTTCAGTGATCACAATCCACTGACCTTCATTCATAAAATGAAGAACAAAAATCAGCGGTTACTCAGGTGGAGTCTCATGTTGCAGGAGTACAATCTTGACATCAGACATATCAGAGGAAAAGATAATATTATCCCGGATGCACTTTCAAGAGCCTAAATTTGGCTATTACTACATGACGTCTGGATTAGTACTGATATATATACAGTGTATATGCATTAAACTTAATTTTGTTTCATAATTGGTCATATGGCAAAAGAAAGCTTTATTTCATAAAACTTTCTTTTCCTTGAAGAGGGGAAGTGTTATGAATATGGTGTTTAAGTTGGTGTAAATATTTTCTTTTACCATGATTTTGCAGTTTTTAGATGTTTACTAGGTTTGAAATAAACAAGTTGTTTACATTGTACTTTAGAACATTCTGGAATAACTATTTTTAGTACTGAGAAAATATTAGACCTTTCTGTTGTAAACATTAAGAATCTTCTGGTATGAAATTATGTCAGAATTGAGTACTTTTTGGTAAGATCTATTTTTGGTTAGTTCCGGAATGTTCCTAGATATTATATAAAGAGGACAGATTTTCATTTAGATCATCTTTGTATGAAAACTTTCACCAGTCTATAGTTAAATAAGTTATACTGAATTTAAATATATTGGATTTGGAAATATTCATGTGCTCATACAGACTTTATTTTCTGGGATCAGAAATTATTAAAGGACTTGTGTTTTAAATTCTGAGGGACATTCAGACTAAAATAAGGTATCTTAAATTACATATTCTCTTGATTAACAAATGACTGTTTTATTTTGATGTACGTGTAAATAAATTGTGTTAAGTTTAAAAACAGGCTTGTTGCTGGTTTACTTCCATCTTTTTTGTTACCTCCGCCAGGTCGTAACATTATATTTACACTTTATTTTAAAAACTTCGAGAGCTGTTTTTGTGGTAATTTAGTGCAGAATATGCAAAATATAGGTCGCAGAAAAGTTAGAAACAATGTGTTTGGCCTAATGGTTAACAGCAGTGGTCATGACATGGCATCAGTGGAACGTTACGAGGATCAATCAAGACGTTCGTTTATCTTAGATGTCGCTTGATGACAACGTCACATGATCAATTGCCTTTCATCGGTGTATGAAGCTATGTAGTTGCTCTAAAGGGTTTACCTATGGGAAGTCTGTGGCACGTGTACACATTTGGCTATGAAACAGGGTTTTCCATTCTCTAGAATCACCCCAAATATCTAAATAAAACAGCCTTATGAAATTTGCCTATAAGATGTCTTTCTCCCTTCAAAAATGCTTCTAAAAAACAGTCCTTTTAGGGATTGTTTTGGAAGGGAAAAAGCTCCATCTTAAAACCAAAGAAATATGGCAAGGTTCAGCCAATGAGGTTGAAGCATAACAGATCTAGAATTTTCAGGGTTTTTTAGAAATATTCTTAAGTCATACTTATCCATTTGATCAAAATATGACTTACATAGACAAAGCACTGCAATCATCTTCTGCAGGAAAACTGGAGATTCACAGTCCCCAAAGAACGGCTGTACAACATAGATGGCAAAACTAAGAGAGACAACTCCAAACAGAGCCGGCTTCAATATAAGTACTGATGTCCACGCAAACAGAAACGATGGTATCTGACCCATAACCCTGTGGAAAGGACCAAAGGCTTCCTGTAGGTAGGCGTACTCCGCACCTGACTTTGTTATCATGGTACCTAACTCTGCGTAAGATAATGCACCTGTAAACAAAAATAGCAATAAGCAGATTCTCTCCCTTCTGTGTGATTTCTGACATATTATGTATTTACTGGTAAACTCAACAGTTTCAATCAAAAAAACGCAAACCCCTCACCATTCAAAGCTATCATGCTTAGTTTTCATTATATAGTCTGTCATATCTGCAGTAATTTAAAGAAAACTAATAAAAACTAATAACAGGTCAAAATCCGATCCTAAACTGCAGAACTTCAAACAAATTAAGAGCCTTTTTCTTCTTTCTTAGTTTTAGAGTACTTAAAAGAATCATTTTTCACTTTCCTTTCATTTAAAGTAAGACATGAAAGCTTGAGATGGTGTATGCTAAAAGCACACCAAGCCATGAAACTTACCACTAAATATGTCAGCATGCCTGTATTGTCAAAGGGTAGTATAGTGATGACTTATTTGTTTGACTTTTGCTTTTCATAAAGTTAGTATGAAGAAGAAAGGAGAAACTGCACTTTTTTATTAAAGATACTTACCAAATTCTATAGTGTTGAAATATCAAACAAATTCAAAGTAATTGCCAAAGAATTTTTCAGATTTTTTCACAGTACATGAAAATATTATGAAGTGCTATTTTGTGAATTAACGTGGAATGTTAGAAGATAACACCCAATTCATTCTGACCAAGAAAAGGTTTCGACCAATGTTAATACTTTCATCTTTTTCATTTTGTTCTTTCTTTTTTTCTGAATGGGATGAATGGGGATAGCAAGTTAAAAGGTGTATGTAGTTCAAGGGGATGAGTGGGGTGAAAATGTTAAAACAGTGTATGTGTCGTGTCATGTATGTCACTCCGCATTTATAGCAAAATCGGGAAAATGGAGGACAGAATGACACATGGCATAATTATTACAGCAATAATATGCTACCTTAAACTTTGGAAAGAATTTCTTTTGTAACACTTTTTCTTCCCAGTGAAAAAGTGAAACAAAGTTTTTGAGACCAGGTTCGCGTAGTCAGCCTGCTCCAAATATGAAACAATGAGATAATCGAACAATTTGTTCTGCTTATCCTTCCCAGTGAATAAACACAACAAACAAATTTGCTTAACAGTTCCTGTTATGCTTTTCCTTCCCAGTGAAAAAGCACAACGAAATTGCAATTTCAGAACTTCAGGCCTGGTCAAACCAAAGATAAACAATAGCCGAAAGAAATTCTCTTCTTCATTTTTCCTTCCCAGTGAATAAATGAAGAAAAAAATTATACTGAAAGCCATCAACGTCTCTCCATTAAAATAACAATAAACAGCTCTATTGACTCTGGAATAAATACAAACTCATAGATTAACACCTGAAATAGGATGATTAATCAACATATACAATAAAGCAATAGTTTTACATCGGCTGCCTCTATTTTGAGCTGTCCCAGAAAATAGGTTTCATGGAGGGCGAACTGGCAAAGCCTCATTTTCTTTCTACTTATGTATATGGCTATATATGTTTACTCCCTGAGAAAGCCAAGAGTGTCTCTCCTAATTTTGGAGGACAATTTGGCTTCAGCTAGACAAGCTCCAATGCATCATATCAAACAATTATGTTGATGTTTTCTTATTATCTTGTTTTTATTTCTTGTTTAAATAATTTCAAACAACCCCGCAAAATAGTAATTTCTTATTCTATGAAATCCCAAGGCACTTACTTTTAAGTACATGTACACTGGCAATAAGTTAAGTTAAAATGTTCATTATCCGGATGATTATGTAATGCCGGGAAATGATTTTCTGCAAATCCTAACCCAGCAATAATGTGTCCTAGGTTTATATTATACTGATATTATGTATTGGAGAATGTCCCTAAATGTTGCAAGTTTCCAGCAAATCAGAAACCCCAAAATGAAACTTCTTCAAAAGAGCGGCCATTTGAAGAGGTTTAATTGGGGAACAGACTTGAACTGAAAATGCAAAAAAGTTACTGTGAATTGGGGGGATAGATCGCTGCTTGTCTCTCCAAATAATTCCAGGAGGGCAAGCTACAATCTA
The DNA here is from genome assembly GCA_963989385.1 of Ctena decussata. Classification (NCBI taxonomy): domain Eukaryota; kingdom Metazoa; phylum Mollusca; class Bivalvia; order Lucinida; family Lucinidae; genus Ctena; species Ctena decussata. Next base: position 60,602,252 of record OZ022503.1, read on the forward strand.
TTAATAGGGGGAAAATAAGGAGGGAAAACCTTATGCTGGTTTGAATCAAAAGTTTGAAGATTTATAGCTTTTGAAGAATAGGAAGATTTGAAAGTGGGAATAAACAGGGAAGAGAGTTCAGATTTCTATTTCTTTTTTTTTTTTTAATTACGCTGGTTGTATTTTACTTTCTATTTCCTTCAGTTTTGTTTGAACAAAATGCAAGTTCCTTTGCCATGCAGTTTAAAGCTTGGCAATAACCTAGTATATAGATATTTGATTTTTTGTAAATTTAATTTACAAAATATAAAATATTTATAGTGCTCTCTGTATTAAAATTCTACTGAACAAAAAAAAAATTTTGAATAAAATTATGCCAAGTGAGCACGTAAGGTCACGGTCACAATAAGAGATATAGAAGTCTGACTCTACATGTAGTAGGGATTTGTTCTAGACTAATTGTTAGCCAGTATTAACTGTAGGTTGCTGCATAACAACAAATTTTGTACTTTTTTTTCTAAATATGTTTTGAGCAATTAGTAATATGAGGAAAATACTCAGCATTTTACAGAAAGCTGACAACCAATACACAATACGTTGCAAATAAACAAACACAACTGTGTAGCAGTTTACTAATTTTCATACCAGTGCTTTTTTAATAATTTAATATTTTTGTACTGAAGAAAAGTAAGATAAATTTACTCAATATTTTCATGGTACATGTAATTTACAGGTAAATAAAGAGTGACCAAACTAAGTAATTTTCAGGAAAAAGGCTCTGAGAATTTAAGCAAAATATTGGTGCCAGAATAATTTTTTGTGACTTTTTGTCTTACAAATTATGTAAAAATAAAATACAAAATATCTACATGCAGCAAAAACAGTGAGACAATGTTCTAATTTTTATATTTATGATAATTAAAACTACAAGTATACTGCTCACTAGTTATCATTCCATGCCTTTTTGATATTATTTTCTTGTTTTTCCTCCTTAAAAATGTTATCAAAATTATTAGAATACCAACAGGTATTTTGAAATTTATAATTTTTATATATGGTAATTATTCACTCGGTATTTGTAGAGAAAACTAACAATTCAAGACAAATCAAAAAGATCTTGCCTGTCAATATATAGGTATATAAAGGCATTCAAATGACCTGGTGCATATATAAGGATATAAAACCGATTACTAAATGGTGTGGCGGGTATATGTATATGGCTATTAGTTGGAAATGTCCAGAAAAAAAAGGCCATTAACAACTACAAGGATACCAATATACAAGTACCATAATCTGAAAGGCAAGATCTTAAAGATTTAAAAACGTAACAAATAGGGATAGAGAAAGTGAGCAAATGAACACCAAATCTTGCTGTTCATCAGCTCACGTTCCCTAACCCAGACATGTACATACTCGCCTTAAACACTTCAAGTAGACCAAGGCTTTTGGAAACAACCTCATATCATATTTGTTTGCTGTGTATGTGTAAAAAATATTTTTGATCCCCATTTATAGCTATTTCCAGACTTTTTTGCTAAAAGATTTTGGAAGATCAAACTGAAAGAAAACTAAAGCTATCCCTCTAGTTGACTTTCTTGATCAAAATTTTTAAATTTTCCCATTAATCCTGAATCTCAACCTTCTATCCCCACCCTTTTTGGAAACAGAACTACTACCAAAATATTCTACTTTATGACTGACAAAAAAATTAGAAACAATTTAAATGATCTACTTTTCCCCTTCTCAGCTGTATCAATGAGCCACTTAAATGCCATGTTGGTCTCTCCATTTGGATTTTTGGAACAGCCCTTTATTCATCAGCATCTCCCTATAAATATATGGTCATGCACTTTCCCATAACCGTGCTATACCAAATATGAGGCGCCTTATACAGTTGAAATCTCTTCATTTCTCTTGAGAATTTCCTCTCCTTCTAAGGGTCAAGGCCATCAATGAAGGTCAAGGTCACCTGTTAAGGGAAGAACACAATACAACAAAACATGTCAAGGGGATAAACTCCCCATTAAAATGAGATGATAAAGAACATAATGAGAACTGTGAACAGAAATGCAAGACATGAACAATGAGAGCAATGATCTGGGAATCATTAAGCATGATAGAAATGTAGAGTGAAAGTAATATTAGAACACTATAAACAATGGTTAGGACAAGTGCATCAATAACAAATCATAGAACAGAACATAGAACATATCAACGCAAGATGTATTACACAATATAATCAACAATTTTGTAATTTCAGTCATGAACAAGATGCTGCTCTAAATTAGAACTAATCAGTATGTCACAGTACTTCTTATTTAAATTAATGATGATTTCAGCATTAACCAATGAGTCCATCTATAATATCTATGGTATGGCAGTGGTATTACATGGCAAAAACAATCGATTTAAAGTACATGTATATATGACCAGTGAATACAAGACATTCATCAGTTAACTGACAATGAAATTAAAAGAGCCTTATCTGACAGCATAGCTCGTCCAAACTGGTGTTGCCCATCATACAGGTAAAGTTTTAAGTCTGTGACCTTGCCCAGAAGGTCACAACAGGGGTATCACTGGCACTGTATTTATAACTTTAGACAAGCATGTCATCCTATTTACAAACTACCCTTAAATATATCTGAGCAATAGCCTTTACCTAAACTAAAACAATATTTTTAAGTTCATGACCTTGGATTTGAGGTCCTGGTGGGGTTGCGGGGCTGATCTCTGGACCAGTATCTAACATCAGCCCAAGTATAAACAAATTCCATCCTGCCATCATAAAATTGCCAAGTCTTTAGAAAATAAAAATTAAAAGCTTTATGGTAAGTTTCTAGGTCCCCTATCTTAAATTCAAGTTCACTGAGTAGGGTAGGAGTATTGTTATGTAAAAACTCAAACAAGTTTCTAACATCAATTCAGCTAAAAATATAAACTAAGTGCATCCAGGCTTAAGAAAGAATAAGTGTTTAGAAAACTTTGACCAAACCCCAAATTCCTATGTCCTTGACCTCCAGGTCACTAAGTAGGAGGAGATGGTACTCTGTAAAACTTTGGACCAATATATCTTACAATAGTTTGAATAAATCTATCTATAAGTTAAGAAGATATGGGCCTTTAAAACTTTAACCAAAACATTCAATGTGGATGCCAACGCTGATGCGAACACACATGCCAGGTAGACTACAGCAGCTCTTCCGGTACTTCGTACAGGCAAGCTAAAAAATTAACAGGTCATCCATTCTTCCCATAGCATGCAGACCTAAAATTTGATACCAAAATCCCAGTAGTAGACAATATGAGAAACAGTTTTCACGCTGTTTATTTGTATTCAGTATTGGTAAACCCCTCCCCTCATGTCAGCAAATTAACACAAACCTTAACTGTATATTTAACATCAATATATCTATCCGCAAATATTAAAATATATATACTCCATATCAATTCTTTACTAGCATGCTATTAGCAAAGAAAAGCAAATTATCCTTCAAGCAAAAAAAGTTCAACCTCATAGACTAACTCCATTAGTCAACAAAGCCAATAAAATATAGATCATATAGTCATGAACTTCTAAAATCAAATTACAATTCAAAACAAAAGTAAAGCAATGAAGACACAACCACACATGGAATGGACCTCTGTGTAAAAGCATAAGTTAGAGAAGAAAGTCAAATATCAGACCAACACATGTTCACATTACTTTAGAATAGGTGAGAATAGGGGTTCATCACACTGTTATTTCTTCTTTTTTTTTACAAATTTACTGTGACGATTCACCCTTCAAGCGCCAAAAAGCAGACAACAAAATTTACGTCTGCAAATATTTTAAAATATGTTTCATCCAAGCTATATCATATTGAAAATTCAAAAACTAGAGGGCAAACAGTGTAGATCTAGATGAGGTGGCTCATTATGAGCCACCTCATCAGGATCTGCACTGTTTGCAAATTCTGCCATTTTCATCAAAGGCACTTTAAGTATTCAGAGCTAGAAGACCTCTACCAGGACCAAACCAAATGTCACATGAATCACAACGGAAGCAAGGGCAATCAAGGGTTAGCACTCCCCTGGGGTAATTTATTACTGACCATTTCAAGATGGTGCCCCCATTGTGGTTTATCTGGTGTTGTTTGCTGTGTCTGCTTGGATGTAGTCTTCTAGCAATGTGGTCCCCTGCACTTTGAGCAGCTGTATAGCTGCCCACTTTGCTTTCTGTTTTGTTTTTTAAGGTAAAATAGAAAAGAAGTAAAAGTGGATATTTAAGTATTTTTATGGTGTTTGGTGTCTGTCATTGTCATGTCACTCATGGAAGAAGCTAGGGCAAGGTTTGGCACTCCATAAAATCAGTTAAAGCCTGCAGTAATTTATTACTGGCCATTTCAAGGACATGCTTCCACTTCCATTTTAGTTTATCTATGTTGGTGTTTGCTGTGTCCACTTATCTGTAGTCTTTGAGCATTGGGTTGTGCTGTTTTGATCTCTTTCATTCTGATTAAGTCTGACATATATATCCCAGTATTAGATAATAGGTAAAAATATGTTTTGTGGGCATAATATATTTTATGATTAAGGATAAGTCTATGAAGGAATCAGTCCAAAATTATTTCCCTTGATTGGTTGAACACTTTCAGGATATACTTTCGCACAAACAGTTCCCTGGTTCATTGGTTTCTAAGAAGGCCAGTTTGATTGAATATCCTGCTTGCTATAGCAAACTGAAAAGAGCCTTGGATATGCTTCTTGAAAATGTATAATGAGTTCAGAATCCCCAGCACTGGAGGTAACTAGAGGAACCGAATCACATCCTTCAAAGGTGCCCCTACAACGGCAGATTGTCTCATAAGTTGACAGGTCATTGTTTACCGGAGAAACAGCAAAAAAGTAGCAGGTTTTGCCCTGTTAAAACTGTTTGAAAATGGTTTGTCATGCCTCAGAGACTTGAGGAAAAGATGGTTCAAAGTGCCTGGAGTGTTGTGAAAAAAAGTTTCCTGGAAGGATGGATAATTAAACTGTATAGTAAAAGAGAAACAGCAAAAAAGTAGCAGGTTTTGCCCTGTTATAACTGTTTGAATATGGTTTGCCATGCCTCAGAGACTTGAGAAAAAGATAGTTCATTCAAAGTGCCTGGAGTGTTATGAGTGTTTCCTGGAAGGATGGATAATTAAACTGTATAGTAAAACTAACTGTGGTCTCATGCCCTGATAGGAATCAGTCCACAATTATTTCCCTTGATTGGTTGAACCCTTTCAGGATATACTTTTGCACAAATAGTTCCCTGGTTCATTGGTTTCTAAGAAGGCCAGTTTGATTAAATATCCTGCTTGCTATAGCAAACTGAAAAGAGCCTTGGATATGCTTCTTGAAAATGTATAATTAGTTCAGAATCCCCAGCACTGGAGGTAACTAGAGAAACCGAATCACACCCTTCATAGGTCTCCCTACAGGGCAGAATGTCTCATATGTCGACGGGTCATTGTTTTAATCGCAGAAACAGTGAAAAAAAAGTAGCAGGGGTTGCCCTGTTAAAACTGTTTGGAAATGGTTTGTCATACCTCAGAGACTTGAGTAAAAGAAAGTTCAAAGTGCCTGGAGTGTTGTGAAAAAAGTTTCCTGGAAGGATGGATAATTAAACTGTATAGTAAAACTAACTGTGGTCTCATGCCTGATCACCTGAGAAAGAGCTGTTCATTTTGCTGGTAAATGAGCCAGAACCCACATTTCCTATACTACTTACTTTTTCATGTGCAGTCTCTTTTAGTATATTTGAGATGTCTCTGATAATCAGAACTGAAAATCTGCCACACACAACTAACACTTAAAGACTGACAAACTTCTACATATAAACTGAGCATGCCAAGAACAGTTCATCTTATACAATTTGAATGAACTTTTATAAAATAATTGTCACAACTATTCTAAAAATGGAACAGTTTGGTTTTACAATGCAATAATGTGTCCAAAAGATGCTGATAGAATGGCAAACAGTGTAGACCCTGATCTGAGTCTGCACTGTTTGCTCAGACCTGTCTGTCCCAGTACTTATATCATTCTTATCGGACCCTTGTTCATCATATAAATGCCAAAAGAATGGAAGATTTTTCTTGGCCAAATGATAAATATTTCATTTCAAAACTTCTTTTCCATCAGTTGTGGCGCTAAGAAAATTTAGAGTGCATACTAAAAGTCTTGGAGATAAAGGGAAAAAAAGAAGGATATAAAATTAAGATTTTATGAAGAAATAATCAAAGCAAAACTAGATACTGATTTCAACAAGATACAAGCAAATTAACTGTTTAAGGGTTAAAGAATTGGAGAAAATAAGATTTAATCTTTTTCATTGAAAGTATTGAAAGTATTTTAAAAAACATATTTATTAATCAGATTATTACAGAAACTAGAAAACAAAATCCTTTGTAAATTATCATATCTATTTTTTATTTTTATTTTCTTTTCTGTTTCAGTTTGATAAATTATTATATCCAAATTCAATATTAAACTTGTCTCTGAAATTTTGTTGTCATTCATAAAATTCATCTAAAACTGAAACTGAAATACAGACAGTGCTAACTTTGCGCTGACTGTATTTTGATTTCAGTTTAAGATGGGTAAAAACAGAATCAGACAAGAGGGCCATGGTGGCCCTGAATCGCTCACCTGAGCATTATAATCAGTTCACTGGCTCTGGTGAAGATTTATAAGAGTTTTTACCATACTAACATTTGACCTAGTTTTTGACCCAACATGACCCAGTTTCAAACTTGGCCTGGATATTGTAAGAATAAACATTCTGACACAGTTTCATTGAGATTGGATCAAAACTGTGCCCTCTGGAGCGTATACAAGGTCGTTCTTATATTTGACCTAGTGACCAAGTTTTTGACCCGACACGACCCGGTTTCAAACTTTACCTAGATTTCATTAAGATAAACATTCTGACAGAGTTTCATGAAGATTGGATCAAAACTGCGCCCTCTAGGGTGTACACAAAGTTTTTCTAAGATTTGACCTTGAGCCGACGTGACTCAGTTTCATAGGGGGCTTAGATATACGGACAATAAACATTTTGACATAGTTTCATGAAGATTGGATCAAAACTATGCCTTCTAGTGCTTACACAACATTTTTCTAAGATTTGACCTAGTGACCTTGTTTTTTACCCGACATGACCTACTTTCAAACTTGGCCGAGAGTTTATGAAGATAAACATTCTGACAAAAATTCATAAAGATTAGATCCAAACTGTGTCCTCTAGAGCGTACACAAGGTTTTTCTATGATTTGACCTAGTGACCTAGTTTTTGACCCGACATGACCCAGTTACAAACATGTCCTACATATTATGAGGATAAACATTCTGACAAAGTTTCATGAACTTTGGATCAATACTGTGCCTTCTAGAGCGTACACAAGGCTTTTCTAAGATTTGACCTAGTGACCTAGTTTTTGACCCAACAAGACCCAGTTTCGAACTTGGCCTAGAGTTTATGGAGATAAACATTCTGACAATGTTTCATAAAGATTGGATCAAAACTGTGTCCTCTAGAGCGTACACAAGGTTTTTCTATGATTTGACCTAGTGACCTAGTTTAAGATCCGACGTGACCCAGTATTGAACTTGTTCTAGATATTATGAGGATAAACATTCTGACAAAGTTTCATGAACTTTGGATGAAAACTGTGCCTTCTAGAGCGTACACAAGGTTTTTCTAAGATTTGACCTACTGACCTAGTTTTTGACCCGACATGACCTAGTTTCAAATTTGGCCTAGATTTTATGGAGATAAACATTCTGATTAAGTTTCATGAACTTTGGATCAAAACTGTTATCTCTAGAGCATACACAAGGTTTTTTCTATGATTTGACCTAGTGACCTTGTTTTTGACCCGACATGACCTACTTTCAAACTTGGCCAAGAGTTTATGGAAGTAAACATTCTGACAAAGTTTCATAAAGATTAGATCAAAATTGTGTCCTCTAGAGCGTACACAAGGTTTTTCTATGATTTGACCTAGTGACCTAGTTTTTGACCCGACATGACCCAGTTTCAAACTTGTCCTACATATTATGAGGATAAACATTCTGACAAAGTTTCATGAACTTTGGATCAAAACTGTGCCTTCTAGAGCGTACACAAGGCTTTTCTAAGATTTGACCTTATGACCTAGTTTTTAACCCAACAAGACCCAGTTTCGAACTTGGCCTAGAGTTTATAGAGATAAACATTCTGACAATGTTTCATAAAGATTGGATCAAAACTGTGTCCTCTAGAGCATACACAAGGTTTTAATATGATTTGACTTAGTGACCTAATTTTTGACCCGACGTGACCCAGTTTCAAACTTATCCTAGATATTATAGGGAACTTTGGATGAACTTTGGATGAAAACTGTGCCCTCTAGAGCGTACACAAGGTTTTTCTAAGATTTGACCTAGTGACCTAGTTTTTGATCCGACATGACCCAGTTTCGAACTTGGCCTAGATTTTATGGAGATAAACATTCTGACAAAGTTTCATAAAGATTGGATCGAAACTTTGCCCTCTAGAGTGTACACAAGCAAAAGTTGACGGACGTCCGGATGGACGTCCACACGTACGACGGACGACGGACATCACGGTATCCCAAAAGCTCACCCTGAGCACTTCGTGCTCAGGTGAGCTAAAAAACAGATTGCAGTATGCCTTTTCTCACTGGGAACTGCTTTGCAAGTAAGTTGGTTTATTACCTATATTTTGCTTTACACATTTGTTTTCATAAGTTTCTGCAATCTCAGGAAACTGGAGAGAATTATGATAGTGTGGTAACCATGTGCTGGATGCTAAAAGACAATATTTTTTAAATAGAACATGTTGTTGTTTTTTTAAACAGACTTGTTCTTAAAGAAACATGTCATATGATAAGACACTTCCATGATGAATCTAAATTATTTGGATTGTTTTGGAAGGTACAAAACCCCACCTTATAGCAGAATTAACACATTTGATTTACATGTTTGTGGTCATTTTGGAGGGAAAAAAATATGGTTAATATGCACAGCCCAAGTAAATAGTGTATACCTAAACTGGAAGGCTCCTTAGGAGCAGTCTGAGCAGGTTTTGCACCAATTTTTGACAACAGATCGAAAGGACAAACATGTCCAAGTTCGAAGATATACAAATTACATAAATAATATGTATGGAAATCAGTAAGCACAATAATTACCACACCCAATGCGTTATCCAGCATCCCAGGACTATGGTATTCATTCGGTTATAAGATGGAGTTTTTCCATTCCAAAACAATCTCAAAGATCTAGATCTATCTTGTAAGACAGATCTAGATCTTTGGAATTGTTTTGGATGATCTCAAAGATCTAGATCTTTGGGATTGTTTTGGAAGAGAGAAAAATATTTTATAGCTCAATTAAACAAATCTGATTTATGTATTTGCGGTAATTTTGTAATCCGCCATCTTATTACTGAATAAATATGGCAGGACCAGATTCATAATAATTTAGGACCAATATCAAAATCATAAAATAGTTTTTTTTCTTTTAAAGCCATCTACCACCTAGCCATACCATATATTAAGATATTCAAGACAATTTCAATCCAGCTACATAAGAAAACATGCAGTTGTTAACTAATATTACATAAGCCAAAAATTTGGTGGGAAAATTTTCATTTTTCTAGTTTTTTTTCAAAATTTCTGCACATAACATCTGTTATGGGATCTCACTGAAGTTGCCTCAATGATTGCACCAAATCTATTTGAGACAATTTTAATGTGACCTAATTATATGTCTTGTGAAAAAATTAAAAAAATCAAAAATATTTCCAGCAAATTTTTTGGTATTCAAAAACTCTGCATATATTACATATCCTCTTTTGGCCTCATACAGTTAACTTTAAGTCTCAGTGGTATAAATTCACTCATTCATTAATTTCTTATAAAAATATTCTTCATACAGATCAAATTATGCACTTTTGACATGTCATACAAATATTGTATACTCACCTCCAGATCCAACATTTATTAGAAACATGATTAGATACCAAGAATCATATTAGTTTAAAAGTACAATATTAGCTCTTTTCTTAATTGCAAAGTATATTTATAAGCTTAAGAAGAATATTACCGTCCTTGAATCTAACAGTTGAAGAGAAAGGCTACAAGAACGTATACATACCAAATAGGGCCAGCAATCCACATGCAAACCATACAATCAAACTCAGGCCCACCGACCCACTACTCATCAACACACCCTTTGGCGTAACAAATATACCAGAGCCTGAAAATATATATAAAGGTGAATTAAATTAACCATTCAATGTCATGTTCTCTATTTATGGACAGACACATGGTGCTGGGTGTGTGCAACTATGGATACCTTCCCCTGAGCCATCTGGCAAACATCATTAAGAGAACTGAAACAGAACATACATATTCTCATCACAAATGTAATCTAGACCAGGTAAAGGAAATTTTGTTCTCTATAGTTTAGTTACTTGCTTTTCTGTTTCTTGATGAGAAAGAAAAAAACATTCAGTATACTTTACTTTGTTAAGACTTTAGTGCTTTTTTCTTTTCCATGTTTTTATTTTTGTTTGTTTGTTTGTATTCTATTTCTTGATGAGAAAGGGCATTTCTATTTGTTACATGTTATTGTTTACATTTTTTTCTTGGTAGGAAAGGAATAACTATTCACTGTACTTTAATTACCCTGGTTTCTCTTTTGTTTCTTGGTGAGTTGGTGAGAAAGGAATACTCGTGAGCAAATTTTTCTTGGTGGGAAAGGAATATTTATTCACTGTACTTCTTTTTGTTTCTTGATGAGTTGGTGAGAAAGGAATACTCGTAATTGTTCACTACACTTCTCTTCTTATTTTTTTTTGTTTCTTTGTGGAGAAGGAAAACTTTATTCACTATACTTGCTTGTTTCTTTTTTAGTGGGAGAGAAAGAGCTCCTCACTGTACTTTACCAGTTGTTTTTTTTTACTTGGCAGAGAAAAAAAAGTCAACTGTTTCTGCATCACTGACACTATGAGACCTGTCACCAGACCCAATGACCTTTTTACACAATATGACATTTGAAGTGAATCAATGGGTACACCTCCATATTTTTTCTGCTATCTTTACAAAGGGAAACAACTTTTGTGATGTCCTATTTGCTTCCATGAATTACATAGCCCTTCCAAAATGGGGTCTATACTCTTAAAAGGAAAGAATTGATCCTAGGGAGCAAATTCTTCCCATCAAGAGTTGACCCCCATTTAGAAAGGAGGTAAAAATGAAAATGGCAGAATTACTTCCCCTGAAAGTGTACCCATTCTCTTAAAGAATGTAAAACTTTTAATATTGTTGCAGATGCCAACATTGATGCCCAAAGTGCCGAGGTTGATACAACAACTCTTCCTGTGCTTTGTTTAAGCAAGCCAAAAAGTGCTCCTAATTTTTTTTGCACATAATTCAGTTCCAAGAATCTGACATCCCAAGGCAACAAGAAATTAAGATGTCCATTAAACCAAATACAATCAGACAACATATTGATTCTAAGATCAGAAAGCTATCTTTGTTAAGAGGAGCTCCAGTAGCTAAGTGGGTTAAGCACTGGCCTGCTGAGCTTGCAGTCCTGTTCAATTCCCACAGAAGGTGAAAGTTTTTTCAACAGTGAACAGAGTTCCATTGCGCACAGCTTTTTATCATCACCCTCTCATCGGCTTGATATGGCTGAAATACTGTTGAAAAGGATGTAAAATTGCATGTCATTCATCCATCCATAGTTCACTGTATTTATTCAGGTACAAGACTGGAGTTTCCCCGCCAAAATTATCAACAATATGTAAACCAGCCTTGTGTAATTCTGCAATAAATGAATAACTTTTGGTTTACAGCCTTTTCAACAGTATTTCGATCATATGGAGCTAATGAAATGGTGCCAGTGAAAGGATGTGTGCAATGGAATCCTGTCTAGAGTTGGAAACAATTCCGCCTCACAGGGAAGCAGGAATGGCAATAAAACTTCTGACAACCAACTACGGAAACCCGGAAGGGACATTTCCTTTAATTTAACAAGAAAATTAGAGCAGAAATCAAAATAAAAAATATTTCCTTTAAACAACTTATTATATTGTTTAAACGACATATTTCAGAACAGAATTTGAAACAAGAAAATTAGAACGGAAAGCAAAACAACAAATATCTCATTTAAACAACTTATTATATCGTAAAAACGATATAATGAGTTGTTTAAATGACATATTTGTTGTTTTGATTTCCTTTCTAAGTTTCTTAATATCGAAAACAGAAAGTAGATATTATTTTGTTTAAACAACATATTTGTTGTTTCAATTTCTTTTCTTCTTTCTGGTTTTCTTGTTTTACTTTCCATTCTATTTTATATCATTCAAACGACATAATACGTTGATTAAACAATACAAGAAGTCGTTTAAATGAGATATTTGTTGTTTTGATTGCGTTCTAATTTTGTTTCAATTTCTATTCTGATAAATATCGGAAAGGAAATGTCCCATCCGGGGTTCTGTAACAAACAGATATGGTAAGCCTGCTCTGAACAATCTGATCAACATCTGTTCATAATGAGCAACCTAATCTGGATCTACACTGTTTGCAATTCAACTACTTTTATATTTAGAGCTTTTTAGGGTTAAAGGCTAGACTGATATTTATCTTTTCCTTTGGCCTTAATCTCGTTCATAACTTTCAGTCTCCACTTTCAATTATTTCCACAAAATTCAATTTCACCAAGTTTAATTAAAATGTATTGATTATATATCACTTAAGAAATAAACAAGAACTGACTGAGACAGATGACACGATTTCAAGCCCTCCACACAGCAAAAACTTAACTTTTACCAATAAACTTAGGGAGCCCTGGTAGCTCAGTGGGTTACACACTGGCATGCTAAGTTAGTGGTCTGGGTTTGATTCTGGCTTGAGGTGGAAACCTTTTCAAATGTAAAAGGAGTTCTATTGCACACAGCTTTTTATTATCACCCTCCCATCATCCTGATATGACTGAAATACTGTTGAAAAGGACCTAAAATAGCAAGTGATTCTGAAAAATTTTACAGTTTGGTTATGAGTCTAAAGAACAAACATGTAGATGGAATGGCAAACAGTGCAGACCCTCACCAGACTGCTCCTTCGAGCAGTCTGATCTGGGTCTGCACTGTTTGCTCACATCTATCTGTTCCATTATTTAGAATTTTTACAGTACCATATTACTGCTGAAGATGACAACTTATTATGTATGGCATGAAAAGTAATAGTAAAAGATCAAAGTAATCAAACAAAACAGATATTGGTATTTTGTGTTCACACCAAAAGATAGTAATGTTGGTATTTTTAGGATTACCAGCATCCCTCCAAGATTGTTTTCTGGTATTTCAGGAGATGCCAACTTATTTTTGCCAAATCAGCGATAATAATAAGAAAGTGCTTATCCTCCAGCTATTCAGGTCTTTTGTACATTATGCAGAACTGTAAAGATCCCAAGGAGGCAGCATCTGACGAGAATTTCAGAATTTTACAAAGCCGTTTTGAAACTCATGGAGCGGAGTCTTGGTAAGGCATGGAGGAAAGGAGCTGAGAAGTGGAGCTGAGAAGTGGATCTGTGAAGTGGAGTCTGAAGGCTTGATCTACAGTGAACTGGTCAAAAGACTTATAAATTCATTGATTTTATTTTCACTACATCAATTTTTTATGATTTATTATGGTTTATAGTACCAGCAGCAAAAAAAGATCTCTGGTAAACTACACAAAATGATTTTCAAATCTGATTCATTTCTATCTAATGTTTATATACTTATTTAAATAAACCAAAACAGAAAATCTTATCAAATTCTATTCTTATAGGTAGAGAACTATGCGGTGCATTTGTGTCAAGATTATGCAAAAGTTACAGCTTAAATCGGAGAAAGTTAATAAATTGTAAAGAGTTTATTTTGGTCCATGTTCAAACATGCTCTGTGTCCCACAGGTGCAAACATTAATCAGTTTTCAAAGCAGAAAACTGCTAGTCTTTTTTTCTGTGGCATACTTATGTGACATGAATTAATATGCCAGCCATGCAGTCAATTAGAGCAGTAAAAATATTACTTTCTAGAAGTTATAATTAGAGCAGGTGTGATAGTACTTATGACGTAAATCACTGGTTCCAATAGGTGCAGACAGGTAAAAATATAATTATAACCTGATTCAATTATTTGTAAAAGGGCGATGTTGGAGTGTCAGCTTGGATCATATTGCAGTCAGCAAAAGGCATCTGAATCTTTTTTTAAGTTCTTTGATTTATTCCATTTATTTTTGTTGTTTTTTTGTTTTGTTTTCGTTTGCCTTTTTTGAGCACTAGGTTAAAAACAATGAGTGTGTGTGTGTATTTCAATTCTCGTAATGACGATACCTCATGCACCTCAGTGGAATGTATCCATAGCCGCAGTAATGGGGTGCCGTTCGTCCATCCATTAAAAACAAGGAGCAAATACACTAAACCTATTTATACCTAGTCAGTAGTAGAATCTTCTATCTGTATAAATTGGATGTGTCCCTCTCATTTGAGGGTTGTCCAGTGTAAGTGTATTTTTCTACATTTCTAAAGAATCTGCAGTTGATTTTATGCAAAAAGTGTTCTCTGGCCTTGTATGGGCCTGCACTATTTGCCAAAGTCCTTAAAATGGGACAGTAAGCATTACTGGGTTAGTGTGACTTTCAAGAGGAGCCAAAAAATTCGAATTAATAATCAGTCATGGAAGCTTATCTTATGACTATCAAGAATGATGTAAGATTGACTTAGACAGTCATACTGACATACAGACCCAATTTCAGGAATCAATCATTCAAGAAATGAGCCCCGGCAAAAGAAAACTGACAAAGTGGTTGTGCACCCAGCCCAGACTCAGATCAGCCTTGGCATCTGCTCAGTCTGATCCGACTCTTTGCTAAGCTCTCAAAGGGTAGCTATGGGTCTAAGCTACCTCCATGTGGACAGGGAAGACTCTGATCAGACTGAGTGGAAGCCCAGGCTGATCTGAGTCTTTGCTGGTCGTACAACCACTTTGTTGGTTTTCTGGTGTTGTGGCTCATATATCAATACCTGTAGTCAGAAATAGATTGTCTTTTATATTTTGTACAATAAATCATACCATCTGACAAACTTATTGACCATGAACTGGAAGTTAGTTTTGCACAATGTTATCTTTGTACAATGGTATCATTATTATTTCAAAGATTCAGTACAGTGCATTTTATGTGCATTCCTACTATCAGGGGGTGCAGCTACCACGTAATTTCTGATACCAATATTTGAGTTTGTCAGGGCAATAAGGTATCTTAAAGCACTGACAACGTGCACGTAAGCACCCAGTTCCAAAATGACCTTGAAAAGGTATGTATATCAACTGTTCAACTTTTGACAACAATTTTGTTTCAAATTTATTTTGCTATCCAATAGGTACACAAATTTGAAACAACATCTCATTAATGTCAATGCAAAGCCTTGGCATTGTGGAAAATGTTTTTCTTTTTTTTGTGTGTGTGTGTGTGTGTGTGTGTGTGTGTGTGTGTGTGTGTGTGTGGGTTGGGGGTGGGGGCTCAACACTTCTGTTCCAATTAAAGCTTAATTATGAACTCTTGATTACTTGATTTTACACAGAAGAAATTCATCAATGCAAGCCTGTGGTGCACCCAATATGCACTGCAAAAACTGGTCAAGAATGAAAATTTTGCTACACATCATTTAAAATCATCTTCTGGCAAAATGGTTAATTATATCTGTAGCTTTATTTAGATCTGCTGCCCTCTGAAGCTTGCAATCAAGTACTGAATATCACAATTAAGGAAAAGAAAATCCATATATAGTGGATCATGTTTATTAAATTACGCCAGCGCACAGATTTTTTTATGTAACTGTTTAGAATGAAATAGTTCAAGGTGATTCAAGTCCCATTTAAGGCTATTTTGTCCTTGATTCCTCCTTGAGGCATGTCCTTGCTTCCACTCAAAAAATGGCTTCACACAAGAGGGACGTAAATGGTACCTGAACAGTCTAACATATTCTACAGAGAAAGCTGCATGGGATTAAGGTAACTGTGTATTATCAGACTGAAAACCGTTTGCTGGGGAATGTGAAGTACTCCATGAAAAGAAGTTATCATGAGCCTTTCAAGAAACTGAGATGGGTAAAATATGGTGAAAATCAGATGCTTTCTGATACAGTTACAATCATTCATTCTCTTAGCAACTGAAGTTTATCATACTATATTATGCTTTCTGCCAGAGTTATAGCCTAAGTTTATCATACTTCATCAGATGCTTTCTGTCAGAGTTATAGCCCTTTATCAAAAAAGTATGAAAGCAGATAATTATGTCAATGGTGCACTGCTCAGATACTGAAATGTACATACGTCCAGAGATGAGAGACCTTTGAACACAATGACCACCAGCATTTCTATGAAACTGTGTATGTATGAATATGACACAGAGAATAAAAAAACAAAGACTGAAACAGTTTAACTCCATTTTGCACGTACCAACTGCTGTATTGGAAGTTAGACTTTTGAGGGTTCAAATAATAAGAAACAGTTCAGTCTGAATGGATACACCTCCATATTTTTTCTGCCATTTCTAAAAGGGAGCAACTTTTGTGATTTCATGTTTGCATCTCTGCAAGAAACATAAACTTCAAAAACAGAGTCTACTCTTAAAGAAAAGAATCTGCTCCTGGAGGAGCATTTTGTTTTCCTTTGAGAGTTGACCCCTAATGAAAAAGAGCGGCAAGAATTAAATTGACAGGGTTACTCCCCCTAAAAATGTACCTATTCACCTTAATAACACTTTTTAAGAGAACTGACTTTTTGATTATATCCTTGTTTACCAGTAAAGGTCAGGTATACAGACAAGCCAAAACAACCAAAAATATGGTATTGTTTTATGCTGAGTTGAAAAGTTGAAGGACAACTTAGATATAAGAGAAAGCTATATAAATGTCAGGCTAACATTGAAAATAGCAGGAAAGAAATTAATTATCCTACAAAACCATCATATTCATCCAGAAATTAATGAACAGGAATGTATGCTAATCAAGTGCAGTTGCAGCATTACATTAATCAACCTCATTAACAAGCAAAATGTTTTTGTTTTTCTTGTTTTTCTTTTTCTTGCAAGAAAAGATTTATCAGCTTGATGATGTATGTAAGTCAGCTGATAAATCTTTACAATCGGTTTTACCATTTATCTGAATATGCATATGAGCACCATAACCCACAAATGACTAAAAAAACAAATGAGCTGTCTCATCAGGATTTTCACTGTTTGCCCAGTTAATTTTGTTTTAATTCCAAACAACTGACATATAAATGAAACAATGACAATGTCTGAATTTACCCGCTGTCTGAATTTACCTGACTTGACCCTAGTTACTGTCTACTGTACTGTTTACTGTTCAGTAACTGCTGTCAACTGTAACTTTACTGTTTACTATCCTATGCAATTTTGACAGCACATGCACACATGCTTAGTGTCTATTGTATAAGGCAAAGTATATAACATGGAGTGAGGTCTTGGAGTGAGTCATGGAGTGGTGTGTAGAGTGGAGTCTTTGAGTCTAGTTTTAGAACAAGTGCGTGTATGCAAAAATTGTGCCACAAGCTGTGAGTTTTAATAAAGTCATCAGACCATATGGAAAGAATTAACAAACTACATGTATTCAACAGGTAAACATCAACTTAATATTATGATCTTTAAATCTCCATATGATGTAAGCTACCTCTTCCATTAATGTATTCCTAACAATTTCACAAAAAATAAGGATCAATTCAGTGGTTTCTGAAATTTGAGTATTACAGCGATGACTCCACTCCACAGTTTATACTATGCCACTGTATAATGTGTACTGAGGCATGCAGACAGTATTGCTGACACATGCATAAATACTACGTTTACTGTCTACTGTGCACTGCTGAGTGCAAACTGAGTCCAGTCTTGTTTACTCAGCCTTACTGTGAACTGTCAACTGTAACAATGACTTCATGCTAGTGCAAGCACATGTGCAAAGTCATGGCTGCATTAGTCAAAAAACATCAGACAGGAAAAGTTATACATTACATATGGAATTCCATTTAAGCCAATTCTCTTTTTTTTTGCTACAAATTAATGTGTTTGTAGATGTCTGGCAGATAGAAAGTATCAAAGGGAATTAGTGTTGTCCCGATAGTCGCTGAACATCGAAAACTAATCGTTCAGGCTCACGTCGGCGACAATCGATTGTAATTTTGTGACTATCGATTGTAAACAAAGTCATTAGGTCAAAAACGTCGCACAGACCGTTTGGTGAGTTTCAGTTCATTTCTGGTTGTTTCCTGCATTCAAAGGGAAGTTATCCAAACACGACTGTCATGGTGTCCAAATAAGAATCAGAGCCGGACATGGAGCTTTTTCCCTATTCAGGGAAGATCAGATCCCGATTTGGGGTTTATTTTTGCTTCAGAAAGATAAAAGAGGGACCAGCCACAAAATCTAGCCTGGATATGATATCTGTCATATGCATTTTATGCAAAAAAACACGCAAAAAAGGTTGTGTATTGTTACCCCCCACCCACTCTGGATTATATATGAAAACGAAACAAGCGTTTTGAGCAGTAGTTTTGAGACTCTGACCATTACAACCTTTGGCTAAAAGTTTGAGATTGACGTTAATAACAAATATAGACCCTGATTCCAAATAGTCCTTAGCTTTTACTGATTTAAAAAAAAGTACAGATGGCTACACTTTCAATTTTTGGTCATCTATAAGGCCTCTAAGAGGGACAGGTTTAGTGACTTCTTAGTTGTCTCAATGTATACTGCATAAGGACCTATCTGAAAAGGTGAATACTTTGAGAAGAAAGATTTTACCAACAATGGCAACTGTATCTGTCTTTATTGTCAGTCAGTGCTGGCAGAAATAAAAAAATATATATCATATATATATATATACAGTACTTATATGGCCATCTAAGATAGCATTATAGTGCATAGTTATGTTGCCCCGAATGCCCTCATCTGTCACAAGATTCAGCTGCTAGCCAGTATGATCACATTCACTGTCTTCTATCTGCCTATGAAATATGTATGGCACAAAAATTAAGTTGATGCCAAAGGAGTAATGATGTCTAATGCTCTTTTCTGTGCATTATGCTCTTTATTTTGGTGGATAAGTACAGATTTAGACTTTTATGGAGCATTAGCTATCATTATATATTGGTTGACTTGGCTGACAGGATATCTGATTGTACAATCGATAATCAATCGGTTTAACTCTTCCGATAATCGATTGTGATTTTCCAGTCCGATTCCCAACACTAAAGGGAATGACTCACAGTCTGACAGTAGGCATACAGAGAGCCTGTGTCAGCTCTGAAAAGCCCAGAAACATAGCGTGCAAACTGCTACTATACAGTTAAAAGGTGTGCAAATGAGACTTGTTTCATTGGCTTTTTCCATGATTACAGTTTCCTAGACCATTTCTTTATGCCTACAATTGAGAGTTTTTTGCTTAAACATTGCATGCAAAACCACCTCTTTGGAACTCTGTCTGACTGCTATTATTATGGAACAAGGGTTAAGAATACTATTAAGAACACTTCATCTATAGAATACTCCTATTTAAAGCAGGCACAAAGACACATTTTTGCATAACTCATGGACACAATGGAAACACTGCTTTGAGTAACAACATTTTGAAACACTAAATAGCACTATACAGCTCTATGGATACTATTCAAGGAAGACTTTGCAGTCTTGAAAAGATTCTGTGTCAAGCCTGCTGGATCAATACAGTATCAATTTCCTTGCTGCTGAAGCCTCTCATAGTCTATAATAGCCATAATGGTAATTCTTAAGTGGAAACTTGACAATCCTGGAACCGTTTCTTGGAAACAGAACCATATTTATAGTAAATATTCAGACTGAAAAGCCCAAGCACTGTTTGAATTATAGAACATCCCTGCAGCAAGGACAAATAGATTTGCGAGATTTTTAATGATAGAAGAGTTCAATGAAGTCACAATTTAGGGTACATGGGTATACCATAGACTGATTTCAGTCAAAGATGTTAGAAATTCTCTTAGTCATATTTTTTCCTACCATGAAATTTCAGTTCTCTCTGAAAGACTCTGCACTCCACTTTCTTGATGTTGAAAGGCATCAGAGAGGCCAGGAATTGAGATTTGTAATGTGACTTTTTAGCATCTTCGACTGACAAAGACTAGGTATACTGACAAGTTTTTCCACCATTTTTTCAAATGGAGACCACATTTGTGACGTCTGTTTGCATCTCTGGATCCAACATGGAGCCTCCTCTTTAAGGAGGCAAAAATGAAAATGGCATAACTGCTAGCTTCCACTCTGAAAGGATGCCCTAGAAAGAATATTTCTGCACAGATTAACTACTACCAGATGCCACATGGAACTAGTCATAACCATCCACACTGGCTGCAATTTTGCTCTCTTGTCAGAGCACATCAAAGGCCCAGACCAGAAAATCACTGATAGGGCTACAAGGACTAACGCCTATTTCAAGGACAGAAACTTAACTGTATTTTCACAAGGTTTGCATCTCTATGTTTTTTACATTTACTTTTGTTGTTAACATGTACTTTTACACATTGGTAGCAGGATGTAGGATCCTAATTGTTTTTGTTTCTTTCTGGACAAGTGTGGGAGCGGCTGTAGCGTAGTGGATAACACTCCGAACTACCAATCCAGGGGTCGCAAGATCGATCCCCCGCTTCTCTGGTCTTTCGGATGAGACTTTAAACCGAGGTCCCGTCTCCATATGACCTCGCTGTTGGTGGGACGTTAATCCCGAGTTCACTCACTCACTCAATTTTGGACAAGTGTTAACTATGGTATTAATTTTAGGAACATAATTATTCTATCAGACTTTTTTCTGTGACTGCTATTATCATAAACCTCATGTTTATCCATTTCATGTAATTTGTTCTTTTCTGTGATGACAGTTGATTTAGTAAACTTCATAATACAAGAAATGACCCTTCCAAAGTGTCAGAAATAAGATTATTATTAACTTCACATTTTGCCTTTCAGCTAAACACATGCTAGAAATTGGTCAGATGCCACCATGTACCTAGTATGTGGTCCAAATTTACCATATTTCAGAATTTTGTCATGTCAGAAAAGTTATAATATTTCCATAAATTTCTCATATGCCTTTTGAGACAGAAGGTATAATGAAGCAGGTCATGCATTTTTGTTAAGATATGGTATTTATCAACATTGCACTATGGAAATTTGTCATTAATTTAAAAGATTTTGTCAAATATTAATGCTCCTAGTTGAGCTACAGCTTGAGATTAACCCATTTTAGACCAGATACCCATTTTGGTGGCATATGCAAACAGTGAAGACCCAGTTCAGATGCCGCATAACACGGCATCTGATCAGGGTCTTCACTGTTTGCGTACAGGAATTTCTATACAATATGCAATAAAAATGAAAACATTCACCAGAAACCCCTAAAACTAGAGATTGACTCATCCAAATGATAAGGATGGACAAGTCCACTGGTCAAAAAAGGGTTAACCTCATATATAACCAGTGTCTGTGGGTGCAATCGTTAAAAGTAGGTGCTTTAAGCCCAGCCTGCATACAGAATTTGCACATGTCTTTTTCTGAAGTTCCATTTAAGAGTCTGTGTGTGCTCTGACTGACTGCACCATGACATGTGCTGCATGCAAGTTTGAGCATGCACAGTTTGCATATCCATATATCCTGGCTCACATATGAAACAAGACCTGTCCACATACAGAATAGCTTGCCTGACAGCACCTTGCCCAGCACATAAAAAACTATTAACCAAAAACTTTAACATTTTTCTAATGCCGCCACCGCCGCCGCTAACAATGACACAGGGTGTAGTGCAATAGCTCTTCCTGAACTTCATTCAGGCAAGCTAAACAAGAGGGCCATGAGGCCCTGAATCGCTCACCTGAACAATTGGCAAGGTGGCTTTTACTTATCATGTCTGAAATTGTCAAAATATGAGTTCTGGGTCAAAAGTCAAAGAATGACCATCACTACTTGTACTCATAAATCTTCATGTACTCATTAAGACAACCATATATACCATTTTTAGGCCAAAATCTTCAAAACTTTCCATGAAATCTTATGTTCTAGCATTTTCCCATATTTGACCATGCCGCAAAAAAGGTCAAGGTAAACCCAAGGTCACCATTTGAACACTCTTGGTGGTACTCTAGTACTCCATGCTATTTACCAAGTTTCAAGGCCATAGGTGTATTGGTTCTGGAGAAGAAAAATATTAAAGATTTATACCATAAGTGGTAATGGCGGCCAAGTTGGTCATGTGACCTGGACCGTTTGAACAAATTTTTCATTCAATCAACCCCTGGAGGCTCTATATGAAATGTGTTCACAATTGGCCCTTTGGCTTTTGAGGAAATGGTTGAAAATGTCAAAATATGAGCGATCTGGATCAAAGGTAAAAAAATGACCTTGACCTCTTGTACTCATAATTCTTAATGAACTCATTAAGACAACTGTATATACCAATTTTTTAGGCCAAAATCTTCAAAACTTTCCATGAAATCTTATGTTCTACCATTTTCCCATATTTGACCTTGCTGTAAAAGGTCAAGGTCAACACAAGGTTATAATTTGAACAATCTTGATAGTACTCAAGTACCCAATGCTACATACAAAGTCTCAAGGCCATCGGTCAATTGGTTCTGGAGAAGATTTATAAAGGTATTTACCATATATGGGCATGGCGGCCATGTTGGTCATGTGTCCAGGACCGTTAGAAAATTTTTTCATTCCCTCAACCCCTCGAGGCTCTATATGAAATTTGGTTTCAATTGGCCCAGTGGTTTTAGAGCAGATTCTTTGAAATTGTCAAAATTTGAGATTTCTGGGTCAAAGGTCAAAGAATGACCTTGACCTCTTGTACTCACATATCTTCATGTACTCATTAAGATGATTGTATATACCAATTTTTAGGCCAAAATCTTCAAAACTTACCATGAAATCTCATGTGCTAGCATTTTCCGATATTTGACCTTGCCGTAAAAAAGGGCAAGGTCAACCCAGGGTCATAATTTGAACAATCTTGATAGTACTTGAGTACTCAATGCTACATACCAAGTTTCAAGGCCATCGGTCTACTGGTTCTGGAGAAGAAGATTTTTAAAGGTTTTTACCATATATGGGCGTGGTGGCCATGTTGGTCATGTGACCTGGACCGTATGAACAAATTTTCATTCCCTCAACCCCTGGAGGATCTATATGCAATTTAATTACAATTGGCCTAGTTAATTTTGAGGAGATTGTTTGATATTGTCAAAATATGAGAGTTCTGGGTCAAAGGTCAAAGAATGACCTTGACCTCTTGAACTCATAAATCTTCATGTAGTCATTAAGATGACTGTATGTACCAATTTTTAGGCCAAAATATTCAACAGTTTCCAAGATATCTTATGTTGCAGCATTTTGCCATATAAAAGCATAAGGAAGCAAATTTGACCTTACAGTAAAAAAGGTCAAGGTCAACCCAAGGTCATAATTTGAACAATCTTGGTAGTACTCGCGTACCCGATGCTACATACCAAGTTTTAAGGCCATCGCCCTATTGGTTCTTGAGAAGAAGATTTTTTCAGGTTTTTACCATATATGGGCATGGCGGCCATGTTGGTCATGTGACCAGGACGGCTTGTACAACTTTTCGTTCCTAAGGTCCCAGGAGGCTGTATATGAAATTTGGTTACAATCGGCCCAGTGGTTTCAGAGGAGAAGTTGTTTGAAAGTGTGGACGGACGACGGACGGACGGACGGACGGACGACGGACAATGGAGCCTTACCATCCTATAAGCTCCCCCGGAGCCGCTGGCTCAGGTGAGCTAAAAATGTTACATGGCTTAAGTTTTATATTTAGCTTACGGAGAATTGCACAAATGTTACAAATTGCTTTTAAATGAAAACAAACTGCTTTTCAGACACTGCATCAAAGTGCTGGTCTGCGGAAATGCCAAACATGGCATATATGACATTTAACTTATTGGTAAGGAGCCTTGCACAAATACAAATGTAATAAATTCCTTTTAAATGAAAACTAACTGCTTTTTAGGTAGCATGTCAAAATGCTGGTCTATGGAAAGCCAGTCCTTCTGAGAAAATGAAATGGCCATTCTCAAGAAACTGCCTTTCCCTTAGTTTTACCCTTCAACTTTAAGATCAGATTGTATATATATATATATATATATATATATATATATATATATATATATATATATATATATATATATAATATATATATATATATATATATATATATTTGCACTGATTTCTTTTTTTAACAATGTAGGTTCCTCAGAATTCATAGTGTTTTGATGTGTACAGTGAAGACTCAGCTGTGCAGGCTGAGCTGAGTTTTCACAGTACACACACATTTAAAGATACCTTTACTTGGCACATTGCTTACTTAGGAAATTTCCTGCTAGCATGTCTGCTACTCATAAGACAGTCATTTTTCTCTTGTCTAAAAGCTTTTGCTTCAAAGGTTTGACAATAAATCTCTTGACAATAATTGCATTTGTTCAAGGAAAGACCTTGAAGGTCTGAAAAGGACTCAGGTCAATATTTACGTCAATATTCATGGCCATATGAATTAGAAAACACTGCTGTAAACAAAGATGGCATACTCGTACTCGTTTTTCATAAAAATCCACAAATGTATGATAATGGAAAGTGAATGAAAATTTTCATGACAATTTCTACCACTGTATGAATAAGAAAAAGTGGATGAAGGTCTCAAATAGTTGTATATCCATTTTTCACTGTATGAATGGGTTAAAGTAGATGGAGATCTGATACAGTTTTACACCAACTACTTCCACTGCAAGATAAGGGAAAGTGGATGACAGTCTGTTATAGTTTTACACCATTGCTACTGCTGTATGAATCAGGAAAAGTAAATGAAGGCCTGATATAGGTTTATACCAATTGCTACTGATGTATGAATCAGGAAAAGTTTATATTAATTCATATCTATTTCTACTGTTGTATAAAACGCTGGTGAAGGTCTGAAATAGTTCTGAACAGTTTTATAGCAATGTCTCTGTTCTGTGAAGAAGGAAAGGGGATGAGCTGACAGTATGAATCAGGAAAAATGGGTGGTCTACAGTAGTAATTATCAATTCTTGCTGCTGTATAAATAATTATGTAAAAGAGAATATAGGAATGGATGGATGAATGCCTAGAATATAAGTCTAAAATAGTTAAAATCAGTGTTTGCTGCAGCTGTATGATATAAAGTGGATGAAGGTCTAAAGCTATACTCCTCGCCAAAAGTTTAGCATATTTCAGCTCTGTGGTACCTTTGTTACAAATTCTGCAGAAAATTAACAGACTATAACACAACGATATAATTTATGGATTTGGAAAGAAAGAATACTTAAGCGTATGCCTCATGACATTTTTGTCCAAAATTATCAGGTAGAAGAATTTTGGCGGGTTGACATTTTTGTGTAAAATAATAGTTTTTTCATCTTTTATTTTCTGCATATAAGATGTCGTGCCAGGAAAAGAATGTCGCACGTCAGACGTGAGACTACGGAACAAATAAGTTGAAAATAAAATTTAAAGTGCCAGTATCAAAGACCGACAGTTTTCAGTAGGACAAAAATGATAAGAATTCACAGGAAAAATGCAATGTTAATGGTTAAGAATACAAGTATTGACAAGAGTTTCTTTTATGACTGATTTAGAAATGACTGAGACACAATCAATGTAGCAAGTTACGATTTAACGTCGTCTACAGACTATGATAATTTCGTGTGTGAAAAAATAAAACTCATGGTGTTTTGGACACACCTTAAAAAGTGTCAAAAATTGTACTTTAATTACAGTGGTCTTTACTTTTATCGTTGTTTTATCCAAACAGCTGCAAGGTTTTAAAAATTCAGTGTGTAGGTGTTTTCATTGTTCATAACTGCTTCGATAGTATCCATATTCCATAACCACACATTTTTGTACTTACCGTATTCGCCCCATTAACCGCACGGTGCGCTTAACTTTTTCAAAATTGCAACAAAAAGGTGTGGTTAAAAACCTTTCTAATAACCGCACACTCAGAACGAAAAAACAACAAACGAACAGTCGAAATAGTCGGCAATACTGATCGGGGTGTTCGAAGTGTCATGAAAATATTTAGTGTTCGAACTATTTGAATTGCCAATTTCCGGGAGAAAAACGATCTCATGTCAAGTCGCAAATTATATCTCATACCTCTCAGTATTAAATATGTCCTCATCATGCATGTATTTCATTCTCTTTATCCTTCTTCATTATTCCAAATAAAATATTCCGAAAGAAAGGAAAGTATTTCAACACATTTACAATGACCTTTACATGTGATTGTTTAAAAACGTCAGTAAGTTTGTCAGTGCTCTGGCTATTCATTCTTCGCAAGGGGTCTGCTTTAAATTCACGGGCTTCTATTAATAACACACTCATTCTAATTCTGGAAGATGCGGTCCTTTTGATCTTTCCTGTTTCGGTCTGTCCTATATTACGTCCAAGGGTGCAGAAATATTGGCAATGTGTCATGAGAAAGGTACCGTATTACACGTGCAAACAGCAAAGCCTTAGACCAGTCTGCGATCTTAAAACAATTATTTTGCAAACTATCGGCGAATCCTGGAGATTTGTTAGACTGGTCAGTGTTCGCAAATGCACTGTATGATGCGGGTGTTTGCTGATCGAATGTCCTGAGGCCCTTTTGAGGCCCACGGGCCAGGTATGCCAATGATATTAAAGCTATCCTATGGCTACCGCGAACTTTGTTTAAATGCACATACCATACATATGCGCAGGCTGGTCGCTTCGTTCAGTTTGCGCATGCATTCAGACTGATTTTGTCAGGGAACAAGAGTTTGTCGTTATGATAATTTATTTCTTTTGCAACCCGAGTTTCTCATCTGTCATTCATGTATCTTTCCCAACGCACTTTTGCGCACGTGCACATTTTCGCTATATATGACAAGAATTGCTATTGAGAAATGGCGCCTTTTCGCATGTACGAAAGGCAAAGACTCAGTTCAGCCTGCGCACCCCCGCAACCTCATAACTTCGTAAGCTCGATCCTTCTGGGATCAACTTGTACAATCCCATTGTTGATGCAGACAGAGAATACGCTAATCAGACGGCGCAGATGTGTAAGCTGATCCGAGTCGCTGTTCGCACTCGTACACATCATAACACTTCAGCCAACTTCGTAAATATCGGCGAGGATGCCCGATTGACATTTAGACCGATAGAGTTGCTCTCTTCGCACATTGCGTCGGGAACACTGTCGCTGATGAAACAGTAATGGTTAGTTGAACTTGATGCATTTGATTTTGTGAGTTTCAAAAGGAAAAAGCAGTGTGCGCTTATGCATTTTTTCCGGAAATGGCCTTGGTGTGCGGTTATAGGGGCATGTGCGGTAAATGGGGCGATTACGGTATAAGAAGTCCCCTTATCAGTTATTTCTGCTGCTAACTTCACAAATAATTATGCTAAACTTTTGGCGAGGAGTATAGTTTCATATCAGTTTCTGCTGCTCTGAACAGAATGGATAAAAATCTTAAATCATAGTTTTACATTACATCACTCTAATAAGGAAAGGAGGACGAAGGCCTAAAAATTCTAAATTCTAGGTAACTGCAAGGCAAATGAATGATGGTCAAAAACAGCTTCACATCAGTTCCTACAGCTAAATCAAATGTATATCTCTGCTGTACTTCAGATCTTCAAAGAACTTACGATTGCCAGGTATAAAACAAAAACTGAATTGTGTTAGAATTGCTGACAAAGTATTATCTCTTCATGTCTTGCTGATCCAATACCTAGCAACAATCAGTTTAATATAGAACCTCACAGGTATCAATGACAGGTGATGCCCTACAGAAAGTATGAAAGTACTGACAATTGGCACTTTCATTCACCAAGAAATGAATCAAGCCCACACAAAATTCCTAACAAGCAGCATTAATAAAGCAATTTTCCATCTTCTAGAATGCCAAAAACAAAATCAGAAACAAAACAAATGATTAATGTTGCAAGATAATATAGGGATAAAACATGGTTTTTCATGCATTAACCTTTGCAAGGCCCCGAGGAAGATGTTGAAAACTGAGGCTGAAGGCAGAGGTTTTCAAAATCTCCTGTCAGGGACCTTGCACATGTTAACACATTGGAAAAAAATGTTTGATCACTATTACTGCATAAATTCAACCACAATGCTACAAAAATAACGATAATGTTTGGGCACTATTTTTTCGGCCTCATTGCCATTACCTTGCTGATTCCTGCATGCACTATGCATGTCTATAAAAGTCCTCATTTCAGGCTATGATCACGGTTCACAAGTCATAATGATGTTCATCAAAGTTTTCACTCAATGTCATCTGCACTTCCATTTTTACAATATTTGAATTTGTATATCTCTTCAGTACAAGTTTTTTTGTCAATACCTGCAAATGCAATCTTGCCCCTTGATTCTATACTGATGGAGTATTGCCTTGCAGCTTGCATTAGAAAGTAGCAAATTGGGTCATTATAGCACGTGATTCACCTTGTTAATATATGGTTTTGTGTTTGTTAAAACATGCCTGTTAATAGCGTGTGAAACCAATATCTGTGCAATATTGTCCCTTATTTAATCAGAGCATGAGCATTTCAAGCCAAGACAGGCTTCTGACATTTGATTATCTCCCTTGTAAAACTTTATCCCAATTTGATCAAATTTTTCCTGCCTTCCTGGAACTTTAGGAACATCCTGCTGATGATGGCAACAGGAAAATATGAAGCTGGCAAATGTAATTTGAGAATAGTCTGCAGTATGAAACTGGCCAGCAAAGAAACAGATGGTGAGGGTGTGGGTGGGGTATAGGCTCTTTCATTTCACAATGCTGTCAATTTCTGGAGCATGACCAGGTTTATTTTGACTCTAATATGTTCAACGGTTTCCACTGAGAGGTTTAGAACCATTAGACAGGTGTGTATTTATCAATTTACCAGATAGATTAACTGATAAGCTTAATTCTCTCACCCCACCCACACACTTAAAGCTTTTAAACCTACCTTCTGTTGTTCATATAAATGTTTCAGTTTTTTTTCTTAGCTATTAAATTGATCCCCCAGGAAGCAATATTGAAACAAAATCAACCATTAAGTGGTGTTTTCTTAAAGTAAATACAAAACCAGAACTCTAGATAAAAGGGCGTATTTGATGATAACTAAGGATAATTTTTTTTTATTTCTCATCGAAACCATATGTTGTGACCCCTAATCTGAACCGTCTCGTCGAGACGGTTCAGATGAGGGGTCACAACATATGTTTTTATGCAGATTTAACAAAAATTATCCCTAATTATCACCAAATAATCCCTCTTATCTAGAGCTCTGAAAACTCATTAAGCAAATGAAAAAGTATCAAGATTATGCCTCCCTTGAGAAAATGTACCTCACATCACGTTCACCCATACTAATGTGAACAGATACCAGTATTGTAATTGTACAAATGTTTGTGATGTACTTATGTTTGCATTTTTTGCTGTCAACATAAATGCACAAACATTAATATCCGCGAACATGGTGATTTACGAAGGAATAATAGGAAAATTTGATGAATTCGCAAACTTAAATACCCATGAATGTGACAAAAATTGTGATAATGGAAACTTTTGTCCCAGAGAACCTAAATACAATCACAGTAGTCTCCTTGTTAGCCCATGCCAGTCCATTTTAACAGGCATAGTTTAAAACATGGAATGGACAGGAGTGGAATGGAATGCACTGGCAGGGATAATCTCCTCCATTTCTTTCTATGGACTTGGGATGGCACTCTTACAGGAGAGAATTTGCTCCCTCTCAGGGAGCAAATTCTTTCCTGTAAAAGTACCATCCCAGAATTAGGGAGCAAATTGTAGCCAATGGGATGTAGATTATCTCATCCATTTTCCACTCCATTCCAGATTTAAACTATGCCATTTTAACAGTAGGCTTTCACATGCTCAATACCAGTCCAATGAGCAATTAATCCTTTAGACACTCAATGCCAGTCCCACTGGACTGGTATACTGAACATTTAAAGGATTACTCTTAAAACAGACTGGTATGGATGTATATATCATGACTGATGTTGATTGGCTCTGTTTATATTTGAAACTGATGTGGAAACAGCAAAGATTCAGAGCAGCCATCACAACTCAGTCTTTATTCTTCATATCAATGCAATGATCTCATTCAAATCTCATTTGAAAAAATAAAGACTCTTATCAGACTGTGTGGATGTTCATTTCTCATGATGCAATGGCTGTGAAATACTTTTTCCTCTGATTTGAATGGTCTACCGTATTAATAAATAATAAATTACGTCAGCCAAACAAGCGAAGAGGAATTCATGAAAGTTTACATAACATTAATTTCGGAAAAGAGGCAGGGGGGCATTTATTAGAGCAGGAGCATTTATTACGATAAATAAGGTACATTCTGGACAACTAAATATTATTACCTGGAAATTACTTAAAAATTCCCAGGAATGAGAAAACGTCTACTCTTAATATTTTGTCCCATTATTAAGTGTTTTCATGGAAATGTATTTTTGTAATGTATTTTGAGAATAAAGTTAATAAGTTGCCATATGTTACATATCAGAGCTCTAGATAAGAGGGGTATTTGAGGATAATTGAGGGATAATTTTTTATATTTCTCATTGAAACGATATGTTGTTACCCTTCATCTGAACCGCCTCATCAAGACGGTCAGATGAGGGGTCACAATATATGTTTCTATTCTGAATTAACAAAAATTATCCTGAATTATCACCAAATACTCCCTCTTATCTAGTGCTCTGCATATGTTAGGTAAAATGCTTCTGATATATTTGTAGTAAAAAGCCTTGATGATGACAATGGCCTTTAGGCTATTCAATATATTCCTAGCAAACAAGCTTGTTGATGAAAATGAAGTGGCCTCAAGGCTATTCATTTGACGTCAGAATAGCTACACTCAGAACTAAATTCATAGTGGCTCCAATCACTTAATTCTCTTTTCTTTATATAAAATGTTCCTTTTTTGGTAGTAGTAATTTCTATCAACACAATTAGCTTGACATAAAGGCTGATGGTGACAAAGCAATGCTTGAAGCAAATTGCTTGAGAATTTCTGTCTTAACAATAAGGCAAATTATGATGTATAAAAGTTAGAAAATACCAGTATTCATGAATGTATATTTTCGCAACAAAATAAAACCACAAAATAATGATGGGAAGAATGAATCAGGAATTAAAACTTTGCAAATATCTCCTTAATGGATACCACTCCATCTTTTTCTGCCATTTTCACAAACTGTTTGCTTCCCTAGATTAAGAAATCCTTCCAAAATTAGGTCAACTCTTAAAGGAAAGAATTTCCTCCAAGAGGAGCAGGGTGTGGTAGTTGGGCGATGGTGCTGGTTATAACTTCAAATGCCGGTGCGTCCTACTTATTTGGATTAAAGTAGGGCAAGGGCCTCTGTGCTTGTAATAGGAATGGGTAGGGGTTGTTTGGACTTTTTTTTCTCGTCCATCATTTCTCTTTTCTTTCTCCCCCTCTCTGGCAGACGGCCCGATATAGACTGAAATACTGTCTCAAAGGGCCGTTAAATCCAAAACAACCAACCAACCAACCTAGAGGAGCAAATTGTTTTTTTTAAGAGTTGGTCCCATTAAGAAGGGAGGCAAAAATGAAAATGGCAGAGTTGCTTCCCCTAGAAGTGTACCAATTCATCTTCAATCTAATTCATGAAAATAAGTGTTCCTAAAAAAGTACCTTGCCTAAAATATACAACAAATCCATGCAAGTTGTGCTGTTTCAACTTACCAATCATTGTTCCGACAATAAGAGCGACTCCAGACAAAAGACCAACTCGCTTTTTCATCGTCACATGTTGAGAAGTGTCCGATAGTTCTGATTTCTCAGACAAGTCAGAATTCTCCCTCTCCAGTAGTGGCTTGTCCAGATTCCCATTTACTACACCATTCGTCAACAGGCCCATGTCGGGCTTATAAGGTGGTTTCAGCTCCACTGTTTTGATACCATTTCTGACTGGCGTTTCTTCCACCATATCATTGTTGTTCAACACTGAAAAACACAAGAAAACGAAATGGAGGGTAAACTTTTGATGTCATTAGTTTTCTCTTTATCTAGGGAATACAGTAGTTTCCCCACCCACAATTCTTTACTCCTTGTCTACCCAACCCCTGATGGCAGCAGAGCTTTAGACAAGAAGGAGTATTTAGTGATAATTAGGGGTAACTTTTGTTAATTCGGCGTAAAAACATATGTTATCTGAACCGTCTGGATGAGACGGTTCAGATGAGGGTCACAACATATGGTTTCATTGAGAAATAAAAAAAAATATCCCTCAATTATCATCAAATACCCTCTTATCTAGAGCTCTGTTGCAGACTAGTTCTTGTCTTTTAATTAATACTATTTGCCGGTAGCGGGCTATAGGTACATGACTTGGCCCCCAATGAGAAGGGAGACAAAAATGAAAATGACGAGATGATTTCCCTGAAAGTGAACCCATTCTTCTTAACTGCCTCAGGTATGAAATCAGATTTTTTGGTCTTATCATGTTATCAATTCATCAAGAATTCCAGGACAGAAAATATAAACCAGATGAGATGAAGTTTTTACAACCAAGATTACTACAAACAGAAAACAAAACACCTGGAAACATAATCATTTGGGCTGTGCAATACCAAGCGCAATGCCAAGTAAATACCGGTATGTATTTTACCACCAGCCATATTTTGTCAGATTGAGGTTTTTGTGTGGGGCTGCAGAGATTCTACACAGACTGGACACTGCGTGTGCAAAAGTGGCAAAGTCCAAATCAGACGTACTGCATGAGCCCAGCGAATAATCTGAGCCTTTACTGATCATTAATAGAAACAAGAATTCCACGGAATGCTGTATCGTATCTGCTTGCCTATACACAGTATCGAGCCACACCCAGAATGTCACTCAAAGTCACCTGATAGTGTATAACTGGCCAATGCAACGACAACTTAGCATGTGACATAATAAGTCTGTGATTTACCTTACAGTGAATAGAAGGATGTATGTGTTTACCAATTTAAAGTAGGCTTGGTTTTCGGAACTCTCTATTGTCACAAAACAGAGGCCAACAAAGTAAAATCTAGGTCATGACCTAATACTGATGGTTGCCCTCAGTTTCCCTTTTCTAGATGTTTAAAACATGAACTAGGTTTCATGACCTTAGCCCTTACAGTTCCAGAGAAATGGTACTTAACCAAAAAACTTGATGCAAATTTGTAAAGCCAGTGAAGTGTAAAATGTAGGTCATGACATAAAAATGATGGTTGCATTCAGCTTCCCTCTTTTAGATGTTAACATGAACCACTTAGTTTCATAACTCTGTAGCTCTTATCAGTTCCTGCAACAGAACTTAACCAGCAAACTTGAGGTAAATTTGTAAAGCCAGTGAAATGTAAAATATAGGTCATGACCTAATAGTGATGAGTGTATTAAGCAGAATTTCGGTTCCTGACGGGATTTCCATTCTAAAATTCACAAAGGGGATTATAGTTTCATAAAAAATATTGTCTGAGTTATGGTTCTTGTTTTCTACAATTGTCTGATGATGCTTTATATTTGATCAAAGTTTTGCGAAAATATCTCATACAGTTTCAGAGTTATTGAGCGGACACAATTTCCATACCAAGATTTTCAACAGCATCATTCCATAAAAAATGTATGTGAAGTTGGGCTTCTTGTTCCCTGCACATTGTCTGATGATGCTTTATATCTGTAACAAGTTTTGTGAAACTATCTCCATTGGTTACAGAGTTATTGAGCGGACATGATTTGTGATGGACTGATGGCAGACAGACAGATGGACAGACAACTATGGGAAAAACATTATGTCTCCCCCGGAAGGGAAAAGTGTATCACCTTAAGATCTGCACTGTTAAAATATAGTCTGATAATAGCATTCTCTAACAGATGAACTCACTTTGTCTGAAAGTCTTGAGAAGTCCAAATATTTACGGTCAATAGTATGGCAATCAATTGGCAAGACACCTACACAAAACTGCAACACCTGTAGGTTAGTAGAGCTGTACAAAAGACCTCATAGATGTAGACACTAAACTTCAAGCCTACTTTTTTAATTATTATTTGGCACCTGGTCCAACTTTTATGATACCAGTTTTTGTCTTTGTATTGATTGAAAGTGCAGAAATGCCTTTATACTGGGAATAAAAATCTATTTCAAAAGAAACTTGCTTTAAAATCTGTACAGTTCCAACAAAAATAATCCAATACATTTGGTGATACTAGTTTCTGTACTTTGAAAAGTCAATTATTTCTGTTGTATGGAAACAGTGCAGACCCAGATAAGACTACTGAACCAATCTTATGTGATTTTTGGTATAGTTTCACCTACATTTTCCTTCCAGAAAAAAATTCCAATTATATGGTAACCATTTTTTGTAAATCAAGTTTAACTAGCTGACTTATACAGAACTGAGTAAAATGAGATACTGCTCATTTCCAAAGTTGTCTTCTTGTTTCAGAAATGCAAATATTATAGCAAAACTTTTGCTTTCTTAAAAAAATAAAAATTTATAAACGCAAATAAAAAGACTCACAAAATTTTTCCATACCAACAGAAGATCCGAGTCACTATCACTTGCAGCTCCTATATTAAATGTTCATATCCTTGGAACAAAAAAGCCAGTCTCTTACGTAATCTGGATCATTCCCAATTAAGGCACTAACAGCCAAGCTTACTCTACCAATGTTTCTCAACAATAATTTATGCAAACACAAAATCCTTGTATCCTTGTCATTTATTTAGGACGATCAAGTCTGCAAGGTTTATGCACTTTTTATTTATATATATTTTTTTGTTTTAATATACTGGTACATATTTCATTTCCAGATCAAACTAGTTCAGCTGGATCAGCAGAAATTATGCTATAAAAAGTCTACTAATTTCTAAATTGCCAAAAATGAAAATAGCTGATTTGCAGACAGTGTAGATCAAGATGAGATGGCTCATCATGAGCCACCTCATCTGGATCTACTCTGTTTGCCCTCTAGTCTTTGAATTCTCAATATGATACAGCTTGGACAAAACATTCTTTTCTAAATTTTTGCAGATGTAAATTTTATTGTCTACTATTTTGGCACTTTATTAAAGGTCTAACTTTTACACCATATATGCAAACCCACTGGACTCAAATCCACCTTCATATCTGTGCAGAACAAACACAGTCTGTAGACTGTATAAGCTGATCTGAGCCCTCGGTCCGAGCTCTAGATGGCCAATATTTTTGGATGATTTTTTTCTTTCTCTTTTTGTTTTAGTTCTTTGATAGACCTTATTAAAATTAATTGTCTCTATAAGGCAGTTCAAATGAGATCTCACCAAATAATTTGAATAAATAAGAACAAATTCTCTAGTTTCACCAAATACTTTGGCTAATGCAGCAATCTGAGGCACATAAAGCTTAATTGTCTATCTGCAAGTTAATTTTGCAGCATAATAGTGCTTATTCAGCACTGCAAACATGACTTTATTATATGTTTGATAACAAAAAGCTTCATAAAAGAACTTTAAAATCTAAGATACTGATAATGACTGCATTTTATGAGCCTTTGATGTCACTATCCTAAGCAACCAATCAAAAGCAAAGTTCTAGTAAGACAGGGCCAATCAACTGTTCTACAGCTTCAAGCTGTAATAGTTCCTAACGGTGAACGTTAGAAGTGGGGAACCATGGAACTACTCTTCTCTGTCAAATAAAGTATATGGAACCAGACTTCTCTATCTAGCACAACTTGCAGTTTTAATCAGTCTATCAAAATGAGATGCAAATATATTCATATCAGTCTAATTTATATTCAGACCTACTTATTTAACAAAATTCCTGTCGAAATTTGAAGTAAAAGAGTGAAAGCAATGATTACATGGTCATTGAGCAACTTTAGGAAAAGCTGATTACTATTCAGCAGTATTTTATTTACTCAGTACCCTCTCATTTACTGACAGTCACATGTAAAACACATTTAAACGCAAAGTAATTAACTTACATAAATTCATGAAAGTAACATTGCCAGACGCAACAGGTAAAACACATTTAAATGCATGATACTTTAAGTCATGAATGTAAAAACAGCAGACTAAAAATGATTTAACACGTAGGTGCCAAAAGGGAAAATAGTAAAATTTTCAAACAGCATAGATCCAGTTGGGGCAGCTCCTTATGAGCTGCCTCATCTGAATCTTCACTGTTTGCCTTTTAGTCTTGGACTTCTCAATATGATATAGCTTTGCGTAAACATTTTTCGAAAATTTTGCAAACGTTAATTTTGTCGTCTGTTTTTTGTTGTTGTTGTTGTTCTTTTTTGCGCTTCATGGTTAAAGAAAAAAAATCTATGTAATGGTACCACATGATGAAATTAAAGAGGACAGGTGTGCATTTTAGTAAGTTTGCATATAAATTAAAACAGTGTCCATTTAATTTTTTTCTCAAGATATGTAATAAAACAATATTGTGAACGATGATTTTAACAAGATGATTTTAAGCCCCTGTCACACTGTCACGATATCTCTGGCGACAAGCGGCGATTTACGGCGAGATTGAACTCGCAGTAAATCGGCTTGGATGACCACGAGTTACAAAATAATTTTCTGTCAAAACATTTGTACGAGTAGAGCACGAGATCTCTTCGATATTTCTGTCCAAAACGTAAGAAACTAGTACGAGTTTGCACGAGTATCTTCGACATTCCTACGATAATGCTTCGATTCTTGTTCGATATCATTACGAGTTTGTACGAGTTAATACGAGTTTTGTACGACTAGGTACGAGTTCGTACGATATGGTAGGATTTATGGCGATATTAGTACGGTCTTTGTTCGCCGTAGTACGATATCATCCGAACCTTGTTCGGCTTTGTGCGACATAATGCGATTTCTGTACGAGTTCTCCAGCATTTTTGGGTGTATATAAATTGGGGAATACCGCATATCAATGATCATAGTCTCATTGGTTACCGAATGAGAAACATGACTCTTCAACTTCCACAAAGTCTTCTCAGACTTCAGCTTCTGTTGGAACTGGTGGAAGATGATGCCGAAATTGATCTTGGCCTCGCTCAGCTGCTCCAGCAGCGAAGGAGGAGGAGGGCTCCTAGAAGATTTTGGATCAGACCATGGTTCATGAGGCGAAAAGACTTTGGACACTATGATCGTCTGATGCATGAACTGCGGACTGAAGACAGTGAAGCTTTCACCACACTGTAAAACATTTCCGTACATTTTACGGTAGAATATCTGGCAACCAGCTGCCAGTCCATTTCCCGTTATTTTTACAGGCGCCCGTAAACGTTGGCGGAATCATCACGCAGAGTAGGATAGAAGAAGACAGGTATTGTTTTGGTCATATAGCCCTTCAACACTGTAAAGGTGTTTTCGAGTGCGGTCAGGTAACATAATTCTACCATATCGAGATTTCAAAATATGTTCTACAGGCAGGGGCCGTAAAATTACGGGAAGCGGACTGGCAGCTGACTGCCAGTTATTCTAACGTAAAATATACGGAAATTTTTTACAGTGCAACTTCCTGAGAGTGCCGCCTGAAATGTTCAGAGAGCTTGAGCAGAGACTTCCTCCTAGGCTGCTGAAACAGGACTTGTGGTACCGAAAGTCTCTGAAACCGGGATTGAGGCTTGCTACCGCCTTGAGATACCAGGCCACAGGAGAAAGCTACAAGAGCCTCATGTATGGGTTGCGAATGCCACACAATACCGTCCTCACGGGGATGCGTGTCTTGGGGCTGCTCCCTATGACTTGGAGGTACCTCATCCACATTAGACACATCTTCCCTAGGAAGTGGAGTTGGGGTATCTCTGGGAGGTGTGCCAGCTCCTTTTTTCGTTGCAAATTTTCCTTTTTTCTTGGGAGCCATTATGATGCACTGATAAACGTAAAATGAACGTATGATGAATACTGAGATGTTACCTCAGCAACGTTTACATTGAAACTGCTGGACAATGACATAGCTAATAATTATTGGTTATCCCCTCGGGGATAACCATATTAAGTTAGGAATTCGTACTCGATTTTACGCCGTTTCCTTTTGCTGAAATAGGGTCCCACTATTTCCCGGTACTTCTACATTTGGCGCACCCTATTGCAAGACTCTCACCAGCATCGCAAATGCTTGATCTTTATAGCTTATCTTGAACACGCTATCTCGCCCTGTACAAGCAATTACCCGAGAGCTCAGTACAGCTCCCAAGAGTTGTCATTTAAGGGTGCAGATCAATAACAAGTTGTACTCGATTATGCGCCGTTTCGTTTCGCTAAATGCGGGTCCCACTATTTCGCGGTATTTGTTCCCATATTCCTGCGCACCCAGCTGCAGGGTCTCTCCAAGCATCGCTGAGGCATGAGTTGTAGAACTTGTCCTGACACTTCGTCTCACATAATACAAGCATCTCACCTAATACAAGCAATTACCAGAGAGTACAGTCCACTTAGGAAGAGCTGTCACTAAACAGTACAGGTCACCTAACAAAAGTTAATAGCACTGAAGCTCACTTGTTACAAGCAATCACTAGACATAAGGAAAACGCTGTCAAACTCGTCCTTAACCTACAGCTCCAACAAAGTCCAAGAATACACTAAAATTAACTTGTATTGCTGCCAATTTTCTACTGTACCACTTGAATCGTATAGATTCATTGCTAAGGGATAACCTCACAAGCTTTTTCAAAAGCTAAACTTGTTGAGGATTAACATGACTCGAACGGAGCTCGTAAAGCACTCCCCAATTGTCGTATAGTTGTCGACAATACTCGAAGGGATCTCGTGGAGAATCCCCCATATTCGGCACAGTATCGTACTATATGTCGCAGCTACTCGTACCCAACTCGCCTTATATCGTACTATATCGCCATAACTCGCTTGTTGCTTTGGGATGGCGAGAACACACGAGAACTTGCGACAATAGGCGACAATGAGGACCATAATTGTACGACAATATACGAGTAAGTTGCGAGTTCGCTACGAGAATACTTTGGACGGCGAGAATTTTAAACAGTTTAAAATTCTCGTAGACACCTCCCGACAATACGCGAGTTAAGACGATGCTTGTTCGACTTGAGACGAGATATGGCGACATCTCCTCCACTTTCCCTCGACATGTGGCGAGTTATAAACTCGTCGCTTATCGTAGCCAAACTCGTGACAGTGTGACAGGCCCTTTACTGACTTCTTGATACTCCCACACATGACCTGTATGCACTTCAAGGTTAAATGCATAAAACAGAAGTCTGGATTTTTAGCAAATAAAACAAGCGATGTAATTGTTAGCAACAGATCTCCTGGCAGCCCTGCAACTGTTTCTTTAACATAATAAATGATTTCATTTCAACCGTGGGCACCTGTTTTCTAAACAGACCATTTTTAATGTCATCCTTGACAACAGTTGCCGAGCAGAACAAACTTTGCCATCAATCAGAAAATCAGATTTTTTTGAAAAAAAAAAAAAACGAAATTTTGGCAAACACATGGTTTACAGGTTTCTGTGTCTAACACTGGGGTAATGGGTTTTGATGCACAGAAAAAAAAAGGATCTAGTTTAATAGCTTGTTGATGCTACTGCAAGGATCTGTAGGTTTGAAAATTCTTTTATATTGTGACGGTAGAAGGTCACAGATATAAATAGATATGCAAATTACAAACTCGGTAGTTTGTGGTCGAGTAAATGTTGGGGTATATAAGCAAATAAACCGCCCTTGGTGGGTGAGCATGCTTTTCCACTGACGGGGTTTGTTTGCAGGTCGGCCCACGTTACATTTGGTGGCAGCGGTGGGATAAGATCAACTGCCAGACCGGAGTTGCCTTACCCATGTAATTCCCAGGCCAAGTCTCGGGACGAGACTTCTCGGAGGGGGAAGTAATGTGACGGTAGAAGGTCACAGATATAAATAGATATGCAAATTACAAACTCGGTAGTTTGTGGTCGAGTAAATGTTGGGGTATATAAGCAAATAAACCGCCCTTGGTGGGTGAGCATGCTTTTCCACTGACGGGGTTTGTTTGCAGGTCGGCCCACGTTACAATATTTTTTACACAGCTATTTAACTTGAAGGCAAGAGACAGGTTTAAAAGAAGAGTTGGTCAGGATAAAAGTACCTTTTTAAGGCCTGCCTGTTGCAATGTAACAGCGTCTGTCCAGCAAACACATGAAATTAATTAGATTAAGACATATCTATGATGTGGTTGCAGCTGAGACAAGAAAATCTCAGGATAGTTTCCAGATTTTTTGTCTTATGGGAGGACAAACAGTGTATAGATCCAGATGTATCTGTCCTTGTGATAAAAGCAAATAAACAGATCAAACTGCTTCAAGAAGCCAATCAATTTAATTCCATGTCCAATGGCTAAGCCTAAGGGATCTGAATATAAGGTCCTAGTAAGTTTTTATTTTTATTTATTATATCATTCACAGAAAAAGAAAAATATTCAAACTGGCATATATTCCCTTTCCTGACAAACAACTTTCCTCAGTTTTCTGATTCTCATGAACTAAGATTTAAAGATTTAGAATCAAATAGAAATAGAATTAACAAGAACATATGACACACTTACTCGTATTCAGCCAATGTTGTAGAAATGACGCGTTATCCTTCCATTGTGACATAGTTATATCCTGCTGCTGATCTGTGCTACTGATCAAGTTACTAGTGTTTTCTGATGTCCGATATTGTTATTATTCACAGAATATTGATCTAGCTACATAAACATCAGATGATGTAAGCAGATTCAAAGTATCACTCCACGATGCAATTTGCCAGTCTAGCGATCAAATCATCTGGGTAACATCTGCTTTTAGCTGCAAGATTCTAGTGCAAAATTTAAGATGAAATATTTTTTATAGAGCTGGGAACTCAACAGCCGCATGTACCAATAAGCTTTTTTATCACCAATGTTTATGCTAGCTTCTGATGGGCTTAGCAGAAAATCAGAACTGATGCTTTGGCACTGTGTCAATACCTGCTGGTCTAAAACAATATACTATATACTCATCATAATAAGTTGAGTCTCTTCACAAGAAATTACTGAGGTAAATTTGTCTTTCTCCTTTCGTACTCAAAAAGTTAACTCTTAAAGCACCAGAAAGAGCAGACAACAAAATTTACATCTGCAAAATTTCAAAAAATGTTTTGTCCAAGCTATACTTCTAAATGAACTTGGAAATGAGACTTCAAAGACAAGAGGCGGGCAAACAGTGTGGATCAAGATGAGATGGCTCATTGTAAGTCACCTCATCTGTATCTATGCTGTTTTGCAAATGCAACTATTATCATTTCTGGGTTGATGTTGCAAGTTGGTGACAATAGTAACCCATTGCATTCTGGTAATTTTTTGCCATCTGCTGAAATTGTCGTCTGCATCAAAAATCAAGAAAATTCTGACAATATTGGTCTAACTAACTCTTGCAGAAATGATGTCTAAGCAACAAATAGTTTGGATCTCAGATCAGGCCCCACCTTTGTGGGGCCTGATCTGGATCCAAACTGTTTGTCCAGATACCCAAAAGGGGTATCCCAAATGGAATGGGTTAAGTACAGCAGGACAATCCATAGGTTGTATAACTTGATTTTCTGGTCATACTGAGCTAGCTGCCTGTATATGTATATATATTGCTATATATGGCAGGTTTACGAAGGATCAGCTAGTATGTAAATAATACGTCCAATCATCTTCAAGCGACAGTCATCAGATATTTCATAATGACATACACTGACTGGGTGACATTTAAGTAATATGGTAAAGGTTACAATTTAAATTGTACATGTGTACTTGATTTTGTTTTGTTTTTTTCAGTTTCCACCAGCATATTTTACAACTGGTCCATTGTTCATTGCAACATTCAATTCTCGCAGCAAGGTCAGACACTTTGAAAGCACAATCAAGGGAGTTTCCCCAAGGGAGAAACAATTACTGGCAGCAGTAGTGTGGCAATTTGTTTGATGTGACAGCTTCTGCTATCAACTTTCCAGATCAACTGGAAAACAGTATGTTGCATTTGTCAATAGATTAGTAGTTAACAAGAAGTCTCATACACAAGTATCAGCTTTCCATATTAAAATCGCAAATGACTGCATACTACCCTGCCAGAGCAAACTAGATGAGAAGGCACAGATTTGGGTTCTAGGTTATAAAACTTCAGAATAATCTCAAACTCAAAATAAAGCACACTGATTTGCTGCTTCCGAGCATGTGCTCGGAAGCAACCAATCAGTGTGCTTTATTTTGAGTTTGAGAATGTACTCAAGTTTTATAACCTCTTGGCCAGGAATTGACACAACTGTTTACGACATCCTGTCCCTAACACCAAATGGAAAGGGAAAAATAAAGGTGACACACAAAGCAAAACAAGACAAGCAAAGCTGGTCACAACAGCTATTCTAAATTATGTGTAAAATGTCTAATACTAGTAGAACTCCAACAAACAATGGCAATATTAAATAGTAAACCACAATGGAAGCACCACCTTGAAATGGTCAGTAATAAATTATTGAGGGCTAAAGTTGATTTTACATGTGCATAACCCTTATCCTAGGTTGTGCGCGTAGCACTGTCTGGCAGACCAGGTTAATGACACAAACAAATATACACAGGTATTCCTAACATCCGAGAATTACAGCGTAATTATTATTACAGAGGAACAAAACACATATGAAATGATGAAGAAATAACCACCTGTCATGTGTTCTTCATTAGTACATGACATATTTATGTTCTGTACTTTTACAAGGAAATGAGTCTTTTTTTCTGTATTCTCAGTGCAATGATATACTTAAGTATTGGTTATAA
Organism: Ctena decussata; assembly: GCA_963989385.1. Classification (NCBI taxonomy): domain Eukaryota; kingdom Metazoa; phylum Mollusca; class Bivalvia; order Lucinida; family Lucinidae; genus Ctena; species Ctena decussata. The sequence goes on from OZ022503.1 coordinate 60,645,203, forward strand.
GACAGGGTTTTTTCCTCCAAAACAAATCTCAAAGATCTAGATCCATCTTTTAAGATGGATCTAGATCTTTGAGATTGGTTTGGAAAACCAGTCTTCTAGATCTAGAAAGATGAATCTAGATCTTTAGGATTGTTTTGGAGTAGAAAAAAGATCATTTTATAGCTGAATTATACAAGACTAATTTACATTATTTGCAGTAATTTTTGAAGGGCAAACTCCCATCTTATAACTAAATAAATACGGGTACATTTCTGACTTCATTTACTTTTTTTTTAATGATCATAATATGTGACTACTCATTAGAATCACATGCCAAACTCTTTTTTATTTATTCTATTTTATTTTTAAAAAGTTAAAATTAGTATCAAAATGTCAAATCATGTCTGACTGACTTTTTGTTCATTGTGTGTTGACATTTGAACTGTATCACATGAAAAGGCACCTTAACACTTAAAGCGCCAAAAATGAAAATACAGGTACTTGAATTTACAAAAAGATGTACAAACAAATGGGGTGGTCCATAATGAGCTGCCTTTTCTGAATCTACACGGTTTTCCCTTTAGCCTTTAAATTCTCAATATATTTTGCTGACATAAATTTTGTCGCCAGCTATTTTTGGTATTTTAAGGGATATGTATCTGCTGCAAACAGAATAAACTCAGATCAACATGTGAATCTGTCTAATCAGAATCCTCCCTGTTTCCATGAATATTTCTGTCAACACATGGATGTCTTGGCAGATTACATATGTAATAAGGTACTTTTTCTCATTAAACTGACTCATTTTTTGTCACAGTGAAACAAAGGATTGGCATCATGTGAAAAGGAACCTTAAGCCAAGTCAATACTATAATTGCTCCGTGACGCACTAACCAACAAAGTGATTGTGTGCCCAGGGCAGGCTCAAATCAGCATAGGCATCCGCCCAGTCTGATCAGACTCTTTGCTAAGCGCTTAAACTGTAGCTAAGAGTCTAAGCTACCTCCATGGGGAGAGCAAAGACTGATCAGACTGGGCGGATGCCCAGGCTGATCTGAGTCTGCGCTGGGCGCACGTGCCACATTGTTAGTTTTGTCGTGTTGCGGCTCATATATTAAAATTGGCCAGTCCATATTTGTACAAATTGATCAGTCTTCACGAATCATTGTACAAGCAAAAAGAGAAGACTCTGATCAGATTGTCGGGATGCACAGGCTGATCTGAGTGTCCTGTTCACACATGCTATACGGTACCTTTTCATGCAACGCCAGTCAAAATGTTAAACAAACACCTGGGATGCATGAGAAAGGTTAGGTGTACTCTGACATGGGTGGGGTGCATAGTGGGTGCATAAAGTTTTAAATCAAAATAAAATTTCCTTTTAAAAGGAAGGCTTGCCCAGCTAAGACAGTGAAATTTTCATGAGTTGTTATTGAAGTGAACCCGATTGTTAGTGCACTTTCATTTGCTAACTTTTATTTAGCAAAGTATTTAATTTCTATCTTATTGAATGGTGGCATTATCCACGGATGTAAGGTAAAAACAAGTGTAGAATTTGTTTGAAAAACAAATTGAAAAATATTTAAACACACACACACACACACACACACACACACACACACACACACACACACACACACACACACACACACACACACAACAACAACAAAAACAAAAACAAAAAAAAAACAACAGTTTTCCAACGTTTTGGCCGGCCGTTTTAGGCATGTCTCAAGGAAAATAACTATATGGACCTATTTCAAGTCTTTTCTTCACGACTGTTGAGTCACAGTTAGTCTGAATCAAAATTTTAGGAAAGACTGTTTCAAACTCATGTCTATGGAATCATGGCACATCTGAACTTGGCATCAAAAGAAGACAATAAATCTATATTTACAGAAGTTTATTTTTGGTTTAAGTGGCATCAGTGGCAGTGACTGGAACAAAATGTTGACACTGAGAAGAAAATGCATGCTGCTGTTGTTTGGGACGATAACTTGCTTTACACCATTTGGGAACAACAAAGTACGGAACCCATTGCGTTCGTATTTCCATGAACTCCCGACAAATGAAATTTATCTCTTTTCAGTAAATGTGACAAGGGAAGCAAATCGTCAAAAGCGCTTGTTTCTATATTTAAACAATAAATTTGAACTCTGCTCTTTCGGATTTTACACTGATACACAGATCAGCCCACTCCGGCATAAGCGCAGTCTGATCAGTCTAGCCTCGGCATGAAAGATGAAGAATATATATATGCCGAAACAGACTGATCAGATCCAACGAATGCATTGGCGCTGGACAGTGTGCCAGCTGCTCTGACTAGTCAGATTATGCGATGCCCTAAGGCCTAGTTTTCGTGACGCCGCTGCATGATATTTTGGAAAAGCTAATGCTTCGCGCTAAGCTATATATAAACACTGTTTCTTACACAAGTTTGGTATTTTCTTAGGGTGCAAAGCCAAATACTTTGCATTGCATTCAGAGTTTCATTTTTATGCAATCAGTTTATAAAAAGCAAACGAAATGTGGCCTAGTTCAAGGCACTCATAAAAGAAAAACGTGCTTTTTAACGGAAATATTAAAAAAAAAAAAAAAAAAAAAAAAAAAATAGTACATGAACTATCAAAATTCCATCGTTATTTTTAGCAGATGAGGCAAATCGGATGTGGATAAAAATAGACAAAATCGGACGAGGTATTTGTTTGTTATGTCTGTGAAGAAAATAATGAAGAAATGCTGTCTCAAATCGGAACAAACTTTCCGATCTCTTTGGCTTATTTGCGGCCCTAAGAAAAGTTTAGAACGAATCGTTGCAGTACACACTCACTGGTATTTTCCGACTAAGCTTGACGTATCATTTCTTCCCAAAATAACTCGGTATTACTAAACCACTTGAATACTGGCTTGCGCTCGAAAGCGCAAGCCAATAAAGCTGCCCCAATATTTTCTGAAAGCTGAAACTTGCTCTAGATAGTATGGGTCACCTTGCATGACCTTAAAGACACAAAAGGTCATTATGACAGACTGACTAGCATAATAAACATAGTTTGATTAACCAAGGGTGAAACTAATGATCATTTTACATGCTACTGTTATTTTTGGCGATACCAAAAGTGAATTGAAAGAGACATTTATTATATTAATATCTCATATTTGGGTTAATTGCCATAATCCAGGTCTAAGAATTTTTACATGGAATACAATATCAAAGAGTTGTTTTACTCTAATAACAGCACCCTTATCATGGAGCGCATTCCTTTTTTGGCAGATGGTTGGATGGTTTACTTACGTCCTTTTCAACAGTATTTCAGTTACATCAGGACAATCTGACGGTGATGATGAAAGACTCTGTGCAATGTAACCCAGTTTACGGTAGAAAAGATTCTTGCCTCAAGCTGGGCCAGCACTTAATCCACTGAGCTACCGGGCTCCCTTTTTTTGACAGAATCAGCAAGGGATGCACAAATAGGCATGACAGACCCAGTGGGCAGACAACTTTGAATCAGCACTGATTCAATATTGATTCAACATCATGGTGCTGAATCAACGTTTATTCAATGTTGATTTTTATGTCCAGCGGAAGCAACTCTCTTCTCTATACTTGTAGGCTTATTATTGGATGCTCTTACTAAAAGCAATCAGTCACACAGCTAGCTGCCAAACAATGCAAAGAATGTTGTCTGATAAAAGTCAATCACAAAAATAACTAAAACTAAAACATTGAACTTTACCTGTGAAATATAGCTATATACTGGAATCTAATAAACTCTTGCCCCTTTGAGTAGTGCTGGTTGATTGATTGATTGTTTTGGGTTTAACGGCCCTTTGAGACCGTATTTCAGTCTATATCGGGCCATCTCCCAGAGAGAGGGAGAAAGAAGAGAAAAAAATGTCCAAACAACCCCCACCCACTTACTGCAAGCACAGTAGGCCCTTACCCTACAATGTCCCAAATCAGTAGGACGCCCCAGCACTGGAAGTAATACACAACACCATCACACCACCCCCTCGAGTAGTGCTGGCCTGCTATATTAGTGATCTGAGCCACAACGCGAGAAAAACAACAAAGTGGCATGTGTGCCCAGCAAAGATAAAGATCAGCTGGGCATCCGCTTACTATGACTCTGTCGGCATGCAGCTTAGATCCTGAGCTACCCTTTAAGTGCACAGTGAAGACTCTGATCAGACTGGGCTGATGCCCAGGCTGATATGAATCTTCACTGGGCACACATGCCACTTTGATGGTTTTGTCGTGCCGTGGCTCATTTGTATGGGATTTCAATCGTGAGCTGGATTCCACTGCACAGAGCCTGTCATTATCGCCCAGCCATTGGCACGATATGACTGAAATACTGTTAAAAGGGCTGTAAAACTGCAAATAATCCATTCATCATCTTTGAGTTTTAGAAAGTCTGTTTGACTGATTAGTGGAAGTTTTATATGTCTTTTGACTTGACTGAGTAGAAAACAGTGTAAACCTTGATCAGAATCAGTGCTCCAGGTAAGAAGGGGTAACATAACTTAGGGATGATTTTCCATATTTTGCATAAAAACATATGTTGTGATCCCTCATCAGAACCGTCTCAACGAGACGGTTCTAATTAGGGGTCACAACATATTTTCCATTGAGAAATGAGAAAAAATATCTTAGAATTATCCTCCATTAACGGACTTTTAGCCATGTGCAGAATGTAAATACTCACATCAGCCTGCATGGGCATCTGCTCGGATGGATCAGAATCTTCTTTTTGTTTCTTTTTGAATTCCTCAGTCCTCGGGATGCAAACAGGGAAGACTCTGACCAGACTGCCCAAGTGTGCAGGCTGGTGTGAGTCATGCCATAAGGTACCTTTTCACATGATGCCAATCATATAATATACCAAAATAACCTAGACTTTAGCTCATTAGTTGGCATATGTCCGGACTAGTCTTTTTGTCCTGACAGAGGACATAATACAGTCAACCCTCTTTACAACAACACTCTTTACAACAGCAAAATTCTTTATAATGTCATTTTAATAGGCTTGAAATGGCTAAATTATTCTAAATATGCATTCTTTACAACAGCAAATTCAGTTTAACGTCAAAATTTTTTGGAACAAATGCTGTCGTTGTAAAGAGGGTCCACTGTATATGTTTTGGCATACAGTGTCGACATGTTGGACACTCACAGGTCAGTCTGTTTCAAAGAAGCAGTCTGACCTGGGTTGTAACTGTTTGCTCGGACAGTATGTCAATATTTCCCAGCAGACATCGAAATTACATTGTACTGACGTCGATGCGACATCATCATCTTGCATCAATGTCAGTACAACGTCACGTGCCTGCTGGGTAAGACCAAATGTGATACTCACTTTTATCTCAATATCCAACCGATTAAAAAACACTTATCACAATCTGTTCTGAACTGATGTTAAATTGATTCTTATTTTTTATTATATATATTTTTTTAATCAAATAAACCTTAGACAGTCTATCACTCTCCCCTTTATTTACTTCCAAATCGTGGAAGTAGTTATGTGTATTTGATATGTGTGCTTATCAGATTCTAACAGCTGTTTGCTGGGGAAAGTGAAGTACTGTAGATAGTAGCAAGAATCAAATTTTTTGAAATGCAAGAAATAAATCTGCAATTTCATAATTTTCATATACATGTATTACTATTTTTTTTTTTCATCCAATTCTCCGAACGATGAGGTTTCCTACTGTTTGGTTGCTTAGTGCCATAAAATTCTGAAATTTCTCATTTTGTTTCTTGTATTTGCCAGGATTCAATTTTCAGTTTGGTTACTAGATTTATCCTCACAAACTAAAACTGTAGGAGTATATTAATATCTATTTTGATAATCTTAGACAGAATGACCACCACATGCTAAATGATTGTCAACTTTTACAACTTATATGTATACCTGTATGATGACATTTCTCTCTTTCATTCATCATTAAGACCATCTTGCTATGACCAGGCCCCGAGGTTATAAAACTTTTTTCATGCTCAACTCAGCTGAGCATGAAATTTTTTCTGCTCCTAAATTTTAAAATGTCAACAATTGTTGGCATTTTAATATATTTTAGCAGAAAAAATAGCCTTCTTGGCTTATCTGAGCCTGAAAAATGCTGAATTTCTTGGTATTTTTATATTAATGGGCATCTCAAATTTCATGCTCAGCTGAGTTGAGCATGAAAAAAGTTTTATAACCTTGGGGCAAGGTTAGTATTTACAGTGGACCCTCTTTACGACGACAGTGTTTGTTCCCAAAAATTCTGACGTTAATCTGAATTTGCTGTTGTAAAGAATGCATATTTAGAACACAATTTAGCCATTATGTGCATATCAAAATGACGTTATAAAGAATTTTGCTGTTGTAAAGAGTGTCGTTGTAAAGAGGGTTGACTGTATTTCACTTTCTTTAACTCTTTAAGCCCCAGTGACACAATTAGCAAAATTTGCAAACAGCATAGATCCTGATGAGGCGGCTCATAATGAGCCGCCTCATCTAGATCTACACTATTTGCCCTCTAGTCTTTGAATTCTCAATATAAAAAGTCTTGCACAAGGCATTTTTTTAATTTTTGCAGACGTAAATTTTGTCGTCTGCTTTTTGGTACTGAAAGAGTTAAGATGAGGAGCGGCTGTAGTGTAGTGGATAACACTCCGGACTACCAATCCAGGGGTTGCAAGATCGATCCCCCGCTTCTCCGGTCTTTTGGATGAGACTTTAAACCAAGGTCCAGTCTCCATATGACCTCGTTGTTGGTGGGACGTTAAACCAAAGTTCACTCACTCACTTCTTTAAGATGAATGGATGGATTACAGAATCCATGATTCAATTTATGGATATCCATAATTTGAGCCGCGACGTGAGAAAACCAACAATGTGGCTGTGCTCCCAGCGCAGACTCAGATCAGCCTGGGCATCCACCCAGTCTGATCAGACTCTTCGCTAAGCGCTTAAAGGGTAGCTAAGGGTCCAAGCTACCTTCATGCACACAGCAAAGACTCTGATCAGACTGGGCGGATGCCCAGCCTGATCTGAGTCTGCGCTGGGCGCACAACCACACTGTTGGTTTTCTCGTGTCGCGGCTCATTTAATTTATTGTGTTGTCCCAATATGATATACCAGATATCCAAAAACTGAATATATCGAATTATGGATATCCATAAATCGAATTATGGATATCAAGTATTTTGTGCTGTATTTTTGGATATCTATAAAATTGAATTCCATAAATTGGGAATAAATATTAAAATGGCATCCCATACTCCTGTACTACTTTTTAGGGTCATTATGTATATTGATGAACGTGATGATGACATTTCTCACCTTTATTCATCATAATCAAGTCCTTCATGTTGATATCTTCACTGATTGTGTCAGGACAACTGTTCGTGTCAGAATTCTCCGATCCTGAAAAACAGAAGCATTTCTTTGTCAGAAAATAGCCAGAAAATACAGATATATTTATGCATGGAATCTCTGTAAGAGATTATACCGATATCTTCCATGTAGAAATATCTCTGTAAGACATCATACCGATATCTTCAATCTAGATATATCTATATAAGACAATATACTGACACCTTCCACACAAAGACATTATACTGACACCTTCCACACAGAAATATCTCTGAAAAAACACTATACTGATACCCTCCATGCAGAAATATCTCTGTAATACTGACATCAGTTTTATGGTCACATTTTGTTTTATGGCAATGCATCAATGCAATTTTCAATCATAAAACCGACAATGTACGCCTACCCAAATGACAATTGTCAATACAATTATCCGCATGTAATGCACTTTTTTCACATTTTCACCTTTTTAAGTGTACAACTTTGCACCAAACACAAACTCCTTCAACGACATAATGTACAACCAGACGTCAGCCATTGAGAAGAGAAGTTTTGTAATGGCAACAATTCCACCAGTATGTTGCAGGAATACTGTCATAAATTTTGACATTATCAAATCAAAAGTCAGTGCATTAGAAAGTCACTTATACTGAGTTGAACGTTCTTCAAAGGTGGGTGAAAAACAGAATGCCTGCAGAAACTCCTTAGCATAAATTGGGTTTCTTATTATGACTGAGGCTAGGCTCAAAGCACAGCCATGAGAGCTTGCAATCGTGAGTCAGCACTCTCAACCACCAGGCCATTGACATTGATAGTGTGAAAGGTGACTCTGGCCTCAAGTGACCTGATTTCTACTGACTGAATGTGTTCATTCAGTTTAAAGTAAATATTTACCACTTATTTTCAAAGCTTTTACAAATTCATTGAAACTCCTAATGTCATGTCTAGGACTTTCAGCTCAGCTGTACTATGAGAAAAAGTGTTTTTAGGCCAATATCAAACAGCACTACGGGTACAAGGCCATACTTTTCTCTGTGCATTTTTTTTTTATTAGCTCGCCTGAGCACGAAGTGCTCAGGGTGAGCTTTTGGGATACCGTGATGTCCGTCGTCCGTCGTACGTGTGGACGTCCGGACGGACGTCCGTCCGGACGGACGTCCGTCAACTTTTGCTTGTGTACACTCTAGAGGGCACAGTTTTGATCCAATCTTCATGAAACTTTGTCAGAATGTTTATCTCTATAGAATCTAGGCCAAGTTCGAAACTGGGTCATGTCGGGTCAAAAACTAGGTCACTAGGTCAAATCTTAGAAAAACCTTGTGTACACTCTAGAGGTCACAGTTTTGATCCAAACTTCATGAAACTTTGTCAGAATGTTTATCCTCATAGTATCTAAGACAAGTTCGAAACTGGGTCACGTCGGGTCTAAAACTAGGTCACTAGGTCAAATCATAGAAAAACCTTGTGTACGCTCTAGAGGGCACAGTTTTGATCCAATCTTTATGAAACTTCGTCAGAATGTTTATCTCCATAAAATCTAGGCCAAGTTCGAAACATGGTCATGTCGGGTCAAAAACTAGGTCACTAGGTCAAATCTTAGAAAAACCTTGTGTATGCTCTAGAGGGCACAGTTTTCATCCAAAGTTCATGAAACTTTGTCAGAATGTTTATCTCCATTAAATCTAGGCCAAGTTCGAAACTGGGTCATGTCGGGTCAAAAACTAGGTCACTAGGTCAAATCTTAGAAAAACCTTGTGTATGCTCTAGAGGGCACAGTTTTCATCCAAAGTTCATGAAACTTTGTCAGAATGTTTATCCTCATAGTATCTAGGACAAGTTCGAAACTGGGTCACGTCGGGTCTAAAACTAGGTCACTAGGTCAAATCATAGAAAAACCTTGTGTACGCTGTAGAGGACACAGTTTTGATCCAATCTTTATGAAACTTTGTCAGAATGTTTATCTCCATAAACTCTAGGCCAGGTTTGAAACTGGGTCATGTCGGGTCAAAAACTAGGTTACTAGGTCAAATCTTAGAAAAACCTTGTGTACGCTCTAGAAGGCACAGTTTTGATCCAAAGTTCATGAAACTTAATCAGAAAGTTTTTCCTTATAATATCTAGGATATGTTTGAAACTGGGTCACGTCGGGTCAAAAACTAGGTCACTAGGTCAAATCATAGAAAAAACATTGTGTATGCTCTAGAGGACACAGTTTTGATCCAATCTTTATGAAACATTGTCAGAATGTTTATCTCTATAAACTCTAGGCCAACTTTGAAACTGGGTCTTGTTGGGTCAAAAACTAGGTCACTAGGTCAAATCTTAGAAAAACCTTGTGTACACTCTAGAGAGCACAGTTTTGATCCAAAGTTCATGAAACTTTGTCAGAATGTTTATCCTCATAATATGTAGGGCAAGTTTGAAACTTGGTCATATCGGGTCAAGAACTAGGTCACTAGGTCAAATCATAGAAAAACCTTGTGTACGCTCTAGAGGACACAGTTTTGATCTAATCTTTATGAAACTTTGTCAGAATGTTTACTTCCATAAACTCTCGGCCAAGTTTGAAAGTAGGTCATGTCGGGTCAAAAACAAGGTCACTAGGTCAAATCATAGAAAAACCTTGTGTATGCTCTAGAGGACACAGTTTTGATCCAAAGTTCATGAAACTTTGTCAGAATGTTTATCCTCATAATATGTAGGATTAGTTTGAAACTGGATCATGTCGGGTCAAAAACTTGGTCACTAGGTCAAATCTTAGAAAAACCTTGTGTACGCTCTAGAAGGCACAGTTTTCATCCAAAGTTCATGAAACTTTGTCAGAATGTTTATCCTCATAATATCTAGAACAAGTTCGAAACTGGGTCACGTAGGGTCAAAAACTAGGTCACTAGGTCAAATCATAGAAAAACCTTGTGTACGCTCTAGAGGACACAGTTTTGATCCAATCTTTATGAAACATTGTCAGAATGTTTATCTCCATAAACTCTAGGCCAAGTTCGAAACTGGGTCATGTCGAGTTATAAACTAGGTCACTAGGTCAAATCTTAGAAAAACCTTGTGTGTGCCCTAGAAGGCACAGTTTTGATCCAAAGTTCATGTTTATCCTCATAATATGTAGGACAAGTTTGAAACTGGGTCATGTCGGGTCAAAAACTAGGTCACTAGGTCAAATCATAGAAAAAACATTGTGTATGCTCTAGAGGACACAGTTTTGATCCAATCTTTATGAAACATTGTCAGAATGTTTATCTTTATAAGCTCTAGGCCAACTTCGAAACTGGGTCTTGTTGGGTCAAAAACTAGATCACTAGGTCAAATCTTAGAAAAGCCTTGTGTACGCTCTAGAAGGCACAGTTTTGATCCAAAGTTCATGAAACGTTGTCAGAATGTTTATCCTCATAATATGTAGGGCAAGTTTGAAACTTGGTCATATCGGGTCAAGAACTAGGTCACTAGGTCAAATCATAGAAAAACCTTGTGTACGCTCTAGAGGACACAGTTTTGATATAATCTTTATGAAACTTTGTCAGAATGTTTACTTCCATAAACTCTCGGCCAAGTTTGAAAGTAGGTCATGTCGGGTCAAAAACAAGGTCACTAGGTCAAATCATAGAAAAACCTTGTGTACGCTCTAGAGGACACAGTTTTGATCCAAAGTTCATGAAACTTTGTCGGAATGTTTATCCTCATAATATGTAGGATAAGTTTGAAACTGGGTCATGTCGGGTCAAAAACTTGGTCACTAGGTCAAATCTTAGAGAAACCTTGTGTACGCTCTAGAAGGCACAGTTTTCATCCAAAGTTCATGAAACTTTGTCAGAATGTTTATCCTCATAATATCTAGAACAAGTTCGAAACTGGGTCACGTCGGGTCAGAAAAACCTTGTGTATGCTCTAGAGGGCACAGTTTTCATCCAAAGTTCATGAAACTTTGTCAGAATGTTTATCCTCATAGTATCTAGGACAAGTTCGAAACTGGGTCACGTCGGGTCAAAAACTAGGTCACTAGGTCAAATCATAGAAAAACCTTGTGTACGCTGTAGAGGACACAGTTTTGATCCAATCTTTATGAAACTTTGTCAGAATGTTTATCTCCATATCTCTATAAACTCTAGGCCAACTTTGAAACTGGGTCTTGTTGGGTCAAAAACTAGGTCACTAGGTCAAATCTTAGAAAAACCTTGTGTACACTCTAGAGGGCACAGTTTTGATCCAAAGTTCATGAAACTTTGTCAGAATGTTTATCCTCATAATATGTAGGGCAAGTTTGAAACTTGGTCATATCGGGTCAAGAACTAGGTCACTAGGTCAAATCATAGAAAAACCTTGTGTACGCTCTAGAGGACACAGTTTTGATCTAATCTTTATGAAACTTTGTCAGAATGTTTACCTCCATAAACTCTCGGCCAAGTTTGAAAGTAGGTCATGTCGGGTCAAAAACAAGGTCACTAGGTCAAATCATAGAAAAACCTTGTGTATGCTCTAGAGGACACAGTTTTGATCCAAAGTTCATGAAACTTTGTCAGAATGTTTATCCTCATAATATGTAGGATTAGTTTGAAACTGGATCATGTCGGGTCAAAAACTTGGTCACTAGGTCAAATCTTAGAAAAACCTTGTGTACGCTCTAGAAGGCACAGTTTTCATCCAAAGTTCATGAAACTTTGTCAGAATGTTTATCCTCAAAATATCTAGAACAAGTTCGAAACTGGGTCACGTAGGGTCAAAAACTAGGTCACTAGGTCAAATCATAGAAAAACCTTGTGTACGCTCTAGAGGACACAGTTTTGATCCAATCTTTATGAAACATTGTCAGAATGTTTATCTCCATAAACTCTAGGCCAAGTTCGAAACTGGGTCATGTCGAGTTATAAACTAGGTCACTAGGTCAAATCTTAGAAAAACCTTGTGTGCGCCCTAGAAGGCACAGTTTTGATCCAAAGTTCATGTTTATCCTCATAATATGTAGGACAAGTTTGAAACTGGGTCATGTCGGGTCAAAAACTAGGTCACTAGGTCAAATCATAGAAAAAACATTGTGTATGCTCTAGAGGACACAGTTTTGATCCAATCTTTATGAAACATTGTCAGAATGTTTATCTTTATAAGCTCTAGGCCAACTTCGAAACTGGGTCTTGTTGGGTCAAAAACTAGATCACTAGGTCAAATCTTAGAAAAGCCTTGTGTACGCTCTAGAAGGCACAGTTTTGATCCAAAGTTCATGAAACGTTGTCAGAATGTTTATCCTCATAATATGTAGGGCAAGTTTGAAACTTGGTCATATCGGGTCAAGAACTAGGTCACTAGGTCAAATCATAGAAAAACCTTGTGTACGCTCTAGAGGACACAGTTTTGATATAATCTTTATGAAACTTTGTCAGAATGTTTACTTCCATAAACTCTCGGCCAAGTTTGAAAGTAGGTCATGTCGGGTCAAAAACAAGGTCACTAGGTCAAATCATAGAAAAACCTTGTGTACGCTCTAGAGGACACAGTTTTGATCCAAAGTTCATGAAACTTTGTCGGAATGTTTATCCTCATAATATGTAGGATAAGTTTGAAACTGGGTCATGTCGGGTCAAAAACTTGGTCACTAGGTCAAATCTTAGAGAAACCTTGTGTACGCTCTAGAAGGCACAGTTTTCATCCAAAGTTCATGAAACTTTGTCAGAATGTTTATCCTCATAATATCTAGAACAAGTTCGAAACTGGGTCACGTCGGGTCAAAAACCAGGTCACTAGGTCAAATCATAGAAAAACCTTGTGTACGCTCTAGAGGACACAGTTTTGATCCAATCTTTATGAAACATTGTCAGAATGTTTATCTCCATAAATTCTAGGCCAAGTTCGAAACTGGATCATGTCCAGTTATAAACTAGGTCACTAGGTCAAATCATAGAAAAACCTTGTGTGCGCTCTAGAAGGCACAGTTTTGATCCAAAGTTCATGAAACTTTGTCAGAATGTTTATCCTCATAATATGTAGGACAAGTTTGAAACTGGGTCATGTCGGGTCAAAAACTAGGTCACTAGGTCAAATCATAGAAAAACCTTGTGTACGCTCTAGAGGACACAGTTTTGATCTAATCTTTATGAAACTTTGTCAGAATGTTTATCTTCATAAACTCTCGGCCAAGTTTGAAAGTAGGTCATGTCGGGTAAAAAAAAACTAGGTCACTAGGTCAAATCTTAGAAAAACGTTGTGTAAGCAGTAGAAGGCATAGTTTTGATCCAATCTTCTTGAAACTATGTCAAAATGTTTATTGTCCGTATATCTAAGCCCCCTATGAAACTGAGTCACGTCGGCTCAAGGTCAAATCTTAGAAAAACTTTGTGTACACCCTAGAGGGCACAGTTTTGATCCAATCTTCATGAAACTCTGTCAGAATGTTTATCTTAATGAAATCTAGGTAAAGTTTGAAACTGGGTCGTGTCGGGTAAAAAACTTGGTCACTAGGTCAAATATAAGAACGACCTTGTATACGCTCCAGAGGGCACAGTTTTGATCCAATCTCAATGAAACTGTGTCAGAATGTTTATTCTTACAATATCCAGGCCAAGTTTGAAACTGGGTCATGCCGGGTCAAAAACTAGGTCAAATGTTAGTATGGTAAAAACTCTTATAAATCTTCACCAGAGCCAGTGAACTGATTAATGCTCAGGTGAGCGATTCAGGGCCACCATGGCCCTCTTGTTTATTTTTTTTTTCAAAAAGAGACAACTTTTGTGACTTCCTATTAAGGGTTCCTTCATTTTTGTATTAACAGTAACTGTTGAAGTGCCAAATTTTTGTTTGCAAATTTCCAAAAAAAAAAGTTTGTCTAAGCTGTATAAGCTGTATCATATTGAGAATTCAAAGACTAGAGAGCAAACAGTGTAGATCCAGATGAGGTGGCTCATTATGAGCCACCTCATCTGGAGCTACACTGTTTGCAAATTTAGCTATTTTCAATTTCGGCCCTCAAGTGTTTATCACTGTTTGGCTACCTGATGAGGGGAACATGGAATGTCATTCAACCCTTGTGGGAAAAGAAAAACAACCTGACACAGAAAGTGTGGTATTACCATCAGGAAACTAAAAGCTTGTCACGAAACTTGATAGGTATTACCATCGGCTAGTCACAAACTTAATAGACAACTTGACCGGTGTCCCAGTTTATCTTGCACCCTGGACAGCTTGCCCCCCGGGGGGCAAGCCAACCATGGTCAGCTTGCCCCCCGGGGGGCAAGCTGTCCCAGGATATCTTGCCCCCCGTCCTGGTTATCTTAACCCCCGGGGGGCAACATATCCTGGCTGGTTTATCTTGCCCCCCGGGGGTGAAGATAAACCAGCTGGGATATCTTGCCCCCCTTCCAGGATTTTGGAGTGATAACTGTCAATAGATTTTAAAATTGCTGTGATGGACTTAAATAGTTATTAGAAGTAACTGTTTGTGCAACAACCTATCCCAGCTGGTTTATCTTATCCCCCACCCAAGATTTTGGATCCACATCTATCTACAAGTATTGAAACCGCTATAAAGTGCTTCATTAGTTATTATTATGAGCTAACCACTGAATCCACTTGTCTCATGCCTGTTTACAACAGCTGATCTCAAGAAATACCTCGTATCAGGGGTGGGGGGCAACCTATCCCAGCTGGTTTCCCCCACCCAAGATTTTGGATCCACATCTATCAACAAGTATTGAAACTGCTTTAAAGTGCTTTAATAGTTATTATGATGAGCTAACTACTGAATCCACTTGTTTCATGCCTGTTTACAACAGCTGATCTCAAGAAATACCTCGTTTCAGGGGTGGGGGGAAACCTATCCCAGCTGGTTTATCTTACCCCCCACCCAAGATTTTGGATCCACATCTATCAACAACTATTGAAACTGCTTTAAAGTGCTTTAATAGTTATTATGATGAGCTAACTACTGAATCCACTTGTTTCATGCCTGTTTACAACAGCTGATCTCGAGAAATACTTCGTATCAGGGGTGGTCGGCAACCTATCCTAGCTGGTTTATCTTACCCCCTACCCAAGATTTTGGATCCACATCTATCTACAAGTGTTGAAACTGATATAAAGTGTTTTAATAGTTACTATTATGAGCTAACTACTCAATCCACTTGTTTTATGCCTGTTTACAACAGCTGATCTCAAGAAATACCTCGTATCAGGGGTGGGGGGCAACCTATCCCAGCTGGTTTATCTTACCCCCCACCCAAGATTTTGGATCCACATCTATCAACAAGTATTAAAACTGCTTTAAAGTGCTTTAATAGTTATTATTATGAGCTAACTACTGAATCCACTTGTTTCGTGCCTGTTTACAACAGCTGATCTCAAGAAATACCTCATATCAGGGGTGAGGCAACCTATCCCAGCTGGTTTATCTTACCCCCCACCCAAGATTTTGGATCCGCATCTATCAACAAGTATTGAAACTGCTTTAAAGTGCTTTAATAGTTATTATGATGAGCTAACTACTGAATCCACTTGTCTTATGCCTGTTTACAACAACAGATCTCGAGAAATACTTCGTATCAGGGGTGGGGACAACCTATCCCAGCTGGTTTATCTTACACCCCACCCAAGATTTTGGATCCACATCTATCTACAAGTGTTGAAACTGATATAAAGTGTTTTAATAGTTATTATTATGAGCTAACTACTCAATCCACTTGTTTTATGCCTATTTACAACAGCTGATCTCAAGAAATACCTCGTATCAGGGGTGGGGGGCAACCTATCCCAGCTGGTTTATCTTACCCCCCACCCAAGATTTTGGACCTACATCTATCAACAAGTATTGAAACTGCTTTAAAGTGCTTTAATAATTATTATTATGAGCTAACTACTGAATCCACTTGTTTCGTGCCTGTTTACAACAACTGATATCAAGAAATACCTCGTATCAGGGGTGGGGGCAACCTATCCCAGCTGGTTTATCTTACCCCCCACCCAAGATTTTGGATCCACATCTATCTACAAGTATAGAAACTGCTTTAAAGTGCTTTAATAGTTATTATACCATTATGCAGCATCAACCACTCTTAATTTCAAAACAAATTTTATTTTCATTGAATAGCCATCATCGCTAAATGGAGGTAATAAGATATTAGGTAACTGCAAATATTATGTTATTCTAAAAAAAAGATTGGACAGGTTGTCATACAAATGTTGATAGATAGATGGGTGGGGGGTAAGATAAACCAGCTGGGATAGGTTGCCCCCCACCCCTGATATGAGGTATTTCTTGAGATAAGTTGTTATAACAGGCATGAGACAAGTGGATTCAGTAGTTAGCTCATAATAAATAGAGATTATTACACGGTTGTTTTGATCCCAGCCCTGATCTCAGCCCGAGTTGACCGTATCGGCCCGAGCCCGAAGGGCGAGGGCTGATACGGTCCGAGGGCTGGGATCAGGGATGGGATCAAAACAACCGTGTGATGATCTTTTTATCATATACTTTCTTATAGAAATTGAACTTTTGTAAGAAATACTGCAACATTTTTGTTCCATTAAAATTTGTCTGTTTTTTTTTTCTTTTTTTTTTCTTCTTCTTCTTTTTATTGGCTGAAAAAACATGAAGATGTTCGAGTCGGAAGATCATGGATGGTGAGCCGTGCCGCCATTTTTCTTTCAGCTGGAAGTACAACTGAGCACAAAATGAAGAAAACACATCATAATTGTTTGGTATTTTAATCGTAAATGGCTCAGATTACAAAATAAAACTTACCGAGAATGGTTTTCTGGTTTTAGAACAAACTACGAAGCCTCTGCGTGCCCACTCTCAGCCAGTCGACGTGCGGCAATAAAACATGGCGACAGACGTCATTTAGCTCGCTGAATTGTTTTGATGACGTCAGCGGCAATACTTGACGTTAGCGCCAAAATTGAGGGCCGATACAAGGGCTGAGATATTTCTGTCCCGCCCTGCACGTGACGTGATCTCGGCCCTACACCTGACTTTTGGACAACTGGGCTGGACAGCGCTTTCTGACAGGGCTATAATGGGTGGGCCAAATATCTAGTATCAAGGGCAATACTAGTGAAAGTATATGATAAAAACTATTAAAGCACTTTAAAGCAGTTTCAATACTTGTTGATAGATGTTGAACCAAAATCTTTGGTGGGGGGTAAGATAAACCAGCTGGGATAGGTTGCCCCCACCCCTGATACGAGGTATTTCTTGAGATCAGCTGTTGTAAACAGGCATAAGACAAGTGGATTCAGTAGTTAGCTCATAACAATAACTATTAAAGCACTTTAAAGCAGTTTCAATACTTGTAGATAGATGTTGATCCAAAATCTTGGGTGGGGGGTAAGATAAACCAGCTGGGATAGGTTGCCCCCCACCCCTGATACGAGGTATTTCTCGAGATCAGCTGTTGTAAACAGGCATGAAAAAAGTGGATTCAGTAGTTAGCTCATCATAATAACTATTAAAGCACTTTAAAGCAGTTTCAATACTTGTTGATAGATGTGGATCCAAAATCTGGGGTGGGGGGTAAGATAAACCAGCTGGGATAGGTTGCCCCCCACCCCTGATACGAGGTATTTCTTGAGATAAGTTGTTGAAAACAGGCATGAGACAAGTGGATTCAATAGTTAGCTCATCATAATAACTATTAAAGCACTTTAAAGCAGTTTCAATACTTGTTGATAGATGTGGATCGAAAATCTTGGTTGGGGGTAAGATAAACCAGCTGGGATAGGTTGCCCCCCACCCCTGATACGAGGTATTTCTCGAGATCAGCTGTTGTAAACAGGCATGAAAAAAGTGGATTCAGTAGTTAGCTCATAATAATAACTATTAAAGCACTTTAAAGCAGTTTCAATACTTGTTGATAGATGTTGAACCAAAATCTTTGGTGGGGGGTAAGATAAACCAGCTGGGATAGGTTGCCCCCACCCCTGATACGAGGTATTTCTTGAGATCAGCTGTTGTAAACAGGCATAAGACAAGTGGATTCAGTAGTTAGCTCATAACAATAACTATTAAAGCACTTTAAAGCAGTTTCAATACTTGTAGATAGATGTTGATCCAAAATCTTGGGTGGGGGGTAAGATAAACCAGCTGGGATAGGTTGCCCCCACCCCTGATACGAGGTATTTCTCGAGATCAGCTGTTGTAAACAGGCATGAAAAAAGTGGATTCAGTAGTTAGCTCATAATATTAACTATTAAAGCACTTTAAAGCAGTTTCAATACTTGTTGATAGATGTTGAACCAAAATCTTTTGTGGGGGGGTGAGATAAACCAGCTGGGATAGGTTGCCCCCACCCCTGATACGAGGTATTTCTTGAGATAAGTTGTTGTAAACATGCATGAAACAAGTGGATTCAGTAGTTAGCTCATCATAATAACTATTAAAGCACTTTAAAGCAGTTTCAATACTTGTTGATAGATGTGGATCCAAAATCTTGGGTGGGGGGTAAGATAAACCAGCTGGGATAGGTTGCCCCCCACCTGTCATACAAATTAATATTACCATTATCCACTATGGAACTAATAAAACTGAACTAACTCTACCTCTACAAGGTAAGGAGCATGATAGCATGCTGTGATTGCTTGTCAGTTAAACACGGTAACCAAAGTGATAAATGAGTTAAAAGACCTTGTGGTATAAGCCCTTTGCCCTGGGAAACAGAACAAAACAAAAAAAGACTAGTACAAAATGTTTCTGTAGGATCCTGGGTGGCGGGGGGCAAGATATCCCGGGACAGCTTGCCCCCCGGGGGGCAAGATAAACCAGCCGGGATAGGTTGCCCCCCGGGGGTGAAGAAAACCAGGGTGGGGGGCAAGATATCCCGGGACAGCTTGCCCCCCGGGGGGCAAGCTGTCCAGGGGGGCAAGATAAACTGTTACACCGGCATTCATTGTTTAAAAAGTCTTCTGTCCTATAATACAATTGTTTTCTTCTCAGTGGGTCAGTGACCTCTGTACTGATGACAAAAGTAACTGAGCTAACTGTAGAGTATGTACCATAATAATAATCCTAAAATTTCGGACACCCAAAATGCGAACAATTATTGTTCGAAAATTCATAGAAAGTGGAATTTACACACGTTAATGCATTAAACAATGCTTAGTGAATGGCAAACATTGTAGATCCTGAGTACAGTTATCTCCTAAACAGTTGAATTTGCAAACATTATAGAACCAGAGCCACCTGATCTGGATCTTCGCTATTTACCAATCCTCAGTATGATATAGCTTGGTTGAAGCATTTTTTAGAAATTTTGCAGATGTAAATTCTGTCATCTGCTTTTCTGGCACTTTCAGGATTATAATGATCTAACTCTAATATTCAGGCAATAAATATTTGAACTAAAACTGGTATTAGTATGGTATCTTTTACAACATCCCAAAACACAGTCACAATGAACTTGCTTACTTGCAGCGGCCAAAAACGAGGCATAAAGTCCCATATATTCCCTCTAAACTCTGACAATATCATTTCAAAGATGCTCTGACAACGCTACACAGTGTGGTAAAGTTTATGTTTGCATGAGAATTTGTCAACCATCATTACAGTACCCTAAATATTGGGCTTTTTTAATCAATTATTGCAATTATATGAAAAATTCTTGGAAAAAATACCAAACAATGCACACAATGAGCAGACTTATCTGAGCCTACAGTTTGCTCAGGCAGTTCTGGCCATTTACTAAAGATTATTTACAGTAAAATCACAATAAAACAGATGTTTGTAAACAGTCTCTTGTCAGCCCAAAAATGAATATGAACTCTTTTGTTTTCTACAGTGCACCTGTTAACTCTGTTTACTATATAGTTTTGTGTTGTTTGTCAAAAATTAAGAGCAGCAGGCCCATGTTTGCATTTCCATGCACAAATTCACATTTAAAAGTTTACACTTTCATGTGAGGTGCTTCTGCCATTTTCATTTTTGTCTCCCTTTTCAGTACGAGTCAAATTTAACCCTTAATGCTCCAAAAAGCAGACGACAAACTTTACGTCTGCAGAATTTCAAAAAAAGTCTCGTCAAAGGGATATCATATTGAGAATTCAAACACTAGAGGGCAAACAGTATAGATTCTGATGAGGTGGCTCATCATGAGCCACCTCATCTGGATCTACACTGTTTGCCAATTCAACAATTTTAATTTTTGGCGCTTTAAGGGTTAGAGAAAAGAATTTGCAAATTCTTTCCATCAAGAGTACACACGATATTTGAAGGGCTTCATTGGCTAATAAGCTGACAGGAAGTAACAAAAGTTGCTCCCCTTTGTAAAAATGGTGAAAAACATTAAGGTGTACCAATACACCTTAATTTTCAGAAATAATGTCTGACCTGCCTAAGCATCAAGTGTAGACCCCGATGAAGATGTGGCAGATGAGGATTTGCACTCTTCAGCAATGTTTGCCCAAAATGAAAATAGTTGAATTTCCAAACAGCTTAGAAACTATTTCAGACACAAAGTTTCTAATTTAAAACAAGAGGTCCATGATGGACCTAAATCGCTCATAAGTTTCTGTGATTTTTTTTAAATTAAGCCATTGGCTTCAGAGGAGATGTCGTTTAAAGGTTTTTCTATTTTTAGCTCTGGTGGCCATTTTGTTCAGCCGAGCGGAATCATTTTAGCAATTTTGGTTCAGGGCTATAACAGAAACATTTGTGTGAAATTATTTTGAAATTGGCTTACTGGTTTAGGAGGAGATGTCGTTTGAAAAAATAACTAGAGCATGTGAGCAGGGGCTCACGTATACCCCCGGCCAGCGCCACCACAAAATAAAAACACATTTCATACAAGCAAATGTTAACTAACAGACTGACAGACAGATGGACAATCTATTACAAATCCAGTGAAAGGCCTATAAACAAATGCCAAAAGATTCCATTAAAATAAATGCAAATTATGTTATTAAAATTTAAACGTAGGTTTACATAAACTTCTATGTCTGCGACCTTGACCTAAAGTCAGCAGCAGCATCCAAATGATGTCAACTGATCAGTTTAAAACTAGATGTAAACCTAATAACATAGCAATCTGAGAAATTTTTTACATAAATTTTCCCATTTATTACATTGGAGTGAGAGATGAGAAAAAGAAAAAAGATAATGAAGGCCAGAAGAAATCTTAGCATCTTGATTTTCTTTCCACCAATATGTATGGCCATTCTCAAGATGTATACAAAATTTGAAGACCGTGGATTCATGAGAACAGAGAAATCTGTGACAAAAAATTAGAGAGAAAGAAAAAAAGGACAAGGCGATTAAAAGCAGGAGGAGGCTGATTCTCTCTTACACAGTACAACTTGTCATACACAGCGTTTAAACCAAATTTCAAAATCCAAGCTAAAGTGGTTCCTAAGAAATCTTTGACAGAAATTTTATTGGAGAGAAAGAAAAAATGGACAAACAATGAGAATGATAAGCAGGAAGAGGCTGATTTTCTCTTACATGATACAGCTATTCACATCCAACATTTGTACCGAATTTCAAATTCCTAGCTGTAGTAGTGCCTGAGAAATCTGTGACAAAAATTTAATTGGAGAGAAAGGAAAAATGGACAAACAAAGGGACTGATAAGCAGGAGGAGGCTGATTCTCTCTTACACGGTACAACTAGTCATACCCAAGGTTTGTACCAAATTTCAAAGTCCTAGCTCTAGTGGTTCCTGAGAAGTCTGTGACAAAACTTTAATTGGAGAGAAAGAAAAAATGGACAAACAAAGGGACTGATAAGAAGGAAAAAGGCTGATGCTCTCTTACACGGTACAACTAGTCATACCCAAGGTTTGTACCAAATTTCAAAGTCCTAGCTCTAGTGGTTCCTGAGAAGTCTGTGACAAAACTTTAATTGGAGGAAAGAAAAAATGGACAAACAAAGGGACTGATAAGAAGGAAAAAGGCTGATGCTCTCTTACACGGTACAACTAGTCATACCCAACGTTTGTACCGAATTTCAAAGTCATAGCTGTAGTGGTTCCTAAGAAGTCAGTGACAAAAATTTAATTGGAGAAAAAGAAAAAATGAACAAACAAAGGGACTGATAAGCAGGAGAAGGCTGATTCTCTCTTACACGGTACAACTAGTCATACCCAACGTTGTACCAAATTTCAAAGTCCTAGCTATAGTGGTTCCTAAGAAATCTGTGACAAAAAATTAATTGGATAGAAAGAAAAAATGGACAAACAAAGGGACTGATAAGCAGGAGAAGGCTGATTCTCTCTTACACCGTACAACTAGTCATACCCAAGGTTTGTACCAAATTTCAAAGTCCTAGCTGTAGTTGTTCCTGAGAAATCTGTGACAAAACTTTAATTGGAGAGAAAGAAAAAATGCACAAACAAAGGGACTGATAAGAAGGAGAAGGTTGACGCTCTCTTACACGGTACAACTCATCATACCCAAGGTTAGTACCAAATTTCAAAGTCCTAGCTGTAGTAGTTCCTGAGAAATCTGTGACA
Organism: Ctena decussata; assembly: GCA_963989385.1. NCBI lineage: Eukaryota > Metazoa > Mollusca > Bivalvia > Lucinida > Lucinidae > Ctena > Ctena decussata. The sequence goes on from OZ022503.1 coordinate 60,667,974, forward strand.
AAAAATTAATTGGAGAGAAAGAAAAAATGGACAAAGGGACTGATAAGCAGGAGAAGGCTGATTCTCTCTTACACCGTACAACTAGTTGTACCCAATGTTTGTACCAAATTTCAAAGTCCTAGCTTTAGTGGTTCCTGAAAAGTCTGTGACAAAAATCTAATTGGAGAGAAAGAAAAAATGGACAAACAAAGGGAATGATAAGCTAAGAAGGCTGATTCTCTCTTACACAGTTCAACTAGTCATACCCAACATTTGTACCGAATTTCAAAGTCCTGGCTGTAGAGGTTCCTGAGAAATCTGTGACAAAACTTTAATTGGAGAGAAAGAAAAAATGGACAAACAAAGGGACTGATAACCAGGAGAAGGTTAATATTCTCTTACACCGTACAACTAGTCATACCCAACGTGTGTACCAAATTTCAAAGTCCTAGCTAATGTGGTTCCTGAGAAATAGGTGACAAAAAAATTATTGGAGAGAAAGAAAAAATGGATAAACAAAGGGACTGATAAGCAGGAGAAGGCTGATTTTCTCTTACACGGTACAACTAGTCATATAGTCATACCCAACATTTGTACCGAATTTCAAAGTCCTGGCTGTAGAGGTTCCAGAGAAATCTGTGACAAAACTTTAATTGGAGAGAAAGAAAAAATGGATAAACAAAGGGACTGATAACCAGGAGAAGGTTAATATTCTCTTACACGGTACAACTAGTCATACCCAACGTTTGTACCAAATTTCAAAGTCCTAGCTAAAGTGGTTCCTGAGAAATGTGTGACAAAAAAATTATTGGAGAGAAAGAAAAAATGGACAAACAAAGGGACTGATAAGCAGGAGAGGGCTGATTTTCTCTTACACGGTACAACTAGTCATACCTAACGTTTCTACCAAATATCAAATACCCTTACTGTAGAAATTTTTGAGATATCTTTGACAGAAAATTAATTGGAGAGAAAGAAAAAAAAAATAAATAAAAGGAATGATAAGCAGCAGGAGGCTGATTCTCTCTTACACGGTACAACTAGTCATACCCAACATTTGTACCAAATTTCAAAGTCCTAGCTTTAGTGGTTCCTGGGAAATCTGTGACAGAAAAAATGTTAACATACACACAAACATATTAACGGAAAGACCAAAAACTATATACCCCCTATATACTTCGTATACCGGGGGTATAATAACATACACACAAACATATTAACGGAAAGACCAAAAACTATATACCCCCTATATACTTCGTATACCGGGGGTATAATTATTGTTCATGACGGACGGACGGATGGATGGATGGAGGAACCCACAAATGACCATTTATGTGGCTAAAACATTAAACGGCTACTAATTTTAAGTGGCAAATATGCTTTCCATGAATTAATGTGGCTATATTTTTAAGTGGCTAACTGTATACTTCACACCAAATGATCCAAATGTAAGAGAATTTGTTTGTTATTGCACCAGGATTATCCCCCTTACAGTAGCTTTTGGGCAGTATTAAGAGGCACTGAATACATGACACTTTTATATTGGAGTAGCTGCTTAAGAACAAGCTACAAGATGTATGGACATGTTCCATGAGTGATGGGCCTAGCCAACTTAGTATGTGGAAGTACTGTACTGATGGACCTAAACAGTCCCAGTAATAAGTGGCATTTTTTTTAAATTGTTTGGGTTACCCCCCTTATATCATAAATATAGTTGCATACGTGGCTAGCTCCACAAAACTGATTTGCCACCAAAGTATTATAAATGCTGATTGTAAGCTACGTAAGTACCCTCTTGTAGGAACAGATGGATGGATGACAGACAAATATCGATCACAATAGCTCACCTTGAGCACTTCGTGCTCAGGTGAGCTAAATAATCAAGAGCTGTCACCAGAACGCATAGCTTGCCTGAACTGGTGCATTCCCATCGTTGACATAAAGATGTGATTTTGACCTTCAAGGCCAATTAGGAAGGAGATGCTGCTATCATGTAAACTCTGGATCAGGATCTGTCATCTGTTTGGGTATCATTTTTCATTCAGGCACTGTGAAACTTTAAACTTTCAGTCTGTGACCTTGACCTCAAGGTCAATGAGAGAGGTGGAGTTGGTACTGTGTAAAACTCTGGACCAGCATCTAACAGAAGTCTAAGTATCAACTGAATCCACACACACACTAACAAAACACTGTGCCTTTAGGAAACTGTAACCAAAAATTTTAACAAAATATTTATAAGTCCATGACCTAGTAGGGTTGGGGTGGTATTTCATAAAAATTTAGACCATTACCTAACATTTGTGGAAGTATAAAGTAAATTTATCTAAGGGCCAAGGACAGTATGTCTTTAAAAACTTTAGCCAAGAACATTCCAAATTTCCATATAAAGTTTCTAAGTCTGTGACCTTGACCTTGACCTATAGGTCATGTTCACGGGTGGGGTTGGTGCTGAATAAAATTTTGGATCACTATCTATCATAATACCAATTATAATTCAAATCAATCAAAGGGTTTAGAAAATATGACATCTTAAAACCTTAATGTAAAACTTTAACATGAATTTTTTAAGTCTACAACCTTGACCTATAGGTCATGACTAGAGGTGGGAATGGTGCTGAATAAAATTTTGGACCTATATCTATCATCATACTTTATATCATTCAAATTGATCAAAGGATTTAGAAACTACGAGCTCTTAAAATCTTTAATGTAAATCTTTAACATAAAATTTCTAGGTCTGACCTTGACCTTTAGGTCATAGACTGGGGTAGGGATGGTGCTGAATAAAATTTTGGACTAATATCTATCATGATACCAAATATAATTCAAATCCATCAAAGAGGTCAGAAACTATGAGATCTTATAACTTTTGCATGAACTTTAATATTTTGCTAGTATTGCAACAGCTCTTCCTGAACTTTGCCCAGGTGAGATAAAAATTTATTTCTATAAAGTATTTTCTGCCCAGTGCTTGGCTACCAGGCAAGATACAAGTGACCCACACTTCCAATACAAATGGTGTTTAAGGTATAAACAGTTGAAGTTCAAGAAAAATAATGGCTTGATTTTAGGTAAGGGTAACCATTGAAAGGGTGAGGTTTTAAAAATATGCTCAGCATGATAAGGGTTGATCATTTTGTCCCCAAAGTCACCAAGTGTGGTAGGAGTGGTACTGCTTAAGCTCTATGGGGCACTATACAACAAAAGGCCAGGTATCAATACACCTTTTCTCTCCGGGATTCATTATCACCTCCCCCCCCCCCCCCCCCCCCCCCCCACCCCCTCGCTGTCTATCCCCCCACCGATAATAAATAGTTTCTGTTTTTATGGTATTTTTGCAAATAAAAAGCAGGATTAGACTGGATGTGGTGGGAAATGGTTTAGGCATGTGTATACATGTACATGAAAAATGTGCATTGTACATATTGATACACACAAAGCATGTTGATTTTTTTCTTCCCGCTTTTGCCCACTTAAACAGAAAAGAGAAATCAATTATGAATGAACATAATTATGGCCCTGAGATATAACCTTTTAACACAACAACAGGACATAAATATGATGAAATCAACAATCACCATTGAAAGTCATGACATCCTATAGAATAGCTTGTTATTAACATAAAATTAACATGGCCAGGGCCCCCTGGTTACCTCCCCTGATAGTATTACTATTATTATTACTACAACAGCCCGTTAAATGTAATACAGTGATTTAACTTTTTTTAAATCAATAGATAATTCGTGTCTTACCTTTGACCTGTTTAAAACCTATACCAGCAGACGACAATTTAAAATGTCAGTAACATTATGTATAACGTACATAGAAACGTGGGAGTGCTCCGCTTAACATACCATATAACAACCGCCTTTTTCCATATTGCGGCATATTATACAACAGGAGATCTGATTGGTTGACTGGCGTCTTGTGAAAACAGAGCTTAAGCCATGTATGTTCAATGCATACACAAATCAGCCTGCCTAATCAGAGTTCATTTTTTCACTTCAGTTATTGCACAGGATTCTGACTGTAAATTTTGCTAACAGGGAAAACTGATCAGACTGCATAAATGTTCAGGTTGGTACAAGTCTTCCCTGTTTATGCATACCACAAGGTACCTTTTCATGTGCAGTGCAAATCATATAAGGAACAAAATCAATGGACAAAAGCTGTGTAGAAATGAGAGAGAGAGGGAAATAATATCAATTGGATCACCCGTAAATATTCAAAGTATTTGGGCCACACAGTGCAAAACCAAATTAGACTGCTGCATGATCAAGGTCTACACTGTTTGCCACGTCATCTGCATCATTTGGACGCATTACTAATCTGTAGAAGCTAACTGTTCCATTTATAGGGCAATTATAGTAATTTAGGTTTCCCAATCTTCAGAATTTTTATGGTAAATTTTTTCACTCTAGTGGCATAAAAACACTGGGACGAAAGTGCCTGAGCAATTTTAGAGTGCATTGAGACATCTGCATCTCAGACTTCTTTGAATGACTGCCATTTGATCAGAATTTTTGATAAATTGCAAATAATAGTAAAATCTTAATGTTCTAATTTTAGGGTAAACTATGCAAATAGGTCAAGATGTCCCAATTTATAGTGTGATTACTGTCATTTTTTAGATTTTTAGATTTAGGAAGTATATTATGAATTTTTACACCAAATTATTATCTGAAATTATAGTGTACAGAGTGTCTAAAAAATCATGAATTTTTTGGTGGGGGTAAATGAAAATAGGGGAACATCCTAAAGACAGAACTTCTCTGCCTGGAGAGGAGGGGGGGGGGGGTCTGGTTCCCAGCCTATCTCTAGCATATTTTACCTGACTGAACAGGTAAAGATATGAAAGTTGCATAAAGAAGCTAACAGGAAGTCACAGAAGTTGTCTAACTTCGAGAAAATGGCGAAAAAACATTTGGGTGTGCCCATCCAAATTCTAAGTATTGGGACAGACATGCCTCAGCAAACAGACTGCTAAGACCCGACTGCAGTCTGATCTAGGAGCAGTCTGATAAGGTTCTGCATTGTTGGCCATTCAGCCAACAGATTTGTATAAAATCACCTTACTGGGCAAGCAAACATGTCCATTTCAAAGATTGTTAAGTCCACACATAAATTAGTATGGTTGGTTGATTTGATGCTTAACCTCCACAGTAAACAACTAAGGTCATGTCGGGACGATCAGTTAACCTAACCACACTATTCCTGGGCAGGCTTAGACCTCCTAAGCGGTTAACCAGTACTAAGTGCACATACTTTCGCCAGTAACTGACAACTGCCCTTCTTCAATCAGCGGAAGGAGAAAGGAAAGTATGTGGCCAGACTGGGATTCGAACCTAGGACCTCTGACTTACGAGTCAGGTGCCCTACCGATTGCGCTAAATTAGTATGGTAAAGCTGTAATAGACTGGGTACACTTTCAAGGGAAGCAACTCTGTTTTTCTCATTTCTACTCTCATAAGTGGGGTCAACTCTTGAAGGAAAGAATTTGCTAAATTCTTTCCTTTAAGGGTAGATCCCATTTTTGAAAGACTTTGTTGTCAGGGGAAGCAAACAAGAAAATCATAAAAGTTATCCCCCTTTGTGAAATGTTTAAAAAAAAAAAAAAATCATGCAAAAGTACCCATCCAGCTTAAAGTATTTCAATACATGGTGGTATTAGACTATTTCTTCAATAAACCGACACAACTTATGGACTGCATAATAAAATGTATTTATTTGTGACTTGCAGTTTACTCAGTATGTCAATCAGATATATAAGTTTACACTAACCTAAGCTATCAGGAAATCCTGAATCACAAGTATTTATCCTGCACATTTCTGATTCTCGATCCATTTTTCCTTCTCTTGTTTTCTTTAACCAGCTTGATTTACTGTGTATTTTTCAGGTTCTTGTACACCAAATTCTGCGTTACGAAGGTGACTTACAACAATCAGCCTTACACACGTAGTGGCTATGTGATCAACGGCCTAGCCAAACAAGTGTAAATAATCTTTATTTCCAAAAACTGTTGTAAGATTGCCAAACTCTGGTATGCACTTAAAACAAATCAATCTTATAGTAATATACTGTAGTTGCCATTCTTTACTTCAGCCGAGACACAAAAAATTGCCCAGTCTGATCAGAGTCTTCACTGCCCACATGGAGTTAGCATACCCTTAGCTACACTTTACATACTCAGCAAAGAGTCTGAGCAGACTGGGCAGATGCCCAGGCAGATCTGAGTCTTCCCTGGGCGCACATATGCCATTTTGTCTGTTTGTTCCGTGCCATGGCTTAAACAATGTTTTAAAAAGTAAGATATCTTTGATATTTTGTCCAAGTTTTGTAATTACCCTACGTAATGGGACACCATAACAACTTTCAGGCTCCAGATAAGAAGGGGTAGTAAAGATAATTTTTCATATATCTCCACAAAAAACATATGTTGTGACCCCTCATAAGTACTTTCTCATCATTAGAACCATCTCTGTGAGACAGTTTCGAAGGGTTATGTTTCCCTTGAGAAATAAGAAAAATATCTTACAATCATCCTCAACCCCACCCCCTCCCCCTCTTATCTGGAGCTTTGAAATTTACTGTAAAAAATCCTAAAACTTATACAATATTCAACATGTCAAAAATTGGTTGGCAGGGCAAACAGTACAGATCCTGTTCAGACTTTTGCTTTAAAACAGTCTGATCTGGCTCCATTCTCTTTGCTGAGGCTCTGATTTACTCACAATACACTTCTGTCCCAATTTTAATGTATTTTGTCCCATATGCTTGTTAAAAAAGGCAAGAATTTTAAACAAAACAAATATTCAGAATTTAAATTTTGCTTTTCAATTCTTTGTATATAGGTATTTACATACTTTTCCATCCATAATTATTTTTTAGCCATCCATTTCAGAAAAAATATCTTCAAACTATTTAGAATTTACCCAAAACATGTATACCAGGAAATTATATACATAAAAAAATATATTTGAACAATGTAACTATCTCTTTAAAGTGAATGAGCACATTGTCATGTTTTTCTGACATTTTTACAAAGGTAGACAACTACTGAGACTTCCTGTTTGCTTTTTTTCTGGACAACAAAACCATTCCAAAATGGATTCTATTCTGAAAGGAAAAAAATTGCAAACAGAGGAGCAACTTATCTTCTTTAAGAGTAGAACCCATTTAAAAGGGAAGAAAAACTGAAAATGGCAGAGTTGCTTCCCATGAAAGTGTATCAATTCACCTTAATGAACTCTCACATTCGACAATATGGGCAGTCACAATATGGACAGTCACAATATGGACAGTCGTTCTACTATTTAAGCTGCTGACAAAAAGTGTAAACACATTTAAGACTCCTCCAGAGCAGTCTAATCCATGTCTACACTGTTTGACCCTTTAACCCATTGCATTCTGGGTATTTTTTGTTGTCTGCTGTATCGAAAATCAAGAATATTTTGACAATATTGGTCTAACTAACTCTTGTAGAAATGATGTCTAGGCAGCAAACAGTTTGGATCTTAGATCAGGCTCCACGTTTGTGGGGCCTGATCTAAGATCCAAACTGTTTGCCCAGATACCCCTATAGGGAAATCCCAAATGGAATGGGTTAAAGGAGTCTGTGTCTAGTCTAGTCTGTGTCTACACTGTTAGATCAAGCAATTCTGTCTCAATACTTTGCATAAATATGGTATTACACACCCACTTAAAAACACATCCTTCTCAGCATCCCCCATACCAAGCAGGTCATAGTAAAACTGTTCTTAAGGCATAACAAAAGTGTACAACAAGTACTGAATAATGTGTCTCAATCTTTAGGTAATTACAGACAAAATACCCACCAAGTTTCATGGTGATCCTAAAGCTCCAATATAATCAAACACAACATGCACTGTACCAAGCACAGCAAAACTGATCTGAAGTTTACCTGCCAAAGTCCCGAGGTACCATTACCATTACCTTATTTGCTCTAAATGTTCACCCACCTGATGCATATTTGAATCTGGACTAATCAATTTTGTAATATGGGGACTTTTTATATAAAACTGTTGGCAAGCTCTGCTGACCCTGATTAGCCTGCATCAGACTGCAAGTCATATCTGGGTTTGCACTCTTTGCTCTGGCATTTAGGTACATGTATTTAGTTACTTAGGGTAAATAGGACATTATGAATTATTACAAGATTTGGCTGCCAGCAAGCATTGGGTACCTTAGGTGACCAGCCAAATCTTGGTTTAACCTGCACAATTTGCACAACCTGATCATTTTAAAACTCTCTAATGTTGCAAACACAGTCTTAAGGTTTTGAGCAATTTATATGAGGGTTATGGTTGACTTTGAGATGCATGCTGCTCCAAGTCTCTGCTGGTCATACTTGCTCTGTGTTGACCTCTGCTCAAAGGAGAAAGGAATGATAGTGAGCCGCGACGGGACAAAACCAACAAAGTGGTTGTGCGCCCAGAGCAGACTCAGATCAGCCTGGGCATCCACCTAGTCTGACCAGAGTCTCCCCGAAGCCCTTTAATGGTAGTTATGGGTCTAAGCTACCTCCATGCGGACAGCGAAGACTCTGATCAGACTGGGTGGATGCCCAGGCTGATCTGAGTCTGCGCTGGGCGCACAACCACTTTGTGGGTTTTCTCGTGGTAAACTTCAACTTGACACCTCACAATAATGATTAACCCTCCAAAGATTTAAAAGAATTCAATCCAAAATTATTCAATGGGAGTGATTGTATGTCCATTTAAAAAAGAATGGAATGTTTAAAAGTGAATAAATCTACCTAAAATAAGCTTTTAATCCACTGGTAAAGCAGATTAATAATTAAAAGTTGGATAAAGCTTGACTGAAAGTTCGTAGTCAAAATAACAAAATTCGTTCTAATGGAGTTTCGCTCTCATCCATGACCTTAAACCATATATGCAATGAGAATTATTGCAATATCAGTGAACAAGTGCTGTCTCCAGACAATAAAGCTTGCCCGATCTGGCCCTTGCCCACCAAGAAGACAAAGTCAAAGTATGTTATTACCTTGACTTTAAAGGTCAACACTGCGATGGAACTCCGTTTATGATTGAAAAGATTCCTGCCTCCAGCCAGTCTCTGACCCGAGACCCCTAGATCAGCAGGCCAGCACTTAACCTATTGAGCTACCGGGGCTTCTGTGGGCAGGTTAATGAGTCCAAGTAAAGAGCTATAATGATATGGTTGGATAGAGTAGATGACTTACGACCTTTTAAGCAGTATACAGGAGATGACTTTCATAAAAGCCATTCCCTTACCGTCAGATCTTGTACCGTGTTATGTATTGTACTGTGGTCTGTATAATATGTAGTTTATTTTGAATAAACGTTGTTTGAATGCAGTCGCATCAAGGGGATGGAAGGGTGACAATGAAGAGCTGTGTTCAAGGGAACCAGCGGAATGTGATCCCAAACTGCTAGCTCAGCAGGCCACTGAGCTACCGAGGCCCCTGAGCTATAACACTAATTTATATTATAATGGTAATAACTTAATCTTTTGTTAAAATATAAGACATACATAATCCAGATTTAACTTCATTGCACTTTAAAAAATGCCAATTACCACTATAACCTTAACTACTACAGCTCATGGGACACTTTACCAATGATAACCGCAACCAATCAAATCATTATATTTCAAGAGATGTGAGTGGAAGTCTGCAAACTGAGCAGACCCTAATCAGACTGTTCTTTGCCGCAGTGCTGCTTAGGCACTTCAGTCCAAACAGTACTGTAACTGCGGAAAACAGTTTGGTGGCACCTGCAAAAAGGTTAGAGTGAGGTGGTATCCTACGATCAGAAGAGTTCAATGATTCCGCCAGCGGTACGGATAACATGCTGCATGCATGTGATTCTATTTTTAATTGTTTCCAAGTCTGTGCTATTGACCACTTAGCGGCAAATATAACAGGCTTTGATCCAATAGTCTTGATATGGGTGAGAAAATAAGTTATTTCAAGCCTTACCAGGATGATTTCAGTGTTGTAAAGTTCACATAACCCATAATAATGTCCTTATCTTGTGTTGGATGTTATAATACCTTATTTTTCAATAAAAACAAACATAATGTGGCCCCAAATTAAAATGATGGATGACTTGATTTTAACATCCTTTCTAGCAGTATTTCAGTCATATCAGGACAATGGGAGAGTGATAATAAAAAGCTGTGTGCAATGGAAGCCTGTTTATGGTTGGAAAGATTTCTGCCTCCAGCGGGTTTCAAACCCAGGACTGCTATATCAGCAGGCCAACGCTTAAACTACTGAGCTACCAGGGCTCCTCCCCCACATTATCAGTAGAACTGTTTTTGTAAAGCAATTCTACTAGCAGTTGTACTGTGGTGGATGGATGACCTGCAATTTTACCTCCTTTTTAATTTAATTTTTCCTTACCTGTGAATTATCGCATCAACACATGTTGGAGAGCAGATCACGAAATATTAATTCACGATGACCAAAGGCCCGAGTGAATTGATATTCGTATCTGCCCCACAACACGTGTTAATCTGCGATAATTTACCGGTAAGGAAACATTATTTAGATTCTAACATTATATACAATCAAATTGCATGGATATCTCGACGTTTTCTATAGGACTATTTTGAGGGGGACGTCGCCAGAAGTTAAATGTTAATGTCCAAAGTCATAAAGGCGTGAAATGTGCACGCCGAGCGTTAGCAATGTGATTTATGACAAATTTTCACATGGGGCTGCTTCCTATAGGCTCTATGGAGAAAATGTTAACGTCACGTTAGAATAATAGCATTTCAATCATATCAGGAGGACGAAAGGGTGATAATGGATTAGGCTGTGTGCAATGGAACTGAATTTACGGCTGAAAAAAAATTCTGCCTCCAACAGGAATTTAACCTGGGATCACTAGATCAGCAGACCAGTGCTTAACCCACTGAGCTACAGAGGCTCCTAGTTCTACTCTACTTGGAAGCCAACATATGTTTTTATGAAGAATAAACAGAAATGATCCAAATAATACTTCTGACACTTACATATGTGTAGAGTTTCACAGAATTTTACTCAAAACCAACAGCTCAGAGCTCCATAAGGATAATTTCTTGATCCACACACTTCAAAATTGCATTTTTGTATCTTTGCTATTGATTTGTCAGTCTCAGTAAAGGTGGTGTAACTGTCTGAATTTCCCAGACTTCCAGGCAATGACATCATTTCCTGGAATTACCGTAATAACCCTAAATAACTGGGGTGGAAGTGAATGAGCAAAAACAGTAGACCATGATCTAGCTAAAGGATCAGTCTGCACTGTTCGTCAGCTATTTCTTTCTAAGTATTACCGTAATGACCCTCGATACCCGGACAGACAGGTCTTAGCAAACATTGTGGACCCAGATCAAACTTCTCCTGAAGGAGCAGTTTGATCAGGGTCTACAACTTTTGCCATTCACCAAGCATCGTTTGGATGCATTAACACGGTTTTCTGAGAATTTTTCGAACAATAATTGTCTGACTTTCAGGTGTCCGAAATTTTAGGGTCATTATGGTACTAGATAATATGAATGACATCAACGGTACCCTATGACATTTTGTGAACAAAATGACTTAGATCAGACTGCATATCTGCACAGTCTGATCAGTCTGCTCTTTTTGTCTATACAATGAATACTGGGAAAAGTGAAGTCTTTGAACAGTCTGAGCTGATGCGCACGCTGATTTTAGTACTTATATGACATAAGGGCATGACATAAAGACCCTTGTCAAGAGACGTCAATCAAATCAATGTTCGAATTTTAGGGTAGCTATATTACCGTAATGACCCTAACATTTCGGACACCCAAAAGTCGGACAATTATTGTTAAAAAATTCGTAGAAAGTGGATTTTACACATGTTAATGCATCCAAATGACGCTTAGTGAATGCCAAACGTTCAGGAGCAGTTTGATCTAGGTCTACAATGTTTGCTCAGACCTTTAGGGTCATTACCATAATAGGTAAATTGTCTAAATCTTTAAGATAGATATGGTATTGCCTAAGACTGAGATCATTCTCCAGAATCAGGGTCTCAATAACAGTGATTCATATTGACTTTCCAGCAGCGGAAAGAGCTGCAGACAGGAATGTGTCACTGCTGATCAATACAACAATAACAAGAACTGTCAGAGGACGCTGGAGCTCACCTTTTGAAAGCTTGGCTATATGACTTTAGTAGGTGAAAGTTTTGATCTCATCAGTATATCAGATAGGATTACTGCTCTCTTAAGGCAAAAATGTGACATTCAATGTGTAAGAACTTTATTTTTGATTATCCACTTTTTTTTGTTGAGAATACTATAACAAACATTTGAATTTCTTTATGAGCATATTATGCAAAATCTTATCTCAGTCTCTTGACAGATTTTTAAGATAACATCTCAATATCTTTTGAAGTATGGAAAGTAAAAGTTAAAAGTACCATATTTTCTGTAAGTATTAAGACACCCTATTTTTCTGCAATGGCCTTAATGCAAAGTCTACTTAAAATTTGGCAAAGATCATTAAAAAGTGTTGTCAAACAATGTAGAACCTGATCAGACTGCTCCTGAGAAGCAGCCTGATCAGGGTCCACACTGATTGCTCGGGCATTCAGGCATGTCTGTCCCAATACATAATGTTTTTACAATTTTATTAAATGGAACTTTTACGATAGGGATTAAATATATATATTAAACTGAACATCTATGCTTCCAGTAACCTGACATTAAAAAATTTGCATAAAATTTACATAATGATTTACTATTTCTGAAAATCAGCTGTAAAACATTTATTTAGATGGCATATTTAGATCACCTTTTAATATCAAATAAAGAAATGACATAATTTTTTCAGGTATTTTTGTGAGAAAGTAAAAGTTTCCCCTGCAGCTATAAACACTAGTTATTTTTCATTACTTACCACAATTTTTTGTCAGAAATAAGTCGTAAAAGTAGGTCATGCATGCAACTGTGCTTGCATTTTGTCACGTAATCCAAATGTGCACCAATTTTAACTTTTTTAGTCCCCAGAAAACCTGCCAATTAAGATTCAAACCAATACAGATAATTTTCAGCTGATCGAGCCAATACAGATAATTTTCAGTCAAGGCAAAAAATATTTGTTCTATTGCAAAGTGCCACATATTAAATTGCTGATCTGGGTCAGTACTGTTTGCTCCCGATATTAACAGTAAAAAAAACTGCGACACGTGAAAACCAACAAAGTGGTTGTGCGCCCAGCGCAGACTCAGATCAGCCTGGGCAACCACCCAGTCTGATCAGACTCTTCACTAAGGTTTTAAAGGGTAGTTTAGAGTCTAAGCTACCTTCATGCGGACAGCAAAGACTCTGATTAGACTGGGCGGATGCCCAGGCTGATCTGAGTCTGCGCTGGGTGCACAACCACATTGTTGGTTTTGTCGTGTCGTGGCTCAAATATGCATAATTATTGATAGTGTTTATTCATTAATTTATTTTATTTTTTTTACATTAAATATGCTAAGATTAAGCCTGTCAGATGTCTGCAACATTGAATAGTATACAGTTGTCAGGAATGAAAGTTATCTAGTCCAAAGTAGGAATTACTTAAAATTACGAAATCAACTGAAAAGATTTTCAGACTGGAAAAAATGAAGTAAAAAGTCAGAATGACATTCACTGACACAGATTGCCAGAGATTATGCACTTAAGGTGATTGGGTACTTTCAGGGGCATTAGCTCTATCATTTTCTTTTTTTGCCTCTCTTCTCAATGTGGGCCAACTCTTAAAGGAAAGAATTTGCTCCACTAGGAGCAAAATCTTTCCTTTCAGAGTTGACCCAATTTTGGAAGGGCTTCATCCACCAAGGAAACAAACAGGCACAAAAATTGTTCCCCTTTGTAAAAATGGCAGTATACACATACATCTTAATGTTCTGACAATCATATTTATTCATACAAAATACATATATCAAATATAACACAACATGGTACAGGATCTGACGGTAAGCAAAACGCTTATATATAAGCCATCTCCTGAAACGAATTAGAAGTTACAATATGTGAATGGCTATGTGCAACAGATTAACAAAACCAATATTTTCAATATATAGAAATAACAACAATTAGAGAGAGAGAGAGAGAGAGAGAGAGAGAGAGAGAGAGAGAGAGAGCTTCTGACCCCATTATCTAAACCTAAAATATGTTCTGTATAAAAGTAGTCATTTTCTTACAGGATTACTTTGACCACAGGCGCTTGAAGTTTAGACTGTGAAACACTGTAAAATGTAAAAAATCGAAATGTTCATATGTCATTTAAAAATATTGTACAGTGTTGTATGACAAGGATTAGAAATGCTTCTAAGCTAGAAGTCAAGCTCCTGTGCTTTGACCAACTAAAGCCTCATTCACACGACCAAAGTTTCTTTGTTACAGAAACTGTAATAAAGAAAGTGTGCCAAACATTTTGTGTTGACATGGAGCAAATTATTTGTTAAGGAAAAATGTGGCATAGAATCTTTGTCAAATAAACATTGGCAATGAAATATTTGCTGCCGTGTTCACATGAACAAAGAATTCTCATCAAAGTTACCTGGACAAACAAGTTTTACTCATGAATGTGAATGGCCAACTGTGCCACATTTTCTTTGTTAAATATACTTTGTTCAAAATCAAACTGATTTGTTTATGAGCTAAGTTTTCTGTGTTCATCTCCATAGGTAGTTTCTTTGTCACATGTTCTATGGCAAATATTCTGTTCACATTGACAAATTTTGTTTGTCATATAAACTTTACCATAATTATTAATTTGGCAATGAAAATGTAGCATATTTTTATATTCACACGAGCAAATTTTTATATGCCAAACCTACTGTCACAGAAACTTTGCCTGTGCAAACGAAGCTTAAGGCTTGTAGAGCATATGGCTGTTATATTAGTTTCAGAAACTTTTAATTTCATGAGCCAAGCAGCCTGAAAAAAGAAACAAAGAGAAAGCCCACTTTTGGCTTTGATATGGCAGGTTTGACTTACAAGTACCAAAAATTGTGTTAATCCATACAGTAAAGTTATAAGCCAAGAATATTATTTTGGTTTTTAATAAAGGTCACACTGCAGTCAGGTCAGATCATGACATAAATCTTTTTTACTTCAGGTCATGTACTTAGTAATAATGATGAAAATTTGGAAATCTTGGTCACCTTAAACAACAAGTGCAGTCCTTTAACCTTGATTAATTAACACTTAAAGTACTAGAGACGAAAATAGCAGAATTTGCAAACAGCGTAGATTCTGAAGAGGCAGCTCATAATGAACTGTCCCATCTAGATCTACACTGTTTGCCCTCTAGTCTTTGAATTCTCAATATGAAATATCTTGGACAAAGCATATTTTTTAATTCGGCAGACTTAAATTTTGTCATCTGCTTTTTAGTGTTTAAAGAATTAAAAGAAGAGGCAAAATACCTGCACATTTTATGGAGAAAGGCTGTCTGAAAGCTTGACATCAGTGAGAGTATTTGCTCTTCACACACTCCATGCATGGAGTTATCTCCCCTTCTGGTAATTTGTCACTGATTCATTTGTGCTCTGATACTCATATGTCCCTAATTATGATGACAATTGATAGAAATGATGAATGGGACGAGTAGATGTATCATGGTTAAAGATTAAACCTCTTAAATTCTTATTTTTCGAGGTAATTTCCCTTTAAAATATATGGTCATTATTTCTTAACTAACAGAAGGGAGTTCATAACTTCTGTATGGCTCATGTTATTTTGATGATACTTGGCCTTGTAGAAATATAATCAAAACAGGGTAAGCAGGTGTGCCTTGTAGAAATATTATAGTCAGAACAGAGTAAGCAGGTGTGCCTTGTAGAAATATAGTCAAAACAGGGTAAGCAGGTGTGCCTTAGAGAAATATAGTCAGAACAGGGTAAGCATGTGTGCCTTGTAGAAATATAGTCAGAACAGAGTAAGCATGTGTGCCTTGTAGAAATATTATAGTAAGAACAGAGTAAGCATGACATTGTGTGCCTTGTAGAAATATTATAGTCAAAACAGAGTAAGTTGGTGTGCCTTGTAGAAATATTATAGTCAGAACAGAGTAAGCATGACATTGTGTGCCTTGTAGAAATATTATAGTCAAAACAGAGTAAGCAGGTGTGCCTTGTAGAAATATAGTCAGAACAGAGTAAGCAGGTGTGCCTTGTAGAAATATAGTCAGAACAGAGTAAGCAGGTGTGCCTTGTAGAAATATAGTCAGAACAGAGTAAGCTGGTGTGCCTTGTAGAAATATAGTCAGAACAGAGTAAGCTGCTGTGCCTTGTAGAAATAATAGTCAGAACAGAGTAAGCTGGTGTGCCTTGTAGAAATATAGTCAGAACAGAGTAAGCAGGTGTGCCTTGTAGAAATATAATAGTCTGAACAGAGTAACCAGGTGTGCCTTGTAGAAATATTATAGTCAGAACAGAGTAAGCTGGTGTGCCTTGTAGAAATATTATAGTCAGAACAGAGTAAGCATGTGTGCCTTGTAGAAATATTATAGTCAGAACAGAGTAAGCTGGTGTGCCTTACATAAATATTATAGTCAGAACAGAGTAAGCTGGTGTGCCTTGTAGAAATATTATAGTCAGAACAGAGTAAGCAGGTGTGCCTTGTAGAAATATAGTCAAAACAGAGTAAGCAGGTGTGCCTTGTGGAAATATAGTCAGAACAGAGTAAGCAGGTGTGCCTTGTAGAAATATTATAGTCAGAACAGAGTAAGCATGACATTGTGTGCCTTGTAGAAATATTATAGTCAGAACAGAGTAAGCTGGTGTGACTTGTAGAAATATAGTCAGAACAGAGTAAGCAGGTGTGCCTTGTAGAAATATAATAGTCAGAACAGAGTAAGCTGGTGTGCCTTGTAGAAATATAGTCAGAACAGAGTAAGCAGGTGTGCCTTGTAGAAATATAATAGTCTGAACAGAGTAAGCAGGTGTGCCTTGTAGAAATATTATAGCCAGAACAGAGTAAGCTGGTGTGCCTTGTAGAAATATTATAGTCAGAACAGAGTAAGCTGGTGTGCCTTGTAGAAATATTATAGTCAGAACAGAGTAAGCAGGTGTGCCTTGTAGAAATATTATAGTCAGAACAGAGTAAGCTGGTGTGCCTTGTAGAAATATAGTCAAAACAGAGTAAGCAGGTGTGCCTTGTAGAAATATAGTCAAAACAGGGTAAGTGTGTGTGCCTTGTAGAAATATAGTCAAAACAGAGTAAGCTGGTGTGCCTTGTAGAAATATAGTCAGAACAGAGTAAGCAGGTGTGCCTTGTAGAAATATAATAGTCGGAACAGAGTAAGCAGGTGTGCCTTGTAGAAATATTATAGTCAGAACAGAGTAAGCAGGTGTGCCTTGTAGAAATATAGTCAGAACAGAGTAAGCAGGTGTGCCTTGTAGAAATATAGTCAGAACAAAGTAAGCTGGTGTGCCTTGTAGAAATAATAGTCAGAACAGAGTAAGCTGGTGTGCCTTGTAGAAATATAGTCAGAACAGAGTAAGCAGGTGTGCCTTGTAGAAATATAATAGTCTGAACAGAGTAAGCAGGTGTGCCTTGTAGAAATATTATAGTCAGAACAGAGTAAGCTGGTGTGCCTTGTAGAAATATTATAGTCAGAACAGAGTAAGCATGTGTGCCTTGTAGAAATATTATAGTCAGAACAGAGTAAGCTGGTGTGCCTTACATAAATATTATAGTCAGAACAGAGTAAGCTGGTGTGCCTTGTAGAAATATTATAGTCAGAACAGAGTAAGCAGGTGTGCCTTGTAGAAATATAGTCAAAACAGAGTAAGCAGGTGTGCCTTGTGGAAATATAGTCAGAACAGAGTAAGCAGGTGTGCCTTGTAGAAATATTATAGTCAGAACAGAGTAAGCATGACATTGTGTGCCTTGTAGAAATATTATAGTCAGAACAGAGTAAGCTGGTGTGCCTTGTAGAAATATAGTCAGAACAGAGTAAGCAGGTGTGCCTTGTAGAAATATAATAGTCAGAACAGAGTAAGCTGGTGTGCCTTGTAGAAATATAGTCAGAACAGAGTAAGCAGGTGTGCCTTGTAGAAATATAATAGTCTGAACAGAGTAAGCAGGTGTGCCTTGTAGAAA
Source organism: Ctena decussata (assembly GCA_963989385.1). NCBI lineage: Eukaryota > Metazoa > Mollusca > Bivalvia > Lucinida > Lucinidae > Ctena > Ctena decussata. The sequence continues at coordinate 60,686,074 of OZ022503.1, forward strand.
TATTATAGTCAGAACAGAGTAAGCTGGTGTGCCTTGTAGAAATATTATAGTCAGAACAGAGTAAGCAGGTGTGCCTTGTAGAAATATTATAGTCAGAACAGAGTAAGCTGGTGTGCCTTGTAGAAATATAGTCAAAACAGAGTAAGCAGGTGTGCCTTGTGGAAATATAGTCAAAACAGGGTAAGTGTGTGTGCCTTGTAGAAATATAGTCAAAACAGAGTAAGCTGGTGTGCCTTGTAGAAATATAGTCAGAACAGAGTAAGCAGGTGTGCCTTGTAGAAATATAGTCAGAACAGGGTAAGTGTGTGTGTCACATGTAAAAATACCAACTCTCTATTTCTGCCACAGATTCCCTCACACCACCCCCACCTCCACACCCCCATATCACATTTTGTTTTATTTCTTTGGATTTTTTACTGCAATACATTTACTAGAGAGCTCAATATTAGAGCTGTCAGGTAATGTTGGTATTAAACCTTCAGAGGATGTAAATTTTCTTGTCTGCTTTCTTTGTGTTATAAGAATTAGTTTTAGCCACAGTTGTGCCAGGAGTAACATTCTGAAATCATAATAATTTTGGCATGGTTTTGTGACATCTTTTCAAATGTGCTAGCATTTCATACAACTGTGATTACATAATGATTCCTGATTAAAAGGAAGTCCTTAAAGCACCAGTCAAAATCTATTTTTTTTCTCTCATAAATTTTGAGTTGTAGGGTCATATCTTTATCTAATACCTCTTTTAAAGACAGTTTAACCTTAGCTAGACAATCATAAGCAGACTAGACACTTTGGTTAACTATTTAGATGACAACTATTAAACAATAGGTGTCCCAATTGTAAGACAATCAGCAGGTAACTAAGTAAATACCTGAGCCAATTAGGCATATTGTATTTATGAATGAAATATTGTTTGCTATGCAGTACAGCAATCATTTTTATTGTTTGTACCCTAAATATTGTGACTTCATATTCAATCTAAACCTTGAATTATTGGTATTACCATCCAACAATGCAGATCCTAGTCAAACTGTAGGAGCGGTCAGATTCTAATTTAAGATGTCTGGGTACACTGCCATGTTTTTCCCCAATTTTCTCAAAGGATGTTTCATTATACATGTACATGTATATGCAAAAGATTAAAGCATAACACAAAACTTGGACACAATTGTTGAACAAATTTCTTAGTCTGTGACCTTGATTTTTGCTTAGCAGCGGCATCATGACAATGGTAAATCTTCTCCACCAGCATAAAAATAAACTGCTACATATCAAAAGGTAATGTGCAACAGAATACAAAGTTAATGCAAAACTTAAGACATACTGCTAAGTCTATGACAATGACCTTTGGTCAGCAGCAGTACAGATCCAGAAGATGGTAATTTCTCTGTCAGCATAAGAATAGACCTAGTGTCACATATCAAAAGGTTTCATTCAGGCATTTTGGAAATATACGCAAAAAAGTAGATACTTAGCACAAAACTTCAATGCCACATAATAACACATGTATGGAGAGATTGATGGATGGGCAGGGACACTGAAAATACATGTAGATGAATGGACAGAAAGGTGAAAACTACCATATTAATCCTATTAAACAATCCAGGGGGCATTGCATTTTGCAAATGGGGGTGTTATTTAGAGTCTAAAGTGTAGTAAATCAGCCACCACCAAAATACCTATGTTAAGCAATATAAAGATGAAGAGTATACTTTAAGCAGCTCTACTATTTTTGCCTCCCTTCTCAGTAGGGGTCAAGTCCAAAAGGAAAGAGTTTGCTCCTGTAGGAGCAAATTGTTTCCTTTAAGAGTAGACCCCATTTCAAAAAGCTACCTTATCCAATGAAGCAAACAGGAATTCCTGCATGTTAATATAACAAATTTTTTCGGAAAAGAGGCTGGGGGGCTTTGTTAGAGCAGGGGTGTATATGAGGATAATACAGTATATACCCCTCAAGTGCCCAGTGTCCCACAGAAAAGGACTATGCAGTCCTTATAGACCCAAATTAGACACTGCAGAATCCCAAAATCTGATCTGGGTGTGCATAATACCAATTTCTGCAAAACAAAAAAGCACCCATTATCACAAGACAAAGAGCCCCTTTGGGACGTTGGGCATGAATGTATTTAATGTATTTTTCAGTAATCCACATACCTTCCCTTTCCAAACAGTATCACCACGTCACCTTTTTGTCTGAAACAAACAAATTTGTTATACATGTATATACATTTTCAATGCAAAGCAGAAAAAAACACAGACGTCTCATACAACCATTGGCAAATAGTGTATCTGACTATGTATGTGCTGTTTGCTTCGAAAGGCTGTTTAACCCTTAAAGTGCCAAAAACTAAAATTGTTAAGTTGGCAAACAGTGTAGATCCAGAGCCACCTCATCTGAATTCTCAATATGATATTGCTTGCATGAGACATTTTTTGGAAATTCTGCTGACGTTAATTTTGTCATCTGCTTTTTGGCGCATTAAGGATTAAATATTCAGTGAAAATTCCGTTATTACTTTCAGTATAGTAGCCAATGAAATAATTTGAGAAATGCCCAAATGTTAACTCTTTTATAGTCAGTGTTTCATTACAAGAACAAGAGAAAGTGTAAAATAATTATTGTCAAGGTCATAAAATGATGATGAAATGGTGATGAAATATGCTGGTGTTGATGACAGGTGCAACAAAAAAAAACATGGGTTTCAAGGATGAAGCTCATAAGTGTACCATGTTTCTGTAAATAACAATAGGATATTTGATTTTAAAAGGAGTCCTGGCTAAAGTTAAGTAAAGCTCACAGGCCACAATTCTGAAACAAATCATCTGTTGAAATGATCAACTTAAAAACAGTTGTTGAACTCAATTTCCGATTTGAGATTCATGCATTGCAAGTTGCCCTGATTAAAAAATGATCATATGGTGATAACAATATCCTGAAAGTTGAATGATGACAATCAGCCGAATCACTGAAGGAGCTGGGGCCACAATATTTGACCAGACTCACAAAGGGCCATCACTTTGGCAGTAAGGACCCAATCAGGACCCCAATAAAATATGATCAATGTTAAATGATGACAATAATACCTTGAAAGATTGATGAAAATCAGCTGAAAACTGAAGGAGGCCACAAGATTTGACCAGACTTACAAAGGGCCGTAACTCGGGTAGTAAGTATCAAACCATGACCCCAATAAAATATGATCAACACCAAATGGTGATAATAATATCCTGAAAGTTTAATGAAAATCAGCTGAAAACTGAAGAAGGAGTTGCGGCCATAAGATTTGAGCAGACTTACAAAGGGCCTTAACTCTGGCAGTAAACAACAATCATGACCCCAATAAAATATGATCAACATCAAATGGTGATAACAATATCCTGCAAGATGGATGAAAATTGGTTGAAAACTGAAGGAATTGCAGCAACAAGATTTTACCAGACTTACAAAGGGCTGAAACTCTGGCAGAAAGGGTCCAGTCGTGACCCCAGTAAAATTGATCAATGTCAAATGATAACAATTCAAAAGTTTGGTGAAAACTGTTAGAAATCTGAAGGAGTGGCAGCCATAAGATTTGGCCAAATTTACAGAGAAAGGGCCATAACTCTGGCAGAAAGGGTCAGATCATAACCCAAATATTACATGATCCATCAGTCCATGTTGTGACAACAATATTCTGAAAGTTTCATGAAAATATAATTAATAAATCGAATAGACATACAGACAGAGGGACAGAACCTATTTCTACAGTCCCCATCAACTATGTCAGGAGACAAAAATGACAAAAAATTGCAGTGTACCCATATACCTTAAAGGCAATATTTTCTAAGTTTTCAATCGAAGTAGACTCTGTCACAATCTTACAATACAGAATATGGAATCTGTTAATGTTGTTTTGTTGCTTTACGTCCACGGTAAACAGCTATGATCATGTCAGGACAGTCAGTTAACCTAACCACACTATTCCTGGGCAGGCTTAGACCTCCGAAGTGGTTAACCAGTACTAAGTGCACATACTTTTGCCAGTAACTGACAACTGCCCTTCTTCAATTCTACAGACATAGCAGTAAAAAGTCTATTTACAGGACCATGTCCATAGCAGTTGCTTCTCTAAAGCCACCTCCTTACACCAACCACTTTTTTTTGGATTTCCCAAAGTGAATTTTTATATTATTTTTGACCTTTCCAAAGTAGCAACCTCCCTGTAACACAATTTTGCTTTCCCAAGGATGACTGCTGTAGAGAGATTGCACTAACTAAGTTAAAAGGGCCTTGAATAGGAGGCTGCTGAAAACAGACCACACTGTGACTTACTGTAATAATAATAAAGCCTTCTATAAAATTGAACTCCATGCTCTAGACAAAATGTATCAGTTCCTGCAGCAGGTAATTCATCCTCGCTTTATTGTTGCTTTTTTTTTGCATTTCAAAATGGCGCCCAGATAAACAGATAAAAATCTGTGCTTTTAGCAGTTCTTTTTTCTTAACAACCCTCACAAAATATAGTGGTATCATTAAATAGGAGAGAAACATTAAGAATGCTGAGTTATTTAGACAATAAAAATTCTTACCAGCCAAGAAGCAGGCAAGGTTAGCACCATAAATGGAACCAGGTCACTTGTTCTATAATCTCTTATCAGCTGCTGAATCTACTACAGGCTCTTGTAGGTGTAGGTAAGATATGTCTGTACTGCTAATAGAAATACAAGTATGAGCTTCACACAAAAGTTTGCACTAATGGATTCCTCAGCTTCTTTCTATTGATTTGGAATGGCACTCTTACAGGAAAGAGTTTGCTCCCTCTGAGGGAGCAAATTCTTTCCTGTATGAGTGCCATCTCAAGCTCTGGGAGCAATTGAAGATTATTTTGTGCATTCCATTCCATTCCAGGTTTTAAGCTACCCCCAGAGGTGCCAGACCTAGTACTTAGTTGAAGTCGATGGATCATGATGAGCTTCAAGGTGTATGGGTACATTTTCAGGGGCAGCAACTCTGCAATTTTCAGTTTTGCTTCCCTTCTAAATGGGGTTCAACTCTTAAAGGAAAATAAATTTAAACAATAAGGATAGGATAACAGCCCAGCGGGCACATGACATCGTACTGAAGTCAATGCGAAGTCATTAAGTCGCATCGATGTCAGTGCGACATCATTTCAATGTCATGTGCTTGCTGGGAGTAAGTCACCTATACCTGATTTTATGGCAGGTGACTTGGATTGTTAGGTGCATGCACTGATGGAGTTTCAAAGGCCTGAGTTTATAAAAGCCAAGATACAGAACAGAGCTCGAAAACTGGACATGGTGCCAATTTTTGTGAAACTAGGTCACCTTGACCTGGATTGTGGCAGGTGACCTGATGCTGTTGGGCACATGCCTTGATGGAGTTTTAGAAGCCTAAGGCTTATGGAAGGTGATATATATAGGGCTGAGCTTGAAAACCAGACACAGTATTTGTGTGCTCAAAAGCAGGTCAGTCTGACCAGGTTTTGTGGCGGGTGAACTGAGTTGTTGTGCACATGCACTGATGGAGTTTCAAAGGGCTGAGCTTCTGGAAACCAAAATATATAGGGCTGAGTTTCAAATCTGAACATGGTGGCCTTTTTTTCTCAAAAGTAGGTCAGTGGGCAGGTGATCTGCAGCTGTTGAAGGCATGCAATGATGGAAGCAGAGATATAGACAGGGCATGATGGGATTTTTTTTATCAGTTATTCAATCAGTAGGTCAGTGACTTGGTTTTGTGGCAGATAAGCCTGGAGTTGTTGCTAAAAACTGGATTTGATGTCCTCTTTTTTTATTCAAGAAAACAGGTCACTGTGACATAATTTTGTGGGAGCTAATTAGAATTGTTGTTGCACATACAGTGAAGAAGTTTCAAGGGCCAATGAACATAAAGATATTCCTGTACACTAATAGACTAATAGACAGATGTACCAACACCCAAAGAGCCTATACTACCATATTTCTTTGGTTCTAAGACATTTTTTTTCCTTCTAAAACAATTCCAAAAATAAGATGGATCTAGATTTTTGAGATTGTTTTAAAAAGGGAAAACCCCATCTCATACGGTATTAGAATGAATGAATGGATGAATGTTTAAGTTATTTGTAGACGCTCAACCCTGGTAAGGGCATATAGGGTCTAAACGTCAGCAATTTAAAACGTTTCTATATATAAAAGATTCAAAAGCGATCAAATGTTAAAAGTATTGTGTATACGTCCGAATACGGTATTAGAATTTCCAAAGACTGTCTTTAATTAGATATTTAGGGGTTATTCTAGATATGGATATGTTCTGGTCGTGAAGCCTGTTTCTTGGGAGCCGGATGCGGGCTCCCTAGACCCGGCACAACTGGCTCCAGAGCCGGTTTGCTAAAACGGCTCTCACAGCCGCTTGACCTCCGAAAGCCGGCAGCTCCCGGAGCCGGAAACAGCTCTGGGAGCCAGTTTGAGAGCCGTTTTTCAAGACTATATAAGGCGCGATTTTGACCAGTCAAATCATAACTTGAATTTGCACTTGATGAGTCCATTTTAGACAGGATTCCCCTGAAGAGTCTGCATAATGGACGAAACCTAGGTCGGGTACACGCGTTCCTTCACAATACAATGCCGGAGACATGGGAAAGCAGTTCAGTCCTGGCTATACAGTCATTTTTCTACCTAGATATGGAAAAACTCTGTTTTACAGCCAAATAAATATATGTAATTGACTCAGAAGTCTCAATACCGTAATCGACTCATTTACCGCACATGCCCCTATAACCGCACACCAAGGCCATTTCCGGAAAAACTGCACAAGCGCACACTGCTTTTTCTTTGAAACTCTCACAAAACTCAATAACTAACTGGGAACTCAAGGCTTTCATATCATGAAAAGTATAAACACAAGCTATTTCCAGTCCTACCCATGTTGCCTCTTTCCAGTCACCCTGCATTTCATTGTTCTGAGTGTGCAGTTATTAGACACATTTTTAACCACATCTTTTTGTTGCAATTTTGAAAAAGTTAAGCGCACGGTGCGGTAAATGGGTCGATTACGGTATTTTAGGTGATTAAAGCCTAGTGTTATGTTTCGCACTCACCTTGGGGTTGTGAAGCCTGTTGGTCCAAATACTTTGGATTATTACAAATCCAATGCTGTGTCTCTCTCTGCACTTTGTCACCAGCTTAACCCTTAATGCACCATAAACCAGATGACAAAATTTACGTCAGCAGAATTTCAAAAAATATTTCTTCCAAGTGATATCATATTAACACTAGAAGGCAAACAGTGTAGATTCAGATGAGGTGGCTAATTATGAGCCGCCTCATCTGGATCTACACTGCTTGCCAACTCAACAGTTTTACACCTATTCTCAGAATAGACAAACAAGTGCTGATATTTGGTGTCTTATAGGCTAAACGCTTATTCGAAAACATTTCACATGGCTTAAACATACTTCCATTCCAGCTCATAGATGTGTTCTTCATTTTCAGTTGCGAATGAAAGCATCACATTGACAAGTTTTTCCATTCTCGATGCTTGAACAGGCCAAAAATGGCATAAAACACGTGTCTTTCTGTATGGTACAAACAAGTGCATCCCCTTTTCCGTAAAATATATGTGAAATGTAATGAAATTATGTTTCTAAAGTGAACAGAATATGTAGATACGCAAACCTGACATACCATTTTATAATCACACCTCCCTGCGAAAAACTTTTTTCTCTTCTGCACTGTCGCCAAGTTGTATGTAAGCTACGTTACCCGCATGATACTGATTAGTTAGCAAGTAACAAACAAGCGTTTCGCATCCAAGTAAATCTTTAAAACAAACATGTATGATTGTCAATTTCGATAGCAACCACATGGATGCATTGACCGCTTAAAATTTGAAGCATTTTTTCTCTGAAAATTACACGTTTAGCAGAATGGTTAAGGATGTAAGCTACGTTATCGCAATTGTGAAAAAACTACAGAAAAATTGGGAATTTTGGTACATTTATGATCGATATGCTTACAAGGGTAGTGCAAAACTAACAAAAACTTTCGACTTGCTACTTCGTTTATTTAAGTATGCATAATTATAACGTATGATGTAAGCTACGTTATGTAAGCTACGTTATGAGTATTTTGCCCTTGTTCCAGAACTGCTGTTGAAGTTATGCCAAATAAAAGTTACAGCAATTAGTGTTCTTAATCTTACGTATTCTCTGTTTAAAACTTGCTACTTCCGGTTTACACAGTTGTGCCGTCTGATAATTGTCGATTTTCTGATTCCCATTATTGTTGCACTGAGCATCCTAGTTTAGATAAGTAAAAATAACTTTGTGACTTTGTATGAAAATATTAATCGAATGATTATATTAAATGTGCTGATATGCTAACTTCATGAGAAATAAGACGAACTCGCGAGCTTATAAAAGCCAAGCCAGCTTCTTATGCAGTGATATTTATTCAACATAGAATAGGAGCGAATTCTCTCATTTAAGAGAATAGCCACTAATAAGGTTCCACTCTTATTAGAATTTGCTCCTTTGAGCAAATTACCTCTTGTTTGAGTAGACTCCATGCGGATATGGCTCTCTCGTCCAGGGAAACAAACAGGATTTCACAAAGGTTGTTCCCCTTTTTGACAGTGGCGGAAATTAAAGTAGACAACGTCAAAACAAAGTAAGGCACTAGTTATTCATGGTTACATAGCTTACCAACTGCTTTCTCAGCGGATATTCTTTTCTCATTATGTTCCTCAAGCACAGGCGGGGGGAGGTGGGGGAGGGGGCGGGGACCGGGAAGTACTGATGCAGTGCGGATTATGTTGGTGTCGGCCTCTGTGTCGGCGTGACAATATTCCCCTCTCTCCATCTCTCATAGCAAACAGTTGACGGAGCATGGCAAGCACCGGTTGTCATGCTCCGATACCAGTGACGTCATAGACCTGTTACTATAGCAACTGAGAGTTCATACTGATGTACTCTAAACGTCATTCTGCGCGCTCTTCGGAAATACTCTTAGGAAATACAAGTATTCTAGCAGAGGCACTTTACTGAGTGCTCTTCGAAACTACAAGTATCCTAGCAAATGCACTATACTGAGCGCTCTGCACAAATTCAAGTATGCCAGCAGAAAACACCAGTATCCTAGCAGACGCACAACATTGAGTTATTTCATAGGCGCTGTGGTAAAATATCTAAGACGTCATTGATATCTGAGCATGGCAATGTTCTGACAATTTTCAATGGCAATGAAAAATAAAATCCTTTCAACAGAAACTTCAAATTTTCTCAAACATACACTTTTTCTCAAATCATTTAATTCCGTGTTTCATATGACCTTCTTTATTGCCTAGTCATTTGATGTGTAAGTAATGTTACCAATATATAATGGACAGATATCAAATTGGTCTACAATTCCTTCTACACTTGGTATAAACTATAAAAACCTATGCATATGAATTAAAGGTCTAACGTCACTACAAAGAATAGTGGGTGGGGGTTCACCTGAAAATTACAGCAGGCTTGTTCATTTAATTTGATAGCGTACCCTACAAATTCACTGTAGTATTGTAGTATACAAATATCTAAATTCTTTGAAACAATGATAGAAAAAAATATTATACAAAAACACTAAAAGAGTATCTTTTGCAAAATTGCTATCGCTGTCGACAGTGACACAGATATTTATGCTTCTATCAATATACGAATCAGTACAAGTTCCCTTTCTCTGATATAATTTTATGTATTTGAGTTAATGAAATTGGTTACGAAGTTTTAGAAATTGTTAATAACAAGTTATATTATTCTCAGTAAAAATAGAATACATTTTTAATGTCATTGAATTGATGTTTAGATTTTTATACCTTTTATTTGCTTGTTATACTTACTTATTATGTAAGCTACGTTACTCAAGTAAATTTATTCTACAGCTGTTACTTTTTTCTATTATCTTATTTCTTTCCTTGATAATCTCACATGCATTGGCACTGCAACCCGTTGATATGAGAATATTCACAACAGCCTCTTTCGTTTTGCTCTGACGAAAAAGGAAGTCAATGCTTTGCGCCTGTTTAGAGTCAACTAATGCATGAGTACATGTACTTTTCAACATTCTAATCGTTTCGCGTTTGATAGTTTAGTAGTATCTACTGTTTTACTTTGCAAAACATTTTAATGTGCTAAATTGTTTCACAAACATTACTTTTAACACTTTCTCATGTACATTATTTGCAGTTTTACTAATGAAGGGGTAGCACCTAATATTTACTCCTTTAGTGTACCCCCTGGCCTTTGGAGAGGCTGAAAGCTAATTACAGAATCCACTCTGAATGCAGATATTTTGACATATGATTCTTAAGATATAGTATGATGCATGAAATAAAGAAAATTTGCATTTCCCCAAAAAAATTAATTTCACGTTTTTATAAATTTATTGCGCGCCTACTCTGAGAACAGGTGTTTAATTTTTGGCCCAGCTTGACAAAAGTTTATGGTGCTCATGCCAGAGAAAGAGATACCTATCTGGCAGCAAATGCAGAGTGAAGTACAGACGGCTCCTCAGCAGCAGGCTGATCTGAGTCGACACATTTGCCGAGTTTTAAGGTGAATGGGTACACCACCGTATTTTTCTGTCATTTTGTGGCTTCCTGTTTGCTTTCCTGGGCAAATTCCCTCCAAAATGGGGTCTACTCTTAAAGGAAAGAATTTGATCCTCTTGGGAGTATACTCTTAAAGGAAAGAATTTGATCCTCTTGGGAGTATACTCTTAAAGGAAAGAATTTGATCCTCTTGGGAGTATACTCTTAAAGGAAAGAATTTGATCCTCTTGGGAGTATACTCTTAAAGGAAAGAATTTGATCCTCTTGGGAGTATACTCTTAAAGGAAAGAATTTGATCCTCTTGGGAGTATACTCTTAAAGGAAAGAATTTGATCCTCTTGGGAGTATACTCTTAAAGGAAAGAATTTGATCCTCTTGGGAGTATACTCTTAAAGGAAAGAATTTGATCCTCTTGGGAGTATACTCTTAAAGGAAAGAATTTGATCCTCTTGGGAGTATACTCTTAAAGGAAAGAATTTGATCCTCTTGGGAGTATACTCTTAAAGGAAAGAATTTGATCCTCTTGGGAGTATACTCTTAAAGGAAAGAATTTGATCCTCTTGGGAGTATACTCTTAAAGGAAAGAATTTGATCCTCTTGGGAGTATACTCTTAAAGGAAAGAATTTGATCCTCTTGGGAGTATACTCTTAAAGGAAAGAATTTGATCCTCTTGGGAGTATACTCTTAAAGGAAAGAATTTGATCCTCTTGGGAGTATACTCTTAAAGGAAAGAATTTGATCCTCTTGGGAGTATACTCTTAAAGGAAAGAATTTGATCCTCTTGGGAGTATACTCTTAAAGGAAAGAATTTGATCCTCTTGGGAGTATACTCTTAAAGGAAAGAATTTGATCCTCTTGGGAGTATACTCTTAAAGGAAAGAATTTGATCCTATTGGGAGTATACTCTTAAAGGAAAGAATTTGATCCTCTTGGGAGTATACTCTTAAAGGAAAGAATTTGATCCTCTTGGGAGTATACTCTTAAAGGAAAGAATTTGATCCTCTTGGGAGTATACTCTTAAAGGAAAGAATTTGATCCTATTGGGAGTATACTCTTAAAGGAAAGAATTTGATCCTCTTGGGAGTATACTCTTAAAGGAAAGAATTTGATCCTCTTGGGAGTATACTCTTAAAGGAAAGAATTTGATCCTATTGGGAGTATACTCTTAAAGGAAAGAATTTTCACCTTTAAGAGTTGATCCCCATTTAAAAGGGGTGGCAAAATGAAAATGGCAGATTTTTTGAAGCATGTGACTGTATGATTGCTATCTTGATACCTGTACATGCATAGATACAGCTGGACTTGGTTGAAGATACCTACAGCACACAACTGCAACAATTTTCTGTGGCATGCACATCCCCTAGAAAAGACAGTTTCTTAAAAAGCATGGGAACCAGAGGCATCATAGTTCACACAACTGCCCTATCAAAACAAGAGGACCATAATGGTCCCATATTACTCCCCCAAGGAATCATTTTGTTTAAACAAGAGGGCCATGAGGCCCTGAATCGCTCACCTGAGCAATTGGCAAAGTGGCTTTTTCTTATGTCTGAAATTGTCAAAATATGAGTCTTGGGTCATAAGTCAAAGAATGACCATGACCTCTTGTACTCATAAATCTTCATGTACTCATTAAGACAACCATATAGACCATGCCAAAATCTTCAAACTTTCCATGAAATCTTATGTTCTAGCATTTTCCCATATTTGACCATGCCACAAAAAAGGTCAAGGTAAACACATGGTCATCTTTTGAACAGTCTTGGTAGTGCTCTAGTACTCCATGCTACTTACCAAGTTTCAGGGCCATAGGTATATTGGTTCTGGAGAAGAAAAATATTAAAGGTTTATACCATAAATGGGTATGGCGGCCATGCTGGTCATGTGAACTGGACCGTTTGAACAAATTTTTGTTCAATCAATCCCTGGAGGCTCTTTACGAAATGTGTTTACATTTGGCCCTTTTTTCTTTTGAGAAAATGTTTGAAAATGTCAAAAATATGAGAAATCTGGGTCAAAGGTCAAAGAATGACCTTGACCTCTTGTACTCATAACTGTTCATGACCTCATTAAGATGACCAATTTTTGGCCACAATCTTCAAAACTTCCCATGAAATCTTATGTTCTAGCATTTTCCCATATTTGACCTTGCTGTACAAAAGTCAAGGTCAACCCAAGGTCATAATTTGAACAATCTTGATAGTACTCGAGTCGAGTACCCAATGCTACTTACCAAGTTTCAAGGCCATCAGTCGAATGGTTCTGGAGAAGAAGATTTTTAAAGGTTTTTACCATATATGGGCATGGCAGCTATGCTGATCAAGTGACCTCAACCCCTGAAGGCTCTATATGATATTTGGTTACAATTGGCTCAGTGTCTTTTAAGAAGAAGTTTGAAATTGTCAAACAATAAGAATTCAAGGTCAAAGGTCAAAGAACAACCTTGACCTCTTGTACTCATGAATCAACATGTACTCATTAAGATGACTGTATTTACCAATTTTTAGCCCAAAATCTTCAAAACTTTCCATGAAATCTTATGTTCTAGCTTTTTCCCATATTTGACCATGCCATAAAATGGTCGAGGAAAACAGGGCTTTAAAATGGATATGATGGTGATGATTTTACCATCTATGAGTTTGGCGGCCATATTGGTCATGTGACCTGGATTTGAACAAATTTTCCCATGTTTGACCTTGCCATAAAAAAGGTCAAGGTCAACCCAAGGTCATAATTTGAACAATCTTGATAGTACTGTAATACCCAATGCTACATACCAAGTTTCAATGCCATTGGTCAATTGGTTCTGGAGATACTTTTTAAAGGTTTTTACCATACATGAGCGTGGCCGCCATGTTGGCCATGTGACCTGGACCATTTTAACAAATTTTTATTCCTACAATCCCTGGAGGCTCTAGATGAAATATGGTTACAACTGGTCCAGTGGTTTATGAGAAGATTGTTTGAAATTGTCAAAATATGAGAGTTCTGGGTCAAAGGTCATAGAATGACCTTGACCTCTTGTACTCACAAATCTTCATGTACTCATTAAGATGACTGCAAATACCAATTTCTAGGCCTAAATCTTCAAAACTTTCCATGAAATCTTATGTTCTAGCATTTTCCCATATTTGACCTTGCCGTAAAAAAAGTCAAGGTCAACCCAAGGTCATAATTTGAACAATCTTGATAGTACTCGAGTACCAAATGCTACATACCAAGTTTCAAGGCCATCTGTCAGTTGGTTCTGGAAAAGAAGATTTTTAAAGGTTTTTACCTTTACCTGTAGGATGGATGGTTTGGACATGTAGAGTGCAGCACAGGCTGGATTGCAGAAGTATGCAACCTAAATGTAGTTCCACAGAAAAGATCTGGTAAGCCAAGAAAAAAATGGGATGTAGTGCTTGTGAACGACAGAAAGAAGCTGTTTATGGATTCTGCTGAGCCTCAGAATTGTTCTGAGAGGAGAGGACGCCTTCGAATAACTTGTCAAACAAGCCCAACCCTCGGTAGTGGAAAACAGGGCTTTAAAATGGATATGATGATGATGATGATGATTTTACCATCTATCACTTTGGCGGCCATGTTGGTCATGTGACCTGGACCGGATGAACAAATTTTCATTCCTACAACCCCTGGAGGCTCTATATGAAATTTGGTTACAACTGGTCCAGTGGTTCATGAGAAGATTGTTTGAAATAGTCAAAATATGAGAGTTCTGGGTCAAAGGTCATAGAATGACCTTGACCTCTTGTACTCACAAATCTTCATGTACTCATTAAGATGACTGCAAATACCAATTTCTAGGCCTTATCTTCGAAACTTTCAATGAAATCTTATGTTCTAGCATTTTCCCAATTTGACCTTGCCGCAAAAAAACCAAAGTCAAGATCAACCCAAGGTCATAATTTGAACAATCTTGATAGTACTCGAGTACCAAATGCTACATACCAAGTTTCAAGGCCATCTGTCAGTTGGTTCTGGAAAAGAAGATTTTTAAAGGTTTTTACCTTTACCTGTAGGATGAGATGGTTTGACATGTAGAGTGCTGCACAGGCTGGATTGCAAAAGTACGCAACCTGAATGTGGTTCCACAGAAAAGATCTGGTAAGCCAAGAAAAACATGGGATGAAGTGCTTATGAACGACAGAAAGAAGCTATTTTCATTCTAAGAGGAGAGGACGCCTTCGAGGAAACTTGTCAAACAAGCCCAACCCTCGGTAGAGGAAAACAGGGCTTTAAAATGGATATGATGATGATGATTTTACCATCCAACACTTTGGCAGCCATGTTGGTCATGTGACCTGGACCGGATGAACAAATTTTCATTCCTACAACCCCTGGAGGCTCTAGATGAAATTTGGTTACAACTGGTCCGGTGGTTTTTGAGATTGTTTGAAATTGTCAAAATATGAGAGTTCTGGGTCAAAGGTCATACTGTAAAACACTTATATTTGGCGGTCACTTTATTTTGGCGATATTGGCGGAAAAGAAGAAAACCGCCAAATTATAATGACGCCAATTAAAACTTTTTTTATGAAAGGGAAAGCTTCATTTGAGCATAACTTCCATCCTCACCACCCACCCATAATATTAAAACCAATTCACATTATATTGTATAAGTACAACAGGAGCTCTCCTACAAACACGCCGGGAAAACAGACTGTGAAAATATGTTCTAAATATACCATGCTACTCAGTAACCAAGCCGAGTTGATTAAATCAGAAGTAACACAAAATCTATTTGCTATAAACAGTTTTATTTGTAAATGCTGCATTCACAAACATAAATGAAGAAATCACAATCGCCAACCCAAACTCAATTTGGCCATTCCACTATTGCAGCAAACACCAATTGATTATTATTATTGTTATTTATTGTTAGTATTTTTTTTTAGAAATCGCAGGACCGCCAAAATAAAAATCCGCCAAAAGGTCCATTTTCACAAACCGCCAAATTTTAATGTCGCCAAATATAAGTGTTTTACAGTAGACTGACCTTGACCTCTTGTACTCACACATCTTCATGCACTCATTATGATGACTACAAATACCAATTTCTAGGCCTAAATCTTCAAAACTTTCCATGAAATCTTATGTTCTAGCATTTTCCCATATTTGACCTTGCCGTAAAAAAAGTCAAGGTCAACCGGAGGTCATAATTTGAACAATCTTGGTGGTACTCGACAACCCAATGCTACATACCAAGTTTCAAGGCCATCCGTCAATTGGTTCTGGAGAAGAAGATTTTTAAAGGTTTCTTCCATATATGGGTATGGCTGCCATGTTGGTCATGTGACCTGGACTGTATGAATAAATTTTTGTTCCCATTAACCCTGAAGGCTCTATATGAAATATGGTTTCAATTGGCTCAGTGGCTTTTGAGGAGATTGTTTCAAATTGTCAAAATTATGAGAGTTCTGGGTCAAAGAATGACCTTGACCTCTTGTACTCATAAATTTTCATGTGCTCATCAAGATGACTGTAGATACCAATTTTTAGCCCAAAATCTTCAACAGTTTCCAAGATATCTTATGTTCTAGCATTTTGCCATATAAAAGCACAGGGGAGCAAATTTGACCTTACCGTAAAAAAGGTGAAGGTCAACCTATGGTCATTATTTGAACAATCTTGGTAGTACTCGCGTACCCGATGCTACATACCAAGTGTCAAGGCCATCGGTTAATTGGTTCTGAAGAAGAAGATTTTTTTAGGTTTTTACCATATATGAGCATTGCGGCCATGTTGGTCATGTGACCAGGACCGTTTGAACAATTTTTCGTTCTTAAGACCCCAGGAGGCTATGTATGAAATTTAGTTACAATCGCTCTAATGGTTTCAGAGGAGAAGTCGTTTGAAATTGTGGACGGACGGATAATGGGCGGGCGGACGTACAGACGGACGGAGCCTTCCCATCCTATAAGCTCCTCCAGAGCCCCCTGAGCAAAAAAAACCTTTTACCAAAACATCCAGTGCAGACCCCAATGTGGACGGTGACACTAAGGTGACAACAATAGCTCCTCCTGAGCTTTGGTACAGGCAAACCAATAACAACAAATGCTCAAATGAAAATGTTTATTTTATCCAAAGATTTAGTACCTATTATCTAGTTACATTACCATAATGTGTCTATGTTTTAATGAAAATGAAATTAGCAACCATTGAAAGTGACAAACTTTGTCACTGTATTTGAAGAGAATTTAATGAAACAAAATATACTGCAAATGAAACCAAATATTCTGCTAAGCCACTGATTTTCGCAGGATTAAAGTTTCAAGGTATAAACTTGCCATATTATCATTAGTTAACAATAAATAACTGTATTGACCTTTCTTGAGGTGAATATGCAGTTTTACTGACCTTTAAACTACATCCTGACCGATACATAGCAAGTGTCAATATGTAATAGAGGTCTATAAAAGTTTTATTATATGGTAATTCAAAAAGCAGTTTCCTTCAATTTGTATGATGGTATAGCACGGCAATATCACTAGACCTAACGCCATTAATATTAATGTAAATGCAACTTTATGTCACGAAAATACAAATGACGTCAGTAAAAATAGTAATATTAACTGACTGACCGATCAATATTATACAATTATTGACCTTTGCTAAGGTGAATATGCAGTTTTATTGACCAGCAAATGACATATTGTCTGAAGTGAAGCGGAGGTCAATGTTCTGTTTGCAGGTCAACAAAACTGCATATTCACCAAAATAAAGGTCGATAAATGTTTTACTGTATGATAATTCTTAATGCAGTTTCCTTTGATAGATATTACGGTACTATATGGTATATTTCATGTTACGCCATTAACATTTATGCATATATGCAATGTTACGTCACAAAATTACGGATAACATTAGTGTAAAAGTAACATTCACTGGCTGCCCGGTAAATATTGGAAAGTATTGACTGGCATTTGACGTTGAATCAGCCAATAAAATTGTATGCTACATCATGGTCATATCATAAAACAAAATATTGACCTGCAGTATGGCTGACGTGGAATCAGCAAATGAAAATGTGTGTTACATCATGGTAATATTATAATTAACTGTAGCATTTCACTTAATGGAGACAATTGCATGTCCACGGACCTGAAATGTTGGCTATGTTAAAACGCTGAAATAAAATAATTGGACAGTGTGATAAGTTTAAAATATTACTCTTTAATATAAAGTAGCATACTGTGGTACAGAGTAGATACCTATTTATTTGGTTATAAGATGGGAGCTTTCCCCTCAAAACTTACCACGAATATGTATTATCAGTCTTATGTAATTCAGCTATAAATGGAGTTTTCTCTTCCAAAACAATTCCAAAGCTCTAGATCCATCTTGTATTGAGATTCCAAAGCTCCAGATCCATCTTACAAGATGGATCTAGATCTTTGAGATTGTTTTGGAAGGAAAAACCCATCTTATAACTAAAAAAATACGGTACCACTGTACAATTAAAAGATCATCAGCTGGTAGCAATAGCAGAAATTGAACTCAAACAGAACTGAGCTCCACATAAAATAATTATTTCTCCACACAAGAATTCCACTGAATGCGGTGTCTCATCTGTCTACGCATTGTCACTAAACACAGCTAAACCGGAAAACTCAACACAAAGTTTACACCAGCGCTGCCGCCAAGGATGACACCATAAAAGTAATATCAATGTCTCGCTTCTGCTAGTTGCAGGCAAGATAAAAAATCTTGCCCTAATTAATGGGCTATAACATGGGTTTTTCCCCTCTCTAGAATGACCCAAATTAACTAAATCAGTCTTATGAAATCCCAAAACAATTCCAAAATCCCGATCCAGACGGACCTAGATTTTTGTATTGTTTTGGCGGGGTAAAACCACCATCTTATAACTGAAGATATATGGTAGTATAAATGCAGCTTCAAAACAACTCTATGCACCAGTCATTTTCAACCCCGGCTACCCCAGCCGAGGAACAGCGACAACTTTGACTTTTCTCTCTGCAGAACCCTAGTACATACCCTGCACTGCCATGGCATTACAGTTAAAAGCCCTTGCCCCCAGAAACCAAGTTCAAAGCTGGAGTAGCTATCATTATCCTGGTAATTTTGGTAGTTTATCAAAAGCCCAGCCCATCCATGGTATTGACGGTAGAGTGCTAAGGTAGAAGCACAGAACTTAAGCCCTGTCATTCCCAGCAAAGCCTTGGCCTGGGGATGGCCAGGACTGCAAATAAGCGGTGTACTAATAAGACACTCTTCTATGAAATTAAAAGTGAAAAAGGTTTGCATGTTTTCATATGTGAATTAAAAAGATAAACAAGTTTGAATCTAATCAATCCAGTCAGTCTTATCTCTTTTCTTCCCCACCCCACCCCTCAAATTTGATTTTGTCATATTTGTATAATAATGTAGCTATTGTATAGCATATATTAACTTTTCCTGTTTGATAGCTGTTGTAAGCATGAGATATTTTATTTTTGCAACATTTGCTAATTCCACATCCTAGCAAAATAAATAGACTGAGTCAGCACCTCGGGACTTTTTAGCTACTACACAGTACATTAACAGCCTATTAGCAGGAAACAAGACACATGTAAGTTGTGTTTGTTACTTGTTACGTGTATCGAAATTGAGCAAAATCTTAAATGCATATTGAATTTCTTTGGTTATAAGACAAAGGTTTTTCCTCCCAAAACAATCTATAAAATCTCTTGGGGTATTTTCGGAAGGAAACCCTCCACCCCACCCCCCACAACCCATGAATGAAGCTAGAAATCTGAATAAAGGAAAAGTTTTTTTTCTTTCTGATTTTAGGAAGAAGTTTCTACACACTGTTTATCCTTGCCTATATAGTCTATAAATTTATCCTACAAACAGGGAGGTCTGATTCTGCAAGGAGACTATATTCCATGTATCTCTCTGGCTTGATCCCTGCTCCGTTCTTATAGCCAAATAAATTTGTGGTACATGCCCAGACCAGCTGGTGTACAGAGTCTGGTCAGCACATGTGCAGTTCACTTTTTAACATTTTTATTGTGCCCACAGTTAGTTTTAAATGACCAGGCCCAGGTCACTTTCAACAATTCTTCAGCCATTTCACAATGGCAATTGCCCTAATCAGACTGCATATGCATCTCTTAAGATAGGTATATTCACAATGAAGCTCAAATTGTAAATGGAGGTAGTACTGAAGGAAAACTGAAAATGACAATACTAAAATGAGCCATATTTGACCAATGTATGTAACCTATATTTTCTCACTTCAGAACTTATTCAGCACATACACATATATTCAGTGTCACAGTGACAACACAGAATGCTATGTCTTACCTATCTGTGCATTGTCACAAAACATTGTCATAAAACAGAGCTAAACTAGAAAACGTGTCTTACAAAAGTTTACGCTGCCGGTCTAGTGACAGGCAAGACAATTAATTATTATCATGCAGCAAAAGTTTGCAGAATACTAAGACTGGCCTGACTGCACATTGTTACAAAAACAGAAAATTCACTGAAAGTCTATGCCCTCAATGCCATGCTAATGTTGTTATCTGCTCCTCAGTTTCTGCTAGTTGTAGTCATGTCATAAATATTTCACATTACTGTATGGCATGTACAATGTAAGAAGCACATACAGTCACAGGTTTGACTCCCCGGCTCCTCTGGTCTTTTGGATGAGACTTGAAATCGAGAGACTATCTCTGAATGACCTATGTGTTGGTGGGATGTTAAACTTGAGTTCATTCACTAAACTATAGTTTACATCGCCCCATGGGCACTAGAAAAGCAACATCTATGTATTGGTTCCACTGGTTGCTGGCAAGACAATAAAACAGAAGTTGCCAAGACATTGTCAATACTACAAATGTCATTACACCATTTTAGAAGTGGTTTGAGAAAAATTGTGAAGACTCAGCTCAATCTGCACATCCTTTTTAATTTCCAAGTGGGAACTGATTTGCATAATTTCCAGGCATGTCATGAATAAGCCAAAAAATGCCTAAAACTCTCCAACTTCATTATCATACATAAAGAGGATCTTACACGAGTGAACATTTCATATGAAATTTATTAAAAAAGCATTTGGCCAGTTTCATAAATTTCATAAGAAATGACCATAAATGTAAGATACTGTTTATCATATGACCTTTTGAAGGAGAATTTTATCTCTTTTAAAATGAACACTATTTCAATAATACCGTTGTTGTCAATGACGTTTCATGCACTCTCCAAAATGTTATGACTCATCTGGTCATATGACTTTTAAGACACGGCATTATCCACTGAATAACAGCCATGTCATATGATAAATAAAATTCTTGCACATAAAAAATCCAGATGCTTCTGTTTCAGCACCTACGTGTCTTCTTCCTCTTGCTGAGCTCTCATGATACTCGTCAACATATTCATCACTTTAGACATATGTTATTTATTTATATCTTAACATGCTAATCAATGTCTTAACCTTTTGCTATAAAAATCAGAACTCCAGATATGGTCAGGTTTAAAAGTAAAGTGTGAGATAATTTTTCTTATTTCTCATTAAAAATATACACTGTGACCACTGTTTAGGTTTAAATAAGGGGTAACAAATTACATTTTTAATTTATTATGAATAGAAATTATCTCACAATTACCCGCAAAATCCCCCTGATCTGGACCCCAAGGTAAGATCCCTTCCCAGCAGTTGCAGGATGTTGACACAATGAATCAACATTGATACAACATTAAGATGTTTACTCAATGTTGATTCATTGTTGTTTCCCTGCTGAGTTTCCTTGCAGCTCATATAAGCCAACAAATGTCTAAAACTCCCCAACTTCAATATCATACACTTAAAATTTTTGCACATAAAAATTCCAGATGCTTCTGTCTAAGCGTCTACGTGTCTTCCTCCTCTCGCTGAGCTCTCATGATACTCGTCAACATATTCATCACTTTAGACATATGTGATTTGTTTGTATCTGTAATTTTTAAATCGTCTAACACAGCATACTCTTCTAAAAGCTGATCAAATTCTTGACCTTCTGGAACTGGTAGAGTTATTGTCTGAAAACAAAGAAGAGTCAAATACAGTAGTGACGAAAGAATCTGGGTTCAAGTTTATAAAACTTGAGAATAATCTCCAACTCAAAATAAAGCACACTAATTGGCTGCTTCCGAGCATGTGCTCGGAAGCAGCCAATCAGTGTGCTTTATTTTGAGTTTGAGAATGTACTCAAGTTTTATAACCTCCGGGCCTGGTGCCCGTTTCACTAAACAGCCCAAGCTGAAGATTTTCGTAAGTTCCATAGAGAGTCTATGGAACTTGAAAATCTTATGCTTGAGATGTTTAGTGAAACGGGCACCTGGACTTGGCAATGGAAATATCTTTTATCAGCATAACAACGTTTTGGTATCTGATGGACATATGGATGACATGCAATTTTACATCCTGTTCAACAGTAAGTCGGTCATATCAGAACAATGGGAGGGTTATAATGAATGGCTGTAGGCAATGGGACTCCTTTCACAGTTAAAAAGATGTCCGCCTCCTGAGGGACCTCTAGGCTCTTGGAGTTCCTTTTGGTATTTGAAGATATCAGACAAGGTTGTCGTGAATACCATCATTATGGGCAGTTTGTGACGTCATAACCTCCTAATTAAACATTTGTGCAAAAACATCTAACGCCATCTTTCTTCATATCTTCTTTGGTAAAGGGTGCAAATAATTTTCCACAAAATTGCACTGATTCTTGCACAACAGAGGGGTTCACTGCTGTTTCAGAAATGTTTTTGTTTCTCATTCAGAATTTTTTGGAATGAGGTGTCTTGTCTGTCTGCCCATTGCCACGAAGCAAAACTAAATGTAAAACTGGATGCTAAGTTTACACCTCAATGACACTGGAAAAGTAATACATATCTATGTCTCGCTTCTGCTAGTCATAGGTGAGACTAAGTGTTGGCATCCATGCTGACAGCTACTAAAGGTTTAAGATGGCAGTTTCTCTTTCAAAACAATTCCCAACTCCCATCTAAAATCTTTAGTAGCTGTCAGCATTAGAAATGCTGACAGCTACTACAGTCTTAAGATGGAAGTTTCTCCTTCAAAACAATTCAAAACAATTCCCAAAAGCATTAAAAGGCAACTAGTTCAAAAAGCAGGATAATTGCAGTTATAGCTTATTATGCCCCAATATTTAGGGCAAGGGTGTATTAACACATTCTCACCCTTTCTTTGGGTCCCTGTATAGGGCTTCCTGCCAATGACACAAAAGTTTCTCCTGGCCTTGCTGTTCTTTTCTGTGCTGGTGTTATTGGCAATCTACAAAAGAGCAAACAAACAAAATTTCATCCTTTTTCAACTATTATCAACAGTTTTCCCATGATGTTTTCCAAACAACTCAAACAGTTAAGTTTTTTTTCCTAGAAAGGATGTAAAAATATCCTACATAACTTATATTTTGCAGTATCTTAATTCTGGCACTACTGGCTGGAAAGACTTAAAGGACCAAATACATGTGTATAATAAAAAGTCCACCACTATTCAATTTCAATGCATTAACATAGGTGGATACATCTTACATTATGATGGAACCAACACTGAGTTGAGCCAATACATCTCTTCTTAAAACTGTACAAATGAGCCATGACACGACAAAACCAAAAAAGTGGCATGTGCCCCTAGCAAAGACTCAGATCAGTTTCAGCATCGACCCAGTCTGATCAGTCTTCACTGTCCGCATGGAGGTAGCCTAGACCTTAACTACCCTTTGCCCAGGCTGATCTGAGTCTTTGCTGGGCACACATGCCACTTTGTTGGTTTTATCATGTAGAGGCTCATATCATTTAAGGTTCAGAGTGGGAACAACGCTACCATTTTCCTTTTTTGCCTCCCTGCTCATTGGGGTTAAACACTTAATAAAGACTAGAAAATTGTGTATGTAAGACACTAATGATGCCCCCGTGCAGCCCCTGTCACTGGACATGTGTACATCCCTTAAGCACCTTTTGAGCACAAACTCAGTCTTCCAAGAAGCCAAGGAAAACATTACACAAAGTTCATACCCTACAGTGCAAAAATGCTGCCCAAAATGACTAAGTTTAAAACGCCCCAATTCCATCAAAATTGAATATTTCTCCATCGAAATCCAACAAGCAAGTCTTCATTATGTCCCCAACAAGTATACCATGTCTGAAAAGCAGCAACTTAAAACTGTGGGAGGTGCTGATCATACAAAGTACTTAACCTTCAATGCAGACATATGCCTAAAATGACTAAGTTCAAAAGGCCGTAATTCTGTCAAAATTAATTTTAGCTCCAACATAACCTCACATGCACATCTTCATTATGTCCACAATATGTATGCACAGTTTGAAAAAGATCCCTTGACAATTGTAGGAGAGACGATTACACAAACTCCATACCCTTCAATGCAACAATTTGTCTAAAATGACTAAGTTCAAAAGCCGTAATTCTGTAGAAATTAATTCTAGCCCCAACAAAAACCCATATGCATATCTTTAGTATGTCCACAGCATGTATGCAAGGTTTGAAAAAGATCCATTGAAAACTGTGGGAAGAGTTGATTACACAAACTCCATACCCTACAATGCAAAAACTGCCTATAATGACTATGTTCAAAAGGCTGTAATTCTGTCAAAATTAATTTTAGCTCCAACAAAAATCCACATGCACATCTTCAATATATATCTACATGCGAAGTTTGAAAAAGATCCCTTGAAAACTGTTGGAGGAGTTGCTTACACAAACTCTATACTGAACAGGCGTGACGAACGGACAGACAAATGGACAGACAGACGGACAGGAGCAAATCGTCAGGGGAGCATAAAAACAATTTGCTCTCTAGCAGCAAATTCTTTCCTTTACAAGTAAATCGAGTTTTTGATAAACAACGTCATCTGGGGAAGTAAACAGGCAGTCACAGAAGTTGTCTCACTTCCTTAAAATGGCAGAAAAACATGGAGGTTACCCTCACACATTAATTTACTCATACCTTGGATCAAACTTTGGGGTGATGAGGGGTGTATTCATTCCAAGGGCAGATAAATTCTTCTGGTTTGCTGGTGTTATAAACCTGAAAGCAAATACTTCAATCAATATCTGTCTTTAACAGAAAGTCAAAAGCCAATATAATATTGTAAATGCTTTATTTCTGTGCTATATATTGCATGCTTGTATTTGGTTTTGAATTATAGGAGAGTTGTTGAATTGACTTATCTTTGTGATAATTTAACAATGCCTACCGTAAAACACCTTTAATGGACAAACAACATCAAAATACACTGATTATATGAGCCAAGACACAACAAAACCAACAAAGTGGTTGTGCACCCAGTGCAGACTCAGATCAGACTGGGCATCCGCCCATTCTGATCAAAGTCTTTGATGTCCGCATGGAGGCAGCTGAGGCCCTTGGCTACCCTTTAAGTGCTAAGCAAAGGGTCTGATCAGACTTGGTGGATGCCCAGGGTAATCTGAGTCTTCCCTGGGTGCATATGCCACTTTGTTGGTTTTGTTGTGTTGCGGCTCATGTACCAAGTAAGTTGGAAGCAAAATTGTTGCCTGAGGTTGTACCATAATGTTTTACTATTCAATTCATTTAGATTGGTAAACAAAACTCCTGTATATCAATCTACAGATCGGTCAATTAGTTAATAAGTATTTGTTAACTGGAAATTTCCATCTGATCGTCAATTTGTCAAATACTTGGAAGCCAGCATATTCTCATATATTAGTGCAAATTAACTCACATGAATATAAAGCTATATATTTACTGTCCCCTCATTAAACTGTCCCGGTGAGGTCGTTCTACTGAGGTGTCAACATATATGTTTTTATGAAGAAATATGAAAAATTGTCCCTAAATTTTCCATGTCACTCCTTATCTGGAGCACTGTCCAATAATGTATCACAAGATTTCTGTGGAGCACTGAGTCTCGCCTGTATGTGCAATGTCACAGAAATGGAGCTAAACAAGAAAACTTGGCAAAAAATTTATACAGCAAATGCTGCCTGAAAAGCAATAGCTACCCTATTTATTCGGCTATAAAACAATGTTTATCCATCTCTATAATGACCCCAAAAATCTAAATCAGCCTTATGAAATGTTGCTATGGGATGGGGGTTATCCCTTCTAAAGAAATGCAGTATGTCATCCTTCCTGCCAGTTGTAAGCGAAAAAAAAATTACCTTGAATTTCTTGGGAGTGTTGATGGCGCAGGGTCAGCATTGAAGGTGACCTGACCTTTCTTAGCCCCTTTTCTTGTCTGAAATGTAAGAAAAGAAATATGATGAAATGCACACAACTATAGTTGAAATAAACTACTGCATGCTAACAAAATAAATAGCTATGCGAGAGCAGGGCCTGGTTGCTCAAAACTAATGACACTGTTAGTTAATGTTATATTTTCAAATGTATTGTATTGTATTGTATTTCTGAAAAAAATGTCAGGAGCTTTTGGAATGCAAAAGCTCCTCACATTTTTGCAGCAAAAAATACTAACACACTTGATTTTACGTGTATTAGAAGAGTTAACAAATGCTAGACTAATGGCTTTGTTAAGCTAACAATGCTCTGAACAACTGGGCCAAGAATTTAAATTTGGGATCTGCACCACTATAAACGGAAGGTAGGTAAACAGGCAGACTCAAGACTTGCATCAACAGCCTGGCTAATTGAAAACACCAAGAATGCATCCCTCACCATGCATGGACCCTTTCAAAAAAACATGAGTAAAATGGTGTCTCAAGCTAGACAATAAATATGTAGATATGAAATCACTGGTTGGAGATACTGGTAAGCACTACTTTTGCATGTTGCTACTCAATTTACCCTAAAAATTCTAAGTATAAGGACAGATAGGTCTGAGCAAAAAGTGCAGACCCAGAAAGGAGCAGTCTGATTGAGGTCTACACTGTTTGCCATTCCATCTGCATCTTACATATTTTGCTGCAATTTGGTGACTGTCTCAAAGCTTTTTAAATAAAATTAGAATTCTTTGGAATTTTTATTACTTCATGTTAATTTAGTACTTCAGAGATGTTTAATTATGAAATCATGCCCTCACACAAAATCCAATTTTTAGCTGTAAACAAGAAATGCCAGGCAAAAACAATTTCCATAATTTTGCAAGAGTACCTTTTTCTGTGTTGTTGTGATACCCCCACCCTCTTCAGGTATTGTGTCTATCATCCTCTTAGGTTGACTTCTATATTTAGATCTGAAATGTACATGATAAACTGTTCTCACGGCAAAGTGTAGAAAATTTGCATAGTAATGACCTAAATATTAAGGTAAAACTACCTAACCAGCGTTTACCCAGATCTGACTGCTCCTTGGAGATCAGATCTGCGCTTCTACCCTTCCACAAGCGTTTTCCAATCAATACGTATACTCTCAGGGGAAGCAACTCTAGGAGCTAATTCTTTCCTTATTCTGGAAGTGCTATGTTGCCCAGGGAAGCAAAAAGGAACTCACAAAAGTTGTCCACCTTTGTAAGAATGGCAGATACACATAGGGAGGGGTGTACACTTATTCCTTAACACATTGTCTCTAACTACATCCCCCCCACCTCCCTACTGTCCCTACAGACACTAGGCTATGAGAAACTTTTACCTTTTACAGGACATCATATATCAAATTCCCTTCTAAAACTATCCCAAAAATCTAGATACATCTTATATGATCAAAGATTCGAGAAAGAAGAAAATCCCATTTTATAGCCGAATAAATACTGTAACTGTCAATCATGATCAGCTTGTTCTTATGCACCACAACATTATTTACATAGCTGAGCCAAAACACAACAAAACCAATAAAGTGGCATGTGCGTCCAGCGAAGACTCAGATCAGCCTGAGCATCCGCCCAGTCTGATCAGAGTCTTTGCTGTGTGTTTAAAGGTAGCTAAGGGTGTAAGCTACCTCCATGTTGGCAGCAAAGAGTCTGATCAGAGTGAGCGGATGCCCAGGCTGATCTGAGTCTTTGCTGGGTGCACATGCCACTTTATTTTATCCATGCTATCATATGAGCAGTTGCCTGTCTTGCATAATTAGGTCCTTTCCAAATCTCAGGTGAAGATTAGTTCTGATGACAACTCCCTAGAATATATGAGCCATGACATGGTAAAACCAACATTAAATGAATGACTTAAAGAGTGACGTCATAAATCTGACATGATCACCTCAGATAGGAAGTTGAACAAAGCCAAAAGACAGGTACAATAGCTGGTAAGCTAGAAAAAGATTTTTTAATGACAATTATTATGTAAAATGAATGTTTCTACATCCAGTCTGGGAAGCCACTGAGCAAAGAAATTAGAACTAATTCAAGTGTAGCTTATCCCATATGGCTAGACATATGGGATAAGATTTGCTACTGTCTTGAAAGCACACAAATGACTCTATCCTGTACTCTGTGGTAGTGAGAAAAGAATTGTAGGTACAGGTGAAACTCGCAGATAGCCGTATCTGGTGTGCAAGAAAAGATTATCCAGCACTGGTCAGAAAAACAAGGATAATTTGAGCCGTGATGCGACAAAACCAACAATGAGGCAAATGGGCCCAGCAAAGACTCAGATCAGCCTGGGCATCTGTCCAGTCTGATCAGAGTCTTTGCTGTGGGCCTAAAGGGTAGCTAAGGGATTAGGCTAGCTCCTTGCAGACAGCAAAGACACAGACCATGCTGGGTGGATGCCCAGGCTGATCTGATGCTTTGCTGGGCTCACATGCCACTTTGTTGGTTTTGTCATGATGTGACTCATTTATACTTACAATGTTTGACAAATGTTACCAAACTGTTCTGACTTTAACAGCGGTTCTTGTATCTGAAGACTACGAGTACCCCGTTCTGGCAGTGCACCAACATGGTCTACAGTTTCCTCGTTCTCTTTGGCACTCTCAGCTGTCTCAAGCTCCTCTAATCTTTCCATCTCTTCAACTTCAGCTTTAAAGTAACAGTTACACAGGAAGGTAATAAAGTAATATAAGAATTCCACACAAAACAGAGAATTAAATTACTTGATGAATTATAAGTTTGAGAAATCACACTTTTCCACTTTGCGAATTTCAGGTAGCATCTCACTTAAAATTCAAGAGGAGCATGGCATACAATGTATGCCAGATCCTCT
The DNA here is from genome assembly GCA_963989385.1 of Ctena decussata. Lineage (NCBI taxonomy): Eukaryota > Metazoa > Mollusca > Bivalvia > Lucinida > Lucinidae > Ctena > Ctena decussata. The sequence goes on from OZ022503.1 coordinate 60,714,754, forward strand.
CGAATTATAAATGAGATGATTGATTGATTGATTTGATGCTTAATGTCCATAGTAAACAACTATGGTCATGTCGGGACGGTCAGTTACCCTAACTACACTATTCCTGGGCAGGCTTAGACCTCCTAAGTGGTTAACCAGTACTAAGTGCACATACTTTTGCCAGTAACTGACAACTGTCCTTCTTGAACCAAAAACTATATACCCCCTATGTACTTCATATACCGGGGACATAATCAGCGGAAGGAGAAACAAAAGTATGTGGCCAGACTGGGTTTGAAACCCAGGACCTCTGACTTCAGGTGCCCTACCGATTGTGCTACGCAGCCCGGCTTCCAGATCTGTTACCATAGCAACTATAGTATTACCAAAAGCTGTGCTTAGTACCCTTGGCAGAATGAAATCATATGACATAACTTAGACATCAATATGAATTCTTAGTTGCTGTAGTAACAGATATATGACATCATTGGTTCTGGAGCCTGGTAAACAATGTATGCCACGCTCCATCAATTTTTCAATGACATTACAATCTGAAGTTCTTTCAACAGAAACTTCAGATTTTCTCAAACAAATAATTATTCTCAAATCATTTAATTCCGTGTTACAACTCTGTATCCCACCAAAATACTCTACAAAAGCTTATGCTACTGCCCCGGAATACCAATACCTATGTCTCACTTTCTGCTGGTCATAGACAATATAAATGAGACAAAAAGTACTGCAGAAACAACACAGTGATCTAAAATAGTGTGATATGCATGATCAGTGCTATAGATATGCGAGCTGGACAAGGTATTTATTGTTTGCAGCTATTTTTTTTCTTTTGAGACCTTTGACAACTGCAAGTTTTTTAAGGTAAAAACGTATACTGTCATCATTTTCCACCACTTTACCATGAGAGAAAAGTGATTTCTGTTGCTTTCTGGAATGAAAAAGCCCTTGACAAATAGTAGCTTCTCTTTCTGTAAAGAATTTCCTGACTGAAGGGGAAAATTTGTGTCTTTTAAGAGAAGCCCTAACTGCAGAGCTCCAGATAAGAAGGGGTAACAGGGATTATTTAGGGATAATTTTCCTTATTTTTCCATCAAAACATACATTGTGACACTCATTAGAACCGTCTCACCAAGACGGTTGTAATAAGGGGTCACAAAGTATGTTTTGGATGAGAAATAAGAAAAATTATCCCTGAATTATCCCTGTTACCCCTTCTTATCTGGAGCTCTGCTAACTGCAATGGGAAACAAATTCTTGTTGGTAAAAATTACTTCTCCTAGAAATGTTTTCATTCACTATAACATTTAAGGTGACAAAAAAGCAGATAACAAAATTGATGTCTGCAAAATTTCAAAAATGAATTGTCCAACCTATATCATATAAGAATTCAAAGATTGGAGGGCAAACAGTTGAGATCTAGATGAGGCAGCTATCTTCAGCCAGCTTATCTAAATCTATGCTGTTTGCAAATTCAACTATTTTCGTTTTTGTTGTTTTCAATGTAAAAGATTTCTCTCACCACAATACTCTTCTACAGTCATCGCTCTCTGCCTCTGAAATGTAAACAAGAGCTCACGATAAGATACAAAACTGGGATACATGCCTGTGCTTTTTTCTAAGAGTATTTTGAGAAATGAAGTATAATGGGATGTGCTAAGTGAATTAGGGGATAACTGTATTGAAAATTGTCATTTGGGGAGGTAAATCATCTGTTTTGTGGTCAGAAGTCGCTGTAAATCGCAATTTGTGACCATAAACTGACAATTTACCTCCTAAACGACACCCATTCTAATTCACTTTTTCACATTTTCACTTTTCAAGGTGCAACCATTGCAAGCGTTTTCAGCAGCACAAAACCAAATGTCAGCCGATGAGAAGTGAAGTTTTATAATGATGTCAGGTTTGTGACAGTATATCGCAGAATATAGACTCAATTTTTTGGTTTATTCCTTCAGACATCACATTATTTTTGTAACTGCATTAGAATTTGTTTTCAATCCTCCAACTCCCCTACCCCAATCCCTTCACAAAACCTAGCATCCATAAAATGGGCTAAATGACCTTCTTACAGAGTAAAAATGGCTAAATGACCTTCTAACATCTAAATAGAATTCTGCTGAACTAGAAATGTTTAGGGGAAAAACAAATGTACTCTCATCAGAACATTCCCCACAGTGTCATTTTCCAAAATAAGAGTCTCGATGCTTACATGGGTTAAGCGCTGGCCTACTTGACTAGCAGTCCCAGGTGTGATTTCCGCTGGAGACTGAAATCTTTTTTATGAAGAACAGTGCTCCAGATAAGAAGGGTAACAGAGATAATTTAGGGATAATTATCCATATTTCTCCACAAAAACATATTTTGTGACCCACCATTAGAACCGTCTCGTCGAGACGGTTCTAATGAGGGGTCACAACATATGTTTTTGTTGAGAAATAAGAAAAATTATCTTTGAATTATCCTCAGTACTCCCTCTTATCTGGAGCTCTGAAGAATGAACTAAAGTCATTAAAACAAACCTATCATTATTATCTGGAGCTCCAATATGCTAAAGTGAATAAATATACCTTAATGTTTTTCTGTCTTTTTTACAAAGGGAAACAACTTTTGTGACTTCCTGTTAGCTTTCCTGGAGAACGAAGCCTTTCCTAAATGAGGTCTGCTCTTAAGAGAAAGAATTTGCACCTAGAGGAGCAAGTTCTTTCCTTTGGGAGTGACCCCACAGAGAAGGGAAGCAAAAATGAAAATGGGAGAGTTCCCCTGAAAGTGTATTCATTCACCTTAATGCAGAAACCATGAGATAAATGACGACTTACGGGAGAAAATTCCACCAATAAGGCATTAAACCGTTTCTTGATAACTCTTTGTAAGCTGACCTCTTCAGTTTTGAATTTCTTCAACATTGTTTCCACTGAAATCATACTAGATACATTATTAACAAAAAAAAAAGTTTATCACAAAAACTTATTTGAGCTGCGACACAACAAAACCAACAAAGTGGCATGTATGCCAACAAAGACTCAGCTCAGCCTGGGCATCCACCTTAAGGGTTCCAACCTGTAAATTTAATGAAATGCAGAAATGAAATAAAAGTCTCATAACGGAATAATAAGATACCGTCAGACCTCTTTGTAACGGCACTCATTACAACAGCAAATTTTTTATAACGTCATTTTGATACGCACAGAATGGCTTTATTGTTAACTAGAAAATGTTTGCACTGAATGGGTTTATTGTAACCAGAAAATGTGTTTGAAAAACACTATCCCCCAATCATATGGGGGATATGGGTCTGCTATTTTTTGACGATGAATCCATATGTGAAGTTTCAAAACTCTAGCATGCACAGAACTTGAGATATGGTATGTGTGATGGACAGATGGACACCCCTGAAGCAATATGTCCCCTCAACTTCTTTGAACCTGGGGGCATAAAAATATGTTTTCTTTATAACCGCAAATTCTGTTTAACATAAAAAATTTGGATGGGAACAAATGATGACCTCTAAATGTATACTTCAGTCTGAAACCCGCTAGTAACAGAGCTACAGATAAGAAGGGGTATTGAGGATAATTCAAAGATAAATTTTCTTATTTCTCAACAGAAACATATGTTGTTACCCCTCATTAGAACCGACTCAGTGAGACGGTTCTGATGAGGGGTCACAACATATGAGCCCGTCCAGATAGAAATCGACCTTATGACATAAAAAATCGATTTTTAGATTTTCTGTTATCTGAATGCGCATGCCATTATAGAACAAAAAGATCAAACCCGTTTGAAGTTATCTGGATTATTAAGGATGTTACGGCAGTTTGAAACACACTGGTATCTAATGAAATTTGCCAAAATTAATAACGTTACATGACGTCACGTTACACTCTTATGGATAACGCCATTATCAATGTTTTCCCTTGAAATGCACTTCATTATTATTAACGTTAACACAACAAACGCATGTAATCAGTATTAGTAAATTTTCCCGTAACAAAGCCCAGCCTGGGACATGCCTCTTGAGATAGGTAGAACAGATAGATAGGCTTTGATCCAGGTTGGTTGGTTGGTTGTTTTGGATTTTACGGCCCTTTGAGACAATATTTTAGTCTATATCGGGCCGTCGCCCACTCCAAAAATGTCCAAAACCCTATCTGCACCTACTGCAAGCACAGTAGGCACTTGCCCTACTATTATCCAAATTTGTAGGACGCCCCGGCACTGGAAGATACACCGAGCACCATCGCACCACCCAACCACCCCACTTGACCCAGGTAAGTGTCATACGAAGTATGATCCCTTTACCTCGAATTGTAATCAAAAATATATTTTCCGAAGAGCAGCTTTAATAAAAAAAATAAACTTAATATTCGGACTGACCGACATGCTTAAGTACTGTCGCACGTACGGACAATCCGGAAACTTCGTACCCTCGGTGCTCCCATGGCTTCGAGTGCATAAAGCAAAAAAAAAACAAAAAAAAAAAACATATGTTGTTTGATGTTTTGAAATACTTCAACTGTTAAGCAATTAACTTAAAAGTTGTGATTTTCTTTTAAATAAAGCAAATAATTTGTTGTTTCTGTGCAAGAGTCCTTCAGCAGCATTTTAAGTTTAAGAGTAGACCGCATTTTGAAAGAGCTACGTCGTCCGAGGAAGCAAAAGATAAAGTCATCAAAGTTGTTTCCTTTTGTAAAAATGGTGAGAAAACATAGACATGTACCATACACCACGTCACAAGAAATATCACTTCTGCTTCGGAGCATCTGTTCACTATACACTTTACCAGGCCCAAGTGCCGAGATAATATATGCGACTAATGGACTCAAAGACACTGATGAGAAGGCTGAGTTTATTTGCATACAAATGATTGCATGCATGTTCTACTAAAGTCTCCATATCCCTACCATTTGTTAAATCGCCTAAAAGAAAATCATTTTGAAAAGCAGTTCATCCTTCATAATTGGTGACAAAATGTGGGTTGATGAGCATATACGCTGCAAAAAATTTCCGTAGAGTTACCGGTAGAATACCTGGCACCCAGCTGCCAGTCCGTTTCCCGTTATTTTTTACGGGCGGTCGTAAACATTGGCGGAATCATCACGCAGAGTAGGGTAGAATGAGACAGGTATTGTTTTGGTCATACACCCCTTCAACACTATAAAGGTATCTTCGAGAACGGTCAGTTAACATAATTCTACCATATCGAGATTTCAAAAAAAATGTTCAACAGGCAGATGCCCGTAAAAATAACGGGAAATGGACTGGCAGCTGGTTGCAAGGTATTCTACCGTGAAATCTACGAAAAGTGTACTGTGCCATATATCTGGCAAACAGTAGAGTGAACATAATTTTGAAAACGGTTTAACTGCTCAGCAAAACATAATTTCTTGTTCTGGTGTCCCGTCCAGCAATGCAATATAAACAAGATCAAGACATTAAATTGGGTTCCAAGCGTGTACGTTGTATTTTTACCATTTTGTTCAAGTTAAAAAAACTCGGAAGGAGGTCGTTTTAGTTGCCAACTTGATAACTCAAATAGTCGTTCAACCCTTTTTCATGTGAAACTCAGTGACGTTTTATTACGAGTTCGACCCCTCCCGCTTTTCCACATCCACACCTAAGCCAGCTTGTGGTTAAAACGGATTTCTTGGTCATACAGGCGTCTCTTTAGAGAGGGGACGTGATCTTATATATTCTGTGTCCTTAACAAAAATAAAATCGTCACCATGGTTTCAGGCAAACCGCGGAAAAGCAAACAAATCACAATCTAAACGAAAGTAAAACATCATTTTTTTAAGTTGTAATTTATTTTACAAAATATTCACAATTTAAACGTAAGTAAAACATCATTTTTTAATTTGTAATTTATTTTACAAAATATAATATACCAACCACCAGCAATATAAACAGGGAAAAAATAAAAATAAAAAAGTATATAAGTTCAAGGAAAAAAACAAAAGAACCTGCCAGACTTTTGACTTAAACTCGCAATTTTCATCTCATTGGATTGGTTGGTTGGTTGATTTGATGCTTAACGTCCACGGTAAACAACTAAGGTCATGTCGGGACGGTCAGTTAACCTAACCACACTATTCCTGGGCAGGCTTAGACCTCCTAAGCGGTTAACCAGTACTAAGTGCACATACTTTCGCCAGTAACTGACAACTGCCCTTCTTGAATCAGCGGAAGGAGAAACGAAAGTATGTGGCCAGACCGGGATTCGAACCCAGGACCTCTGACTTACGAGTCAGGTGCCCTACCGATTGCGCTACCCGGCCCGGCTCATCTCATTGGACAAGGAATTGTAAGTAATTCAAAATGGTTCAGGATCTCCGAAAACTGTTACATGTAAACTTGGAAAGCGTTTTGTCTTCCACCATTTAGAGACATAAAATATTCAGACGACATTTCTTTTTGCCGCCCCTTGCCGTTTGTCACCCGGCATTCGTCTGCGCTGACAGGACTGATTGATTGATTGTTTTGGGTCTAACGGACCTTTGAGACAATATTTCAGTCTATATCGGGCCGTCTCCGAGAGAAGGAGAAAGAAGAGAATTGATAGACGAGAGAAAACTGTCCAATCAGCCCCACCCACACCTACTGCAAGCACAGAAGGCCTTTGCCCTTCAATGTTCCAAATCGGTAGGACTGGAGGAGAGAAAAAAAATCTTATTGCAACTTTACCTTCGACATAGCAGTCTGTGGTATAGAAAACAAGCAGGGCATGAAAACTTGAAATTGCTTTTCACAAGCTCTTATCTACATTTTGATTGTTGTCTCGCAGATTAGACTGAAAAATTATAAACAATGTCAGTGAATACACGAATACGCTGACGATGTTTGTATACCTAAACAAAACTATAGGCTTGGGATGTTTTTTTTTTGTTCTTGTTTTTTTTGGGTTCGGGATTTTACTTTCGATATTAATAATATAGTTATTATTATTATTATTATTATTATTATTATTATCAGTATCCGAGAGTGAACATTATTTTCTCTAGATCAAAGCTGAAAATTCATGAACATGAACTAAAACGGGACCAGAACTGTCCCCCGTCTCAACCTTTTATTACGCATCTGCGAATAAATGATTTTTTTCAATTTATTAAATTCGGTTATAAACGCAGACTGCACTTTTGGTGATGCATATTGCTTCAAAGAATCATATTTCTGGATTCCTTGCAACAAATATGCACTGTAAAAAAAATCTGTAGATTTTACGGTAGAATACCTTGCAGCCAGCTGCCAGTCCATTTCCCGTTATTTCTACGGGCGCCTGTAAACATTGGCGGACTCTTCACGCATAGTAGGGTAGAATAAGACAGGTATTGTTTTGGTCATATAGCCCTTCAACACTATAAAGGTTTTTTCGAGTGCGGTCAGTTAGCATAATTCTACCATACCGAGATTTCTAAAATGTTTTACAGACAGACGCCCGTAAAACTAACGGGAAATGGACTGGCATCTGGTTGCAAGGTATTCTACCGTAAAAACTACAGAATTATTTTTACAGTGTGCGGCTACGGTGGTTTCCGACACTATAAACATTCATACTAAAGTTCAATCACATGCCGTGTGAACCAACAGGAAAAATCATCTGACGTAACGTCAAACTTTGACGTCATTTATCTCAGTTTCACGTCGCGTGTCATAAGGTCGATTTCTATCTGGACGGGCTCATATGTTTGTATGGAGTAATAAGGAAATTATCCCTAAATTATACTTGTTACCAATTCTTATCTGAAGCACTGAGTAAGGTCTGTTTGTTCCAATTTTACAATGTTAACAGTGGTATCTAAGGTGTCCAAATATTTAGCATTAGCTGTAAAAAATTCTAAGTATTGGGACAGATGGGTCTGGGTAATCAGTGCAGACCCAGATTGGACAGCTCCTAAAAGACCAGTTTGATCAGGGTCTACACTGTTTGCCATTCTATCTGCATCTTTTTAGATGCATCACCGCACTGTAAAACCAAACTGTTCTATTTTTAGGATAATTACAGTAATCATTATTTTAGGTGTCCCAATTTTTTATTTTTTTTTTACTGTTTTACAGTTGGTTATGGCATCTAACTATTTAGCATCATTACAATTTGACTGAATAAACAAACCCTGAATATCAAAATCTTGAAGATATCTCTGCAGTTTTTCTGCTTTCTCTTTGGCCGATAGAGCATTCCCATTCTCGTCAGCTTCTTTCAGTTCGGGCTTAGTTCTCCCCTTTTGTGCTCTAGTGTTCCTCTTGCGTGGCATCTTCTCAATGGAAAATGTCAGTGCTTAAAAAGAAAAAAAGACAATTTGAGCCACATCATGTGATTTCCAACAATGTGGCATTGGTGACAAGAAATTATCTGATCAGACTGCACATAAGTGCAGTTTGATCAGAGACTTTGCTTGTCACATCAGCCAGTATACAATTCTGATTCTTCTTCTGTGGGAACCCTGTGATACGTCTAAGGACAACCATTCACCAGGACTTGTGATCAGGAAAACTACCCTAGTCCCTAGCCCTTACAAGAGAAGTAAGTAACTGAATCCTTTGCACACTCGGCAGCAGAAATAAGGGTAGTCCAGCTCTAGACCTAAGTTATTTCAGAAACAAAGTTTCTAAGCTAAGTCTTCCTCAGTGTGGGTATTTGAAATGCTGATAAAATCATTTTGGCATGTTGTAAACTGTACATAAATCAATAAATAATGGTTTCTTTTTGATAAATAACCATTTTTGTCTTATTTTGACCTTCCCAAAGTGTGAAAATTGAAACTTGTAAAGTTGTTTCTAGATATTTTCTGGCAAAGAGCTGGGCTAAAATAAGGGAATCTATCTATCTCCATATACTGCCTCATGCCCTTGCTACTATTCTATTAGGCCATTCTACTAGGCAGGGAAATTCTGCCTGGGAATTCCAGCCATTAATAGTCTGGAGGAAAACTGGACTTGCACTAAATGTCAGTCTCAGCCAGTGGGATTCGAAATGTCAGGGAATGATTCCTGGTATGCATGCCTACTTGGGGCAAACAATACAACAGCATTCCTCAGATGGAATCTCTCATCCTGTCCGACAGATGTTAAAGCTACCTTAGGGTTTTCCTGGACTCAAGATTGAGAGTCTCAGACCCCCAAAATTGTCTGGGACTCCCAGAAAAAATCTGTGCATCCACTGGGACTCTCAAAACAAAATCCAAGTCCCAATTCAAAGTGATGAATTCTTCTAAAAATTATATATTATTCCTGGCACAATACAAAGTAATGCAATTATGTTTTTTTTTTTCAAAATAAAGTATTTATGAAATTCTGATATTTGATTTGGACATTTTATAACATTTTTCAGAGTACAGGACCTTTTACTTTTGGCAATGACTCTTAAAAAAATTGGTACAGTCGAACTTCGATGGCTCGAACTCGCCGGGACCACTCAAAAAAGTTCAAGCGATCGGTAGTTCGAGCCATTGAAGACCAATTCACAAGGTCCAGCCGTATGCATTATGCTTTTCCATCATAGACAGGGTGACTTCCTGTTTATTGATCAGTCATAATTTAAGCCACTCGGTGCCAGCAGAAATCTCCGATCTGGGTATCCCCTCATTGCCGGGTCCTTCACCAGATTGCTCGGAAGCTGACGTACTCTCTGACATGACTGCAGGAGTGAATGATGGGCCAGTAGTGGTATTTCAATTCTCCTATCGACGTTCTCCCCGCAACTCAGCGGAACGAATCCATAGCCGCAGTAACGGGGCGCCGAGCGTCCGTCCAAGAATGATGGGCCCTAATTTTGTTACGTATTTAAAGGCAAAGACGTAAATTTTGGCACGTTTTACTAAATTTCGTTGTGAAATTTTAATTGAAGAAAAATATTTCACCATCTTTAATTTTCATATGCCGCCTCATTAGCCCAGGGTGATAATACGCGTTTAAAAAGATAAGACAATCTGCTTAAATTGACGCTTTGTAAATATCAAAGCGTGTTATGACAACGATCAAATGTCTGAGTGACCGTTTCTGAAATGGAAATTATTTACAAGGTAATTAGTGCGAGCCATCGGCGGGTTTTTACATAGAAAATGTACCCTAGGGACCGGGTTTGGGGTTCGAGCGTTCGAGCCAAAGGTCGCAGGATAAGTTAAAATGAACGGGAGTTTTGCCGGGACTGGAAAGTCAGTCGACCGAAGCATGGCGTTCGAGCCTTCCGAGTTTGAACCAGTGAAGTTCGACTGTATGTGGGTCCCAAAAGCTCCTTAAATACAAGGCTGAGGGAAAACCTTGTACCTGCTACAAAGCATTTGTGCGCCTCCAGCTAGAGTATGCATCAAGCATCTGGGACCCTCACACACAGTCAAATATCAACAAGATTGAAGCTGTGCAGCGTCGAGCAGCAAGATTTGTAACAGGTGATTACAGACGAACAAGCAGTGTTACAAGCATGCTTGAACATCTTGACTGGAAACCTCCACACTTGCAGACAACATGGTAAGATAATCTTGATGTACAGAATCATTAATCATCTTGTTGAGATACTGACATCTCATATTCTTCAGCCTGTTGGTACAACCCGAACAAGAGGACATTAACCACAGATATCTTGTGCCATACTGCAGTGTAGATACCTACAAGTTTGCTTTCTTCCCATCAGGTATAAGGTTGTGGAACAACCTGCCTACTGAGACAGTCACTGCCCAGTCCCTAGAATCTTTCAAGACTTTGATCCTGGGAGGGCACCCATAAACATGGATGTTATTTAACCAGTTTTAGCTGTACAGGACTTCACACCCCTTGTCAGAGAAGGTGCAGAGAACAGCTGCCCCGTGGACTGCAGGCGATGGCGGAACACAAGTAGTGTCGGCGATATGCTGGACAAACTTGAGTGGCCATCCCTGGAGGCTCATCGGGAGCAGTCCTCCTTAACCTTCTTTTACAAGATTCACTCTGGTTTAGTGTCCCTTGAGAAAGACAAGTATCTGACCCCAGCACCAAAGTCCAGAAGGACTTGGGCATCCCATGACTCGCAATACACTAGCTACCTTGCATATAGTGATGCCCTGAAAATTCGTTCTTCCCCAGGACTATTCCTATGTGGAATAGTCTCCCCTCTTCAGCAGTTTCTGCCAAATCCGCTGAGGAGTTTAAGGCCCTTATTTAGATTATCGGCCCAGAGGCATGTGTTTTAGCATGCCTCCGAGTCTGATCGGCTTCTTCTAAATAGTTCTAATGGCCCACCCCGAAAGTTTGTTTTCCCCTTGAGCTAAATTCTAAATTCAGCCACCTACCACACCTGAGATATTGAAGACACAATGAAACTTCAGGAGGATATAGATAGTTTAGGTTGTTGGGCAAGGAGTTGGGGCAGGAGATTTCAGCCTGTCAAATGCAATATAATGCAAATTACAAGGAAACGGACCAAGAAGATCAATGCTCCCTATACCTTAGAGGGAACGGTCCTCAATAAAGTAGAAACTATCAAGTACCTCGGCATAACCATTACCCATGGATCTCCCCAGGCCATTAAGGCATGTAGCTTGCAACATGCCTTCCTCTTCAGTTTCCCTTTGCAACGTGCCTTAATTTCCAATGAAAATTTATAAAAGTGCTACTATTTTTCATTTCTGAGCCAGATAAATTGTTTTAAATGCATTAAGGATCATCAATAAATTATTTATAATGCAAATTTAGGCTAATTTTGACAATGCATTGCTATATTAAGGATTTAAAAAAATGTTTAACAGGTCAAAATCTGATTTATGTGCTAAAAGCGACATGCCTTGAATTTGCCTTCTGAATTTTCTGGGGAGAACGCTGATTACCAATGAATTGAAATGGAACACACATGTCAGCAATATTTGCACAAAGGCTAATAGGACCCTTGGCTTCCTCAGATGTAACTTGGCAGCATGTCCACAAGACGTTAAAGAGTCAGCATACAAGGGACTGGTGCGTCCAGTCCTGGAGTATAGTAGTTCAGTTTGGGACCCTCAAAGTAAACTGCTTCAAGATGAACTTGAAAAGGTGAAGAAAAGGGCAGCTAGATTTGTAACAGGAAATTACACATATGAAACTCACTGGGAGTATGACTGGCATTTTGGAGAAACTTAAGTGGGAATCCCTGAAAGAGAGAAGGAAAGATAGTAGACTCATAATGCTTTACAAAGGTCTGAGGGTAGACTTATACAAGTCTCCTACTTAAAGGTAGGTTCCTGTACTTTGGAATGCATCATAATTTTGATGATCTTTCATCCAAGGTGTTGGAAAGCACTTATAAAAAGGGAATGAATAAGTTTCACTACAAAGTGTAAATCAAAAAAATATTAGAAAAGTTGTTTTGCAAGGGATTTCCTAACTCTGCTTCGCACACCAGTTAGCGCTATTTTTAGTTCATGCCAAAAATAGTTAACGCTGCTGACGTCATGCTGCATTTAATTTTGGGATAGTTTAACCCATCCGCCATGCCAGGACCTCTAGAAGAGCTCATGGCAAGAGAAAATTGACCTTTGAAGAATGGCATCAGAAATCGCGCACTTATGGACATAATAAACATAGTTATTTTTAGAACTGGAATTCCAACAAATGAAAACAAACCAAAAGGGAAAACGACTATTTTCTTCAACATCTGACGATTTTCTCAGTAGCAACAAATTCAGAAAAATAAGAAAATTCAATACTACTCAGAAAAAGACAAAATTATTTTGTGAACATAATTGTTATCGCTAGTCCAGGAGCCTACCTTTAAAGCATATTTTACTTTTCTGAATACTTTCAATCTTTAACAAGCTCCAGCTATAGATTGGCTCAAAGTAGGCTCAGCTGCCCTTAAAATGGGATCACAGAGGCATATTGCTGAATATGAGACTGAATATCAGTCTAGTCTGAGGGGTGCAGCCAGTATACCCATAAATGACCTTGTTCCCCCAAGAAGGCTACAAGGAATCATCATTCCCTGGCAGTTCAAACCCCACTGGCTGGTACATAGAATAACCGAAAAGCACAGAAAACCGGAAAGCACTGGAATAACCGAAAAGCAATTAAAAATTTCAGGTTTGATATGAATTATCATTGTAAAATTACTTTCATGGGTGGCAGAAGCATTAAAAGAGAAGTTTTCTGCACCACAGCTGTCTTGGTTTCAAACGTTAATCCAAAAAATAGTGCACTAACATATCACAGAAAAGCACCCGAACTAGTCTTATTTACCAATAAATATTTTCAGCCTCAGATTGTGATTGATAGTGTGCTAAGAATATACAGTGTTCCCACTCAAATTTTAAACTGAGGGTTTTTATACCCCCTATCTATAAAATTTGCGGGTATGAAGTAAAATTTACGGGTATGACTTTTTATCTCGAAAAAGTTATGGGCCGAAATGGACATGGGCCGAAATGACCCGGAACCCTTGGTTCGCTTCTTTTACAAACACTGCTTAGCAGTCTGCTAAGTGCCGATGTGTTTCCAATTGAAGCCTGAAAAAAACGAAGAAAACGGCTGTCATGCCTTTTTCCGGTCCTCGTTTTATCCAGTATTAATCATTTGATGGATTCCTTTCCAAATGAAAAATATAAAGTGCCGTTTCCAAACAGAAACAGCGAAAATAAACGCAAAAATGCGGACAAATTCTGTCGGCCATTATGACAGTTCTAGTGCGCAACATGACCGCGCATGTCATTAATATTCATGCAGCCGATTAGTGGTAGTGTTTTCCAATAATGATTTTGATTGGCCGTAGAACGGATGTGACGGACGTGAATGAAAGCATGGTATCTTACTACGGCCCGCATTTCAGATCAAAACAGCGACTTCTGACTCTCTTAGAACTCGGCTACAAAAATCATCTGGCCTGGCAGACTCGCAATAGAATGAAGAAAAATGATGATTTTTTTTTTTTTGAGAGAAACATATGCGCGTGAATGCACGTTCTTGCCCCAAAATTTATGCGTGATTAGAATGATTTCCGCGTGATTCACGCACAATTCTACGTGAATGGGAACACTGAATATAATAAGTGTATTTGATTATACACAATCATGCTATTTTACAAATAACAACAGATATGATTTCCAACCAAGAAAAGCTTAAGTATAACTATTCCCATGTAAAACTATTTTTTTGAAATTGCTTTTCGGTTATTCAGGTGCTTTTCAGTATTTCTGTGCTTTTCGGTTATTCTATGCACCCCACATTGGCTGGGACTGACATTTACAAGTCGAGTTTCTTCCCCCAGACTATGAGAGATTGGAACTCCCTGGAAGATTCCCTTACTTCTGTTGCTGAGCGTGCAGAGGATTCAGTTACTAAGTTTACTTCTCTGGTAAGGGCCTGTAAATAGTAACTGTGCGAAAATGCTCCGGAATAGAACAAGAACTTGTTGTTGTAACAGCCCTCTGGCCGAATTAACTCTCAGTAGGTGTATTTGGTCCAAAATTGGTCTCCTGCAGCTTGTTTCTCACTTATTTTTACATTTTAGTATACCTGAACAACTCCTTAACTGAGATAAATGGTTTGGTCATGTATAGATACGTTTGCAATTATCGATATTTGCTCCCTTGGCTTAAAAAAAACACAACTTGTTCAGGTATACTAAAATGCAAAAATAAGTGGAAAAGGGTCCATAGAATTACCGAAAAGCACCGAAATACCGAAAAGCGCAGAAATACCGAAAAGCATAGAATTACCGAAAGCACCAATATGTCATATTCTGTCCAAGAACACTGGACACAACACTGGTCTGGATATATTATAAAGGGTTCAAATAACTCACGAGATTAATTTTTATTACCGAAAAACCAGTATATCATATATATATAAACTTCCAGGGTATGATATACAACATCATTGAGGTACCCGCAAGCTACGTTTCTGAGCAGTTATTAGAAATTGAACATTAACCCTGTACTCATTTGCCCATATAAGGTGGGTTTTACCGAAGTGTTCATTGTGTTGACTTGTTAGCGTCATGCTCTCTCTCTCTCTCTCTCTCTCTGAATAGAAAATGATTATTTCAAAATCAAATCAAGTTCTATATAAAAATCTGCATATCGAAAAGAAAGTAAATGAAATTTGGTCGTATTGCAGAGGATGGTGTAAACGTTGTATATAAATTCAAAGGTAAAAGTTCATAAAAGGCACAGAGTGTTTACGCATAAGCTAGAAAGAAACGGACCCAAAGTAAAAACAGAACTTAGAACAGAAGAATTCTAAACGTGCTAAAAGGCTAAAATGATGATAATTGAACAGATTTATTTTGAAACATTCTATAAAACACTCTGCATTAGCAAAAGCTAGAAAAGGTTATGAAGAACAACAACAGTTGGAAGGTTGACGATAAAAGAAAATGGTCAAACTACCAAAATCACAAGTCCTAACTCGTAAGTCATATAAACCAGTTCCGGAATATTTTAGATACAAAGATCCCAAATAAAGCTGAATTTAAATGTGAAACCAAACTTTAATTTGACATCAGTACACACATTATATAAATATATAGAGAGCAATAATATGCACAAGTAACAGTATGAAATATCACTGCAATATTAACAGCCCTCCCTACGTTGAGATGCGCAGATCACATGATATGAAACGCAACGTAAGACTATTAATCTCATTGCTTTGCCTTACTGCATTCTGCATCTCTCAATGTTGGGTAATGCATGGGTAATACATGTGCACAATAAATTTACAAATGTTTTCAGCAAAACATCACCTATACTGTTCTATTAATTGGAGCTCCGTATCCCACATACAAACTTCCTTGGGTAATTTAGATCCGCCATTTTTTTGCGCAATCAGCTCGTGTTGCCTCCCTTGACAATTTGCGGGTAGTGTATGCGCATTGCAGCCTGAAACTCTTAGACATTATCTACATGTGCGCATTAGCCAAAAACCTTTCGCTTACACAATATATTACATTTTAAACAAAGAAAAGATATATTTTCGGTAAACGTTTACCTTAAAATGCTTCTTTATATCTGACTGCTTCGTTATCCACAAAACAACATCTACTTGGTTTAATGAAAAAATAAGACTTTTCCGAATTTTCCCTGGTTCACAAATATTTTTCCCTACTTCTCCGATGAATAAACAATATAAAAATATATTGTTGATATGGTAAACATACTAGTTTTAATGGTAAACATTAGCCCTGAAGTCACAGCAGGGGCTAAACTGCCATGCGCTTCGACTGTGATGTTTAAATTTCAACCTGTCAGCTTTGTGATAAAAGATATGTAAATTGCCTTATATTTATTCTGACGTGAGAAAAGCATGCCATAAATAAATAAATGGTAGTTAGCTGCTTTATCTGTCCTGGTTGTGATATTCATGAATCAGTATTAAAGGACAAATGCACAAATGCCCGTAGGGAACTAGTTATCGATATGACGAATTAAACTTTCTGGATGTCAAATCCAATCATGGATTTACCATCTCAAAGTTTGTTGATCATGCTGATAACATTTAAGTTAACGGCGGCAGGTTTTGTCATTTAAATCGCTGTATCCTTTGGTTTACAGAAAACTTTTACATACATATAAATAACAAAGTGGAGTGATAAGGATCTGTCAGTAATCATGACGCTTATAATATGTCATTTCGCTGAACCTTTTCGTTGTTCATACCCCATTAAACCACAGACACTTAGGGTCAGTAGGTGCATTTGGTCGAAAATTGATCTCCTGCAGCTTTTTTCTCACTTATTTTTACAATTTAGTATACCTGAACACCTCCTTAACTGAGATAAATGGTTTGGTCATGTATAGAAAACGTTTGCAATTATCGATATTTGCTCCCTTGGCTTAAAAAAACGTGTTTTTTCGACCAAATGCACCTACTGACCCCAAGTGTCTGTGCATTAAACAATGGTAACAAAGGGGAAACTGGATTAATGTCAAATCTGACTATGAAATGGGTTTGCTTATCCTAGGCCAATGAACAAACACTCAAATTGCACAGAGATTGACAATACTCTCGGCCGAAATCTATGGGGCGAACGTAGCGTATATACGCTTCCTTAGCAACTCACATGGCGAGATCGCTTACTGCGCATAATCGGCAACTGGGTACCGTCCTAGTTTGGTTGGTTTCTGACATATTGACTATTTACCAAGGGGTAATAGGGAAAGTTTGTATGTGTCTCCCCCTCCCCACAAAAAGGGGATCTACTCTTCTAGGATATAAATTGCTCCTGATAAGAAAGAATTTGCTCTTTCTGTGTCCTATACTCAGGAGCGGTTTCTTTCATACAAGATTACATTCACCCATTGTGTGTGCGAGGGGGGGTGGGGGTGGAGGCGGGGTCTGTATACGGCCACACTTGGAGATGTGTGGCAACATGTAATAATTCCTATTTTGTTGCCAAAATATTTCTAATGACCGCTTTCATCCCTCTACACCTTCGACAGATAAAATATTGCTTAAAGATGCATTTGTTCATAAAAAATGTACCTAATGAGTTACTTGATATCTTTACCGAACTATGTTGTATATCATACTCTCGTATAATACATGATATATTGGTGTTTTTTGGTAAAAACAATCATCCTCATGAGTTACTCTACCCCTTTTTAATACATCCATATCCGTGTTGTATACAAGATTCTTGGACAGACTATGACATATTGGTATAATACAGTTGGCATGATACATATACAGTATTTTTGTTATTGGTTGTATTCACTATTATGTTCTATTGAATATGTCTGTTGTGTATGTTTGTTCATTGCATATTTTTTGTCTTAATGTTTTGTTTTGTCATGCATCTCTGTATTGGTGTAGAGAATAATTGGTGCTTTTCGGTAATTATGCTTTTTGGTATTTCGGTGCTTTTCGGTAAGGAAATGTCTCGGGGTACGGTACCGTATCCCTAGACCCTGAGGACCCTGAAGTCCTATGAGGATTGGCTCCGGGTACGGCAGTAAGTTTTCAACACTATGTATTAAGTAGTTTTACCATTTTGATATATAGTTAATCCAACAATAAAATTACTCCTTGTAAAAATTTCATTTAGTCGCCATCTTGCTAGGGAAAATAATTATTGACAATGCGATCAAAACAACGTGTTTATTTTGCATAATAAATAACATGACGTTTTCGCACTCACAGCAATAATTGTTTTTCACACCTGCATGTTTAGTCCAAAATAATAATAAAATGAAACAACGAGTAACAGTTTTTATTCATTGGACGGACTACGGCTATGGATGCGTTCCGCTGAGGTGTATTAAATCAATTATATGTCTTTCTGTAACGCTAGTGATTATTATTTTTTTTCTTTGAGGGGTGAGGGGGTGGCGGGGGGAGCTGAAACCAAATTTACAAAGACGCTCGTAATTACCGTAAATCCTTTTAAGTTATGTGTCAGGGACTGTTATTTTGTCAGTGCATATACATGAATTTAGACGGTACATTTTCAGTGGCATCCAAAAATTAAAAAGCAAGATACTCATGATATCTCTGGGCCGAGTTTTTGTAATTTGGTGCGAGTTGACTTTTGGCAAGTTTGTGATATGGGACGAGCTGACTTGTGGCAAACTAAAAAAATATGAGGTGGGTCCTGGGCCGAGATTTTTGTGCATGGGGCGAGTTGTCTTTGGTTCGAGTTGTCCTGATGCCGTCAGTGCGATATCTGTTGAAGTGATAATAACCTTCATAAGCACACAATTAAATTCTCAATGTCATTTCGATTGAGCTGTGCAACGTACAACACTTGGAGAACTTTACTTGGCGCATATGACATGATGTGTTAAAACCGTTTGACGACAGTATTTCATTGCCCCGAAAGGTAGGTCTATATTCAAGAACGCTGCATGCGTTTTGTAGGTGTCTGTTTTGGGTCTACATTGCTTTTCGCAGAATTATTAAAAGATGGATACTTTTCAATAAATATTTGTACAGATTATAACGAGATGATAGTTGTTTGCACTCTTCAGAAGTCACTGTCGGCGAGCAATTAGCGAGCGATCAAATACAACACCTCGGCCGTGTTTTTCGCAGTTTATGTACATGTACATCAGAATAACGCTAGGGATGTAACGATAGTCCATAAATGACTATTGCGATAGTATTGACATTGCAAGAAGTACCATTGCGATACTATTACTATTGCAGGTTGCTATTGCAATGCATTGCGATAACTATTGGGGACAGATTTTGTATCCAGAAACTGAGCTTTTCTGTACAAAACTCTGGTATGTTCACAAATTTACGCTGAAAAGCATTGTTTAATGCACACCTTGGCTACAAAATACAAGAAAATATTATTTTTCATTCTTTGGAATCCACATGCGTTTCTATCATCTATGATTCTTTTAGCTAAAGACTTCTTTCAAGAAATAGATGCATGTCTAGAAACTATTGAAACTATTGCGATATTGGAAACACTATTGCCGATAGTATTGACATTGCAGCTTTCCCTATCGATAGTGACTATTGCCAATGTTACTATTGCGATATATCGATAGTCCGATGTATTGTTGCACCCCTAAATAACGCAAATGACTGACTTACGTTATAATTTTCCCTACAAAGATGGCGACTTAATGAAATTTTTACAAGGAGTAAAAACATTGCTGGATTAATTATATATTAAATGGATAAAACTACTTAATACATAGTATTGAAAACTTACTGCCGTACCCGGAGCCAATCCTCATAGGGCTGTCTCCAGGTACGGTTCCGTACCTGAAGACCTAGAGTCTCGGGGTACGGTTCCGTACCTGGAGACCCAGGGTCTAGGGATACGGTACCGTACCCGGAGACACTTCCTTTCGGTAATTCTATGGACCGAGAAAAAAGCTGCAGGAAATCAATTTTGGACCAAAGCACCTACTGACCCCAAGTGTCTGTGGGCCAGGTTAGCGGATTGCTCTCTGTATGTCTAGGATGGAAACTGGGGTAATTATGTCGTCAATTTCTTCACCCTCTTCTGCAGCTGCTTTAGCCAATTTGTCAGCTATCTCGTTGACCCGGAGTCCAACAAATGATCTATCAGTGTTTATGGGCTATATTCTCTGTATCTCTGTATCTAAGCCTTTAGGCTGCAGATCCTCTCTGGTATTTTCTTAACTTGATATGATCTTCTATGGTATTTTCTCGCGGGTATATTGATAAACTAAGGTGCACGGCTGAGCTCGATTATATTACTTTCTACATGTAATTTTCGCGAAGCGCTGTGATTTTTTAATAAATTTCTCTAATTCAGTAAGGATAAAGTCTCTGTCATTCTTAAATTCATCATCAGGTTTGACATCAAGAAGCAAAGCTATGTCAAGATGACTGATGCCTACAGTGTGGTACAGATTTTGTTTCATATGTTCTCTAATGGTTTCAAACTTTGGACAATTTAACAGAAAATGCTCCACAGACTCTATGTCGCCACATTCACATTTTTCACTGTCTTTAAAACCCAATTTGTGCTGATAACTGTTTAGAACTGTATATCCTGTTCTTAACTGGGACAGCCAGTTTTCTGTTGACAAGGAGTCAAAGGAATGCTTCAGTTGGTAACCCACTGTAGGTCTAAACTGGAACAATCTCCTACCTCTTTCTGAATGGTCCCACCTGTCTTGCCACTTCTTTAATCCCGATTTCTTGGCTGCTGTCTTCACATCCTCTAATGTTGTGACTGCACTTACTTCATCCAGGTCCTTGGCTTGCTGGGCTGCTTCCTTTGCCAACTTATCTGCCGTTTCATTTCCTTTTATATCTGAGTGCCCTGGTGACCAATGCAAACCAACCTCCACCCCCATCAACTTCAGTCTGGAAATATCACTTTTGACTTCCAAAATCGTTGACTTGTGAGCTGTCGCTTCCCATCCAAGAGTGAGCATGCCGACGGCAGACTGGCTGTCTGAAAATATATGTACTTCTTTGCACATCCTGCCTTCTGTGTTGGTCAGTCTACTGCTGATGAATTGGAGGACCATCTGTATAGCCACCATCTCTCCCAATAGTATAGAACCATGCTTACTTACTGGTTTCTTTAAACACACAGGATCTTCAACACCTAGCAAGGAAATGCATGCACCAGCTCCACAAGGACCTGGATTACCCATACAGGAACCATCAGTAAATGCTATGGTACTGTCTTCACTGTAAGATTGAATCAGGCTGGAAATAAATTCTCTTGAAAGCGCCTCCTGATCTTTCGTCCTTGATTTCGAGGACCCCAAGTTACTCCAATACTCTGGTTTCCTCTTACAGGGCTGCAGAGACTCCACATAGCTAAACTCCTTCTCAAGATTGTGTAAACTAATGCTTGTGTCCGATACCATGTCTGCTAGTTGGACCTGCATCTGTCCAAATGGAGAAAGCCGTCTTTCCTGCGAATCATTTTCACGCCAATGGTCCCAAGCATTTTTGATTAGCTGGTCGTTATCCTTCATTTGAATTCTGATAGCTTGTCTAATTGACAGTTCCTCTCTTCGAATTTGTAGTGGCTGATAACAAGCCTCAACTTCTAATGCTTCAACTCCGGCACAACTTGGCAAACCTAGGCATATTGCCAATCCTTTCCTCTGAATCCTGTCTAATACAGAACAGTTCCCCACTTGCCATACTGGAGCAGCATATTCCAGCTGTGGTGCTACCAAGGCTTTGTATAACTGGAGCAAACACTTCTGTTTTATACCTTCTGTCTCCTTCACTTTTCTAATTAAGTCTAATGACTTATATGCCTTCTGCTCTACTATTTCTATATGTCTATCAAATTTCAGCTTTTCATCTAATGTTACCCCCAGAATCTTTGGGGATTTGTTGTACGCCACTTTCTTACTTCCAACTTCTAGACCGATTTCTCTAGCACTTTCTGAAACTTTGTTATCTAATGAGAATAAACAAAATTCTGTCTTTTTTATGCTGACTTTCATTCTCCACTGCCTTCCCCAGTTAAGAATCTCTTTGAAGTCATCTTGCAGGGAATCCAGAAGTATGGACACATCTTTGCCTGTTCTCCAGACTGTTCCGTCGTCAGCAAACTTGACTTTCTTACTTGTTACATGTTCAAATATGTCTTGAATATACAAGTTAAATAGAAGTGGAGAGATTACAGCACCCTGGGGTAAGCCAATACTTGAACCAAATTTCTGACCGCTCTGACTCTTCAGTGTAATGGAGGCGTGCCTATCAGTTAGGAAACTCTGAATCCACTTCCACATTCGTCCATTTATGCCTAACCTTCCCAGTTTTACCATCAAACCATCCCTCCAGACACTGTCGTATGCCTTCTCCAGGTCTATGAAAAGGGCTGCAGTATGTTCTTTCTCATTGAAACCATTAAAAATGTCTTGTGTCAAACGTAGTAATGCATCCGTAGTACCTCTGAAGCGCCGGAAACCTTCTTGTTCTCTATCCAGCAAGTTGAAATGCTCTGCAAACCCATACAGCCTCTGGTTTAAAATTCTTTCCATACATTTACACAACACACTTGTGAGACTAATGGGGCGGTATGATCCAGGTTCATGGTAGTTCTTTTTGCCCTGTTTACGGAGAAATTTAACTTCAGCTTCTCTCCATCCATCAGGTACTTTTGAATTTTCCCATGACTTCTGAAAAAGACTGTGAATAGCTTTAATCATTTCTTGTCCTGAATAACTGATCAAGTCCGAATACACGGCATCTGGTCCTGGCGCTTTATTCTTTTTAAGTAACTGGATGACTGCCTCTGTCTCCTCCACAGAAATGTCATAATTAAGAAATTTTTCTGCCCTTTCATCTAATTTGTCTTGTAGCTCTTTAACCTCTTGTTCCACTTGCTCTTTGAAATTGTCATCAAATACACACTCCTCCAGATGCTTACCCCCAAAGAAGATATCTTGAAGTAACTTAGATTTTTCCTCCCTATCGAAGTGAGGATTTTGATTCTCGTCTATAAGAGGAAGAACTCCCCCACCAGACATGTCTTGATATGTTGTTAACATTCTAAAATTATCCCACATCTCTTTTGGCTTACTGGCATATGTTATTTTGTCACAAACCAACCTTGACCATTCTTCTTTAGCAACAGCAGATACCATTTCCAAAGCCTCTTCCTTTTGTCTAAGATTCTGCAGATGTCCAGGCGTTCTCCTTCGTCTAAAAGATTTCTTTGCTATGTTTACCTCCCTCTTAGCTTTTCCCACATCCTCATTCCACCAAGGTGGTTTTTTTCTCCTCTCCTGTAACTTCACTTCTTTCTTTGGAACCGCTTTTCCCATACATTCCGAATACACTGCCATGAATGAATCTGCCATCTGGTCCACAGACTCGAAAATGGTACCTGCCTCATTCCACTCCTTGAACTTTTCCTCTGTACATTCCTGCCAAATATTCCAGTCTGTTTTCCTCACCAAAAACTTTTCAACTAACATAGGACTCTCCTTCTTTCCCTGATATACCTCCAACATAACACCTATATGGTCAGATCTAACTGATTCCTGGCTCAATGTTTCACATGTCACTATTTCTATATTATCATGGGTATACTGGCTGCACACTTGAGACCTTTGTAAAGCATTATGAGTCTACTATATTTCCTCCTCTTTTTCCAAAGATTCCAACTTGAGTTTTAAGAAAATATAAGATGTTAAAAGAAATCTAAGAGGTTGAATTTACCGCGATATTTTTCTCACCAATCAAAATCAAATACCGGAAATAGATTTCTATCTCCAAACACATTGGGCAGCAATTGCACGAAACTACACGAATCGTCACCTACCCCAAAGGTCTTCATAAATGCCGAGAATCTATCTATCTATCTATATATCTAGTTGTTGTATGCTTTTCTGAGATCATATGATAAATTAAGGTCTTTTTCAGCATCTAATTTTAAGTTAAAGACACATTTTGATTGCATAACACCCTAATGGCTGTTTATTGAAATATGCAGGTATGTTTTCACCACATTTGTCTGCTCCGAGCATGCGTTAACAGTCCAGTTTTGGTCACCCAGAGCATGCTCCAGGGTACTCCGAGCATCATTTTTTATTCTAAATCAAGCTAGGGAACCACATAAATTGGAAAGTAGATAGATAAAGTTCGCGCGTGCTCGCAAAAAAATACAAAACGGTGCGTGGAGCAACCACAGCTCAAAGTATATAGAATTAGGATTGTGCATGTGTGTTTGGCTTCCCCAAATGCAATGTAAGTATACTCAAAGTTAGTGTCACGGATTATATGCTGCTAGACTATACAGGTGTTGACTATATACAGGAACTCTTGCTCTAAAATGCATTTTTCGTCAATAGCGAGCATGCTCGGAGTGACCATAATTGGGCAATTAACGCATGCTCGGAGCAGCCATATGTGGTATAAAAACATAGCTCAAATATGGGGACATGAGATAAGGTATCCTTTTACTTTTACTTTTACCAGTATACTGGTATGCCCTCAGCTTTGAGGATTATCACCAGTTGAGTGCGAGAGGGAAAACTCATTAAGAAATGGAAGAAGATGAGTCAGAGTATCAGCAGGAGTCATAAAGATACCTTTTATTTCATACAGGTAGAGACTAGAGACTACAGTGAAGGGATTTTACACTTATATAAGAAAATCCTTTGATGTTGGGAATTGGGAAAGGATATGTTTATTGGAGGTGATAATGAGTGCCACCACTCTCATATAGGCTGAAAATGTGTCTTTAACCCACATATTTCCAGTTGCCCATTATATCAATAGCCTACTGTCTCTTCTATCTTCCTTTACGTCTTTACCCCCGAGGGGGACGTCAGACGGGTTCCGGCGAACCAAGTGCTGAATGAGGGTTAGCTGAAATAAAAAGTGTGTGAGATGAGTTTGTCCAGTGCGATAAAGAGTGTTAGTATAGTTAAAAGATAAAAACAGAAATTGGTGTTTAGGTAGAGACATGAATCACCTGGCAGACAGCACCACTGAACTGCGCCATGGTGGGAAGGACCGGTATGTGGGGTGGGAGGGTATTCCAATGGATGATAGTCCTAGGGAAAATGTGAATTTGAAGTAGTGTTTTAAAGTGGGGATAAGTGGATAAATATGTCTTGATTTTCTAGTGTTTCGAACTAATTTCTCATTTCTGGCAGCAGACCAGTTGTCTTTAGAGTCGGTTGGTTAAGCTGCACGAGTGCCAGAAAAAAAGTGCTTTTGTTCTTTTTTCCAATACGTTACAAAGATTTTGAAATGATAAAATCCAGCTTTATTTCTAAACATAGATTCATTATATCAATAGGAATGTGTTCAGATCCATAAACATGAATAGGTTATAATTTTACTTCAAATTATATGAATATGTATGTATTTTTCTGTTTGACCGTTTTCTCACCAGCAATTGTTGTCACAAAGTTATCAGAGAGCGAAACTTGTGTCAACTCTTTAAAAGTTCTATGAGCGACGCTATGACCTCGTTGGTCCTTACAATGTGGCCGTTTCTAAACTTATTTACTTCCTGATGGCCACGGCCGAAACATAGTATGGCTTTCAGTTACTGGACTTTCATTTTCACTGACTTTTCCTTCAGATATATAGACATAGTCTGGCCTATGTTTAAAAATTCTCTACTGCTGACATTATGTGTTCTCTTCTCTTGAAGGAACTCTTTAAGATTTTAATTTAAATATACATGTAAGCTTATCTCTCTTCCTAAATATACATGTAAGCTTATCTCTCTTCCTATGTCACATAGGAAGAGAGATAAGCTTACATGTATATTTAAATTAAAATCTTAAAGAGTTCCTTCAAGAGCAGAGAACACATTCAGAAGAAGGAAGATGGATCAGACTACGTAGTTTCAGCTGATAAAGCCTCATCAGTGACCCTGACAATATCTAGTGACGAAACCAGAGAAAAACATACTGAAATTTCGTAATTTCAATTTGAAGATTCAACTCGATTATTAAACTCCCTAAAAAGGGCAACCTACAGCTCTGCCAGAACTACAGAACCATCAGCCTCATCATTCATTCAAGCAAAGTTCTCCTGAAAGTCATCTTGAACAAGCTTAAACCACAAGCCGAAGAGATAATCGCTGAAAAACAGACTGGGTTCCGAGCCGGAAGGAGCACCAAAGAACAGATCTTCAACCTTAGAATCCTGTGCGAAAAGTATCTCCAACATCAGCAGAATCTCTACTATGTCTTCATTTGTTTAAAAAAAGCGTTTGACAGGGTATGGTATGCAGCATTGTGGGCCATCATGCGGAAGTATAATATCAGTGCAAATTTAAAGAGTAACTAAATCTAGTTCGCACCATTGAGCAGCTTTACCGACGACAAGGCTATAAGTGCAGTCCTGATGAATGGCAGCACAAGAGAATGGTTCAGAACAACAGTTGGAGTAAGACAAGGATGTCTTCTATCACCCACCCTCTACAACATTTTCTCGAATGGATCATGCCAGATGCTCTGGAAGAACATGAAGGAAAGGTTAGAATAGGCGGCAGAAACATTACCAATCTTCGGTTTGCAGATGACACAGACGCTCTATCTGAGATAGAGCAGGAACTAGAAGCCCTATTTGAAAATATCGACAAAACTTTGCACATGGTATAAGATGAAGATCAGTGCTGAGAAGACAAACTGATGACAAACAGCGCAGATGGTATCCAGGGGGAGATCAAGTTAAAAGGGCAGAAGCTAGGTACCGTAACAAGCTTCATCTACCTTGCAGCAGTTTCTCAGATGATGGCTCAAAACAGGTTCTCTCAAGGATCTCAGGCCACTTCAGCTCTTACCAATCTGAAACCAATTTGGAGAGATAACATATCTCTTGGATCAAAGGTAAAATTTATGCGCTCCCTTGTCATTTCCATATTTCTGTATGCCTGTGAATCGTGGACCTTGACAGCAGAGCTAGAGAGAAGAATGCAGGCCTTTGAGATGAGATACCACTGGAGGTTACTGAACATTACGTACAAAGACCACATAACCAATGAAGAGATTCGCAGAAAGAGTATGATGAACTGACGCTGATCAAGAAACGGAAACTAAGGTGGTTTGGCCGCGTCTCAATGTCTTCTGGTTTAGCAAAGACAATTCTACAGGACACGGTGAAAACTACAAGAAGAAGAGGTAGACAGAAGAAGAGGCGAGAATACAATATTAAAGAGTGGACAGGGATGGATTTTGCCAGTTCAACTAGGGCAGCTGAAAACAGGACAAGGTGGAAAGGGATTTTTTTCGAAGTCATCTGTAGTGCCCGAAAGACCTAGTAAGGTTATGGGATAGAATAGAATAGAAGACTTACTTGAAGAACATGGTGTTTTGCTTCAGAAGAGATCATCAGTAGTGGTCAAAAGAAAGATACTCAAGGTATTCCACCCCTAAAGAAGAGAAATGGTGGTGGTGGTGTTGCCGAATCAGAGTTGGAACAGGCTGATGAATTTAACGGTCAGCTTTCGGATGTGTTTAACAAAAGTGAGCACACCAAAGTCCCCCTTCCTAATCGCTCGGCTCCTTTCATGGAGGTCATTCATGTTTCGGCAGAAGGTGTAACGAAACTTCATAAGGGCTTGAACCCATCGAAAGCTTTAGGACCTGATGAATTGCATCCTAGAGTCTTAAAAGAACTAGCATCTGAATTAGGCCCAATATTTGCTCATCTCTTCCAACAATCTATTGACACGGGTGAAATCCCCAAGGAATGGTCACTTTGCATATATATGCCCTCTCTTCAAATAAGGAGATAGGTCTTTGGCTTGCAATTACCGACCGGCTTCTCTAACGTGTGTACCATGCAAGTTACTCGAACACATTGTCTGCTCTAATATTATGGCACATTTGGATGAACATAAACTTTTGTCAGACAGACAACATGCTTTCCGGAAGAAACATAGTTGTGAAACTCATTTGATCACGGTTATAAATGACTGGGCTAAAATCTTGGATGAGGGCAGTCAGGTTGACACTTTTATCTTGGACTTCGAGAAGCTTTTGACACTCCCTCTATTGAATTACTTAAATATAAGCTATACGGCTTTGTATTGGTGGGAAGACTCTGAAATGGATAGATTCTTTTCTCTGTTACAGGCAGCAGCGTGTGGTGGTAAATGGAGTTAAGTCGGATTGGGCCCCGGTTTTGTCGGGTGTCCCCCAGGGCACCGTGCTTTGACCATTGTTGTTCTCGGTGTACATTAACGATATAACAGAAAATACTGACTCGGAATTAAAGCTTTTTGCTGACGACTGTGTTTGCTATCGTGAAATCAGAGATATTGTAGACACGGTGAAACTTCAGGAGGATATAGATCATTTAGGTTGTTGGGCAAGGAGTTGGGGCATGAGATTTCAACCTATTAAATGCAATATAATACAAATTACAAGGAAACGGATCAAGAAGATCAATGCTTCCTATACCTTAGAGGGAACGGTCCTCAGTAATGTAGAAACTATCAAGTATCTCGGCATAACCATTACCAATGATTTGAAATGGAACACACATGTCAGTAATATTTGCACAAAGGCTAATAGGATCCTCGGCTTCCTCAGACGTAACTTGGCAGCATGTCCACAAGATGTTAAAGAGTCAGCATACAGGGAACTGGTGCGTCCAGTCCTGGAGTATGGTAGTTCAGTTTGGGACCCTCAAAGTATACTTCTTCAAGATGAAATTGAGAAGGTGCAGAAAAGGGCAGCTAGATTTGTAACGGGAAATTACACATATGAAACTGCGGGAGTATGACTGGCATTCTGGAGAAACTTAAGTGGGAATCCCTAAAAAAAAAGAAGGAAAGAGAGTAGACTTATAATGCTTTACAAAGGGCTGAGGGGTGCAGCCACTATACCTATAAATGACTTTGTTTCCCCAAGTAGACGTACCAGGAATCATCATTCTCTGACATTTCAAACCCCATTGGCTGGGACTGACATTTACAAATTTAAAGAGTAACTACACTTCAGGAACTGACTGAATCAGATCCCAAACCCTATCCCCAACATCAAAGGGAAAGATTGACAAAGACATCCCAACGAACAATAAATTACAAGTGATAAGCCGAGTCAGCAGTTCTTTCCCAAATAGGTGGCAACTCAGCTATCTTCTCCCAGACTATTAGAGATTGGAATTCCCTGGAAGATTCACTTATTTCTGCTGCTGAGGGTGCAGAGGATTCAGTTACTAAGTTTACTTCTCATATAAGGGCTATGGACTAGCTTCCCTGATTCACAGGTCCTGGTGAATGATTGTCCTTGGACGTATCACCAGTAAACACTTCTGATTCTGATTCTCTGATCAGAAAAAATACTGATCATTTGAAGCTGACTTGGCGGCCTATGACATCTTGTAAGCAGAAGAGCAGAAGCTCTTTGGGGTTTCCCGGAGCCATTTTTATGGGGATATGGGGAGGCAGGGTGTGTGTGGAGGAGGATGGGTGGGTGGGGTCAGTGTTAGCGAATGTCTTGGACAGAATACCCGGAGCGGCGCGGTACCGGCTTTGTTGTTGTTGTTGTGTAGTAGTGCTCCGCCGGTTACTTTACGGCGAACCGTCGATTCGACGTTGATTTCTTCTTAACTTGGTTTCTGGTTTTCTGCTGTCTGCTGAAATTGGCTAGGGAGACTTTTGAGGTAGAAACCGCGAGACTCACTTAAGCTTAAACAATCCATCAGATGACACCCCAGATACTAGTAAGTCCAATTTTTCGCGTAGAA
Organism: Ctena decussata; assembly: GCA_963989385.1. Taxonomy (NCBI): domain Eukaryota; kingdom Metazoa; phylum Mollusca; class Bivalvia; order Lucinida; family Lucinidae; genus Ctena; species Ctena decussata. Next base: position 60,744,310 of record OZ022503.1, read on the forward strand.
GACTTTTCAGCCTCCTGAAAAACTCAAAACAAGACTCCCAGGGCATTGGTCCTCTAAAAGAAGGTGAGTCCGTATTTAGTTCTAATGTTGACAAGGCCAACTCACTTAATCGGCAATTTAAATCAGTGTTTTCCTCCAGATCTGCACTGGATCTTGTCAAGCTGTCTCGGGATGCCCTGCTTAGTGGCGTCCAGTCTGGCCTGAACTTGTTCATACCCACAGCCTATCAGTGCAAAGTAACAGCAATGCCAGACATTGATATTCAAGTCAGTGGTGTCCTCAAACTCTTGACAGGTTTAAACCCTTCTAAGGCAGCTGGCCCGGATGCCATAAAGCCTGTAGTTCTTAAGGAATTGGCAAATGAAATAGCTCCTATAGTTACAGCTATCTTCCAGTTATCCCTAAACACTGGTACTGTACCACTTGAATGGAAGCGGGCACTAGTCACCCCACTCTGTAAGAAAGGAGATAAAGGTAACCCAGCCAACTACCGACCTATCTCTCTGACCTGCATTTTATGCAAATCAATGGAGCATATTATTGCTTCCAAATTAACCAGGCACCTTGAAAACCACAACATTCTGTACGACTTGCAACATGGCTTTCGAGAGCGCAGATCCTGTGAAACTCAGTTGATTCAGCTGGTTGAAGACCTTACTAGATCCCTGACAGAGGGAAAACAGACAGATCTTATTCTGCTTGATTTTAGTAAGGCGTTTGACAAGGTGAGTCATCTGAAGTTACTCCATGAATTGCAAATACACGGGGTTAATGGTAAAACTCTCCACTGGATCCAGTCCTTCCTTGTTGGTAGGAGCCAGAGAGTCGTCTTGGAAGGTGAGTGTTCAGACGAGGTTCCAGTCTCGTCAGGTGTACCGCAGGGGTGTGTCTTAGGCCCATTTTTATTTTTATTATATATAAATGACTTGCCCGATAATGTGCAGTCCCAAGTACGCCTGTTTGCAGATGACACTGCGGTATACCTGACCATAAACCATCCAGAAGACACAGCTTTCCTCCAGAAGGACCTCAATAAACTCCAGCAATGGGAACATCAGTGGGACGTGGAGTTCAATCCTAGTAAGTGCCAAGTTTTGCACATAACAAGGGCAAGAACTCCCACAAAGACCCCATACATAATGCATAGCCAGGTTTTGGAAAGTGTCCCTTCTGCTAGGTATCTTGGTGTCGACTTGTTCACCAATCTCAACTTTAACAGTCACATTAATAGAACCTGCTCAAATGCCAATAAATCACTTGGCTTTATCAAACGTAACATTAAAACCAAACATCCCGGTGTCCGCGAAGCGGCCTACAAAACCATAGTGCGCCCCCCCCCCCCCCCCCCCCCCCCCCAGCTAGAATATGCCTCTACAGTGTG